>JAMQCK010000007.1:0-301861 GCA_024196135.1 Pleurotus ostreatus/Saccharomyces cerevisiae fusant | reverse complement strand
CTAGACCGGAATCCCGTTCCCTCCAAAGACGAACAGCGGTAAACCTAGACGTCATGGAGGGACCGGTAAAATCCCGCATCCGTTTGGCGTGAGGGTAGCTTATGATCGAAAACCTTGATTCCACGTGCAGAACAGTTCCCTAATGGGGATGTGAATATGTGGCGTTAAGTGCTCAGCGCTGCCCAGTTGGCGACTATCGGCGTCGAGGGCTTCCTCAGAGCGCGGACGCCCTGCCTGCTGTGCGAGCTGAGCACCAGATAGCATGAAGGAAGCCAGTAGTTACAGGTACGGGTGATTTAGGGCATTCATAGGTGTAGGTATACTCAAAATGCATCTGGACGCGTGTCTGGCGGCGAAACGGCTGCACTCAAGCAGGCGGCTTTTGACGCGAGACGATACCGAAGCTGCCTCGTGGTTCTAGCACATATAGCGCGATGTCCTGGCTCATAAACAGGTCTCTGAGAGCGTGTCAGCGATTCCGGGAGTCGTTCGTTCGAATAAGCACGAGCGTGGAAGGAAGTCAATGGGAGTCGTATAGACAAGGCGGCCTCGGTCTGCTCATAGCGCCACAAAGTCACAATCTCCATTAGGGAACTTTTTCCACGTGAAAACAAGGTTTTCGATCATAAGCTACCCTCCTAAGTAAACCTCGGGAAGTTTACCAGGCCCTCCGTGACGTCTTGCTCTTCCCGTAGGAACTTTGACGTCGCGGTTTGGGCCTGGGGTCCAGGCTAGCCGTGAGCGGCGCCGTTGTCGATGTCGTGTTTTCCGACACGATGAAAGGCCCTGCGTCCATCTGTTCGATTCATGGTTGGGAGGGGCCCTATAGTAAGGAGACAAAACTGCCAGAATAGCTCGCTCAAAAAGCAGATTAAGGTGAAAGAAGAGAGCACAACGAGCAAGATACGAGCCGGAGACGAGGCTTGCAGAAGTGAATGTAGTGAGCGTGACTTTGACCGTGATCGCCGCTGAGCGTCATAGCACATAATAAAGGCACTCTATCCAGTCGAAAAATCGCACGTAAAGTAGACAGCACCCGATACTACCACCAAGCCCGGGTTACAGCTGCTTCGGTATCCTACGACGTAGGCATCTTCAGACAGGTCGTACGCAAGCCATCTCCACTGAAGCGCGCTACCGTTATGAGCAGCTCGCGCTTATTGTTGACTGCGCTAGCCGAGCGAAGCTCGTAGAGGGTTGCTGAAGACGTCGACAATTAGCTCTCTCGGCGTCATCGAGAACGAAGATCCCTTACAAAGGTTGAACAAGAATGGCTCCGCTACCGCGATCGTGGCAGGCGCGGCATGCAGAGCTTTCTCCAATACGGCGATAGCCTGGAAAGCTTGATTACGCCAGGAACAAAGGAACAGAAGGCACAGACGTACATCTTTCAGTTTGCCCTGCGCAAGCATGGCGACCGCGAGATTGTTGATAGCCTATACTTGCGTTAGCATCGTTGACTCCCTCATCAAGTTCAAGAGACGCACGCTGTAGTTGTCCTGCTCCCTCTCGAGCAGGCCCCTCAGCACCTCATCCGCCTTCGCCCACTCCCCCTTCGCTGCTGCCATCACCGCCTCATTCGTCTCCTTCTGCGCCTCGTCCGCCTCCTCATCCTCCGCGACAGCCCTGAAATGCCTCTCCGCAGCCGCCAGATCCCCCGCCTGCAGATAAATCCTCCCAACCGCCGATCTCAGGGGCGCCGACTTCGCCAACGGCTCCAACAATCGCGTCGCCGCCGTGAAGTCCTTCGTCTCGACCATCTGCGACGCCAGGATCAGCGCGATGCGCGCGCCGCGCTCCTTCCACATCTCGATCGAGGCCTCGTCGCGGCGTGAGGTCAGCCGCGCCTTGATCTTGCACTTAGTGAGCAGGCCGGCGAGGGCGTCGGTGTAGCCCATGGGGTCGCCGGCCCAGTAGCGGAGGCGCGCGCGCATGACTTCGAGCTCGAAGGGGAGGATGCGGTCCATGAGCCAGGCGCGGGCGGAGGGCGGGTCGACGGCGTCAAGAACATTGAAGAGGTTGGTGCATTCGGCCGCGGTCTGGTTGAACAGGCGCAGGCGCGCGAGTGCTGAAAGGCGAAGGTACCAGAGCTAGTGCGCGCGTCAGGCCAGTACGCGAGGGCAACACGCACACGACTTACGCCCAGAACGAGGGTCAGGTCCTCGGGGTCGGCGGCGACGAGGCGATCGCGGGCCATCCTCGCCAGTGCGCGCCAGCTGTTCGTCATCTAACGCGTTGTCTCAATTCGCTCACTCCTTTCTCACGCACTATCACACTCACAACAAGGGTGTGGAAGTCCGCTTTATGCCAGTCGCCAGACAGGTCGCGCACAGGACGTTTGTCGGGCGGATAAATATATTTGTTCAGGAGCGTGGTCAGTGGGTCTGCCTGTCCGTAGTAATGTACATGCGTGCGGATGAATACCAGGAAGCGAGGTCAACAGAGGGCAGGAGGTCGCGCACGTTGGGGATCGGGAGGAACATCGTCGGCAGGACGAGCTCCGGGAGGTAAAGGTCCGGCGCCTCCTCTTCATCCTGATCGCTTTCGGAGGACGATGGCGGCTGCGGAGCGTCGGCGGGCGGCGCGGCCTCGGAGAGAGGAACGTCGTCGGCGGCTAAGGGCGTGGCCTGTTGCTCAGGCTCGTCCGTAGGCTCCTCGGGGTCGTCGACGATGAAGGGATCGGGAACTTCTGGCTCGACGACAGGTGCGTCAGGAACGGGGGATGGAGTCTTCGCTTCCATGACGGGGGTGGGTTCTAGTGGTTCTTCAAGGGCTGTGGTCGCGTCTTCTGCCGGCTGTTCGCGTGCTTCCTCCTCGAGATCGACCTCAGGTGCGTGCGATATCTCTTCTGCTACTGCTGGGAGTTCGACGTCGCAGACAGTATCTTCGAGGGCAAGAGGCTGCTCTGATGTCGCCAGAGGCTCTTGCGGAGGAACCGGCCAAGGGGAAGAGATGAGAGCTGAAGCTGAGATGAGCGGAGGAAGCAAGACGCAGACGATGCGCGCACCTGCTGTATTCGGCATCTCCTCGTGCTCTTCGACTCGGGCCGGATCAGCCGACACCTGCGCGGACTCGTCCGCAACGAGTTGCTCCTCCTCCTGGTCGTTGCCGACCACTTTCTCCTCCTCATCCTTCTCCGCAGCTCCCAAATCCCCCTTTGGCTTCTCCTCGACCACCCCCACTAAAGTCTCCTCGGCGTGCACCTCGACTTCCTCGATCGGCTCTTCCTGGACTTCCTCCTGAAGGACCTCCTGACCAAGTTCGACCGCCCCTTCCTTCTCATCTCCGCTATGCTCCTCTATCGGGGGAGAGTCAGGCTTAGGCTCGTCGCAACTTGACTCGCCAATCGAGACTGTTTGCGCCGACGCTGGAAACAATGTCAGTCCTTTGTCGATCGAAAAACAACATAAAACGCACCTTCCTCAGCACACTCGACGCTCTGGAGAACTGGTTCTGGTATTGTGCTCACACCTTCCACTTCTGTGAGGATTGCGGGGATCGGTGCGGTCGTGGCAGTCTCTTCCGCCATCGCCTCGACGTGCTCCTCGGCCAGCTCGATCGCCTCCGGGTGGGGGCTCTCCTCCACGACATCCGGCACCAATTCTTCCAGCTCCTCCTTCCCATCCTCCTCGTCATACTCCTCCACCGGAGGAGCGTCGTGCTGCTGCTCGTAACGACTTGAGTTGTAATCAGGAATCGTTCGTGTCGAAGCTGTAAGCGGCGTCAATATCCATCCGGTCGCCTGCAAACAATCAGAACACGCACCTTCCTCGCCATACTCAAACTCGTGCAGCACTGGCCGCAACTTTGCCTCATCCTCTTCTTCCTCCTCCGGGACGAGCACAGGCACCGGCGCGGACACCTTGTCCTCGCCACCGCTACTGCTGCTCTCCGACTCCAAACTCCTCCGCTCCTCCGACACCTTCAAGCTCGGCGCGACCGCCACAGGCGCTGGCGAAACGGGCTCGATATACGACGCCGACGCCGATCGCTTGTGCTCCGGCTGCTGCTCCTCGGACTCCTCCCTCCTGTGCCGGTGGAAATCCAGGTGTGAGACCCGCCGCGCCAGCTTCTGCAGCGGCGCACGCAGGTGCAGCCGCCCCGGGCTCCTCTTCGGCGAGGTCGGCGGCGAGACGGTGGACGAGATCGCAGACATAGTAGATAGTAGATGTGAATGTGATTGTAGATGCTTCGCGGGAAGGTAGATGGCTTCGCAGAAGGCAGATAGATAGCTTCGCAAATATAGACGCGCTTCCTTCGCGAAGCGTAGATGTGTTGAATGAACGAACGAGAAGTCAACGGGTGTTGCTACCCTCCCCGCTTCATTATGCGCCTCTTATATACGTCTCGGGGCGCGGGGCCCTGCACAATTGACGGAAAGTTACGGGCGGGCAGGCGCAGAGGGCGGGGCCCCAAATTGGGCCGGCCTCGGCTACCGTTTCGAATCGCCTCTCTCGGTCTCGCACACCGCCGAGCAGGCCTCGACGCTCAAGTCCCCCACTCTTGTTCAAACCGGAACCAAGTGAATATCGACTCCGCACCTCTCGAACACTCACCGGAACCCGACGCGCTCCCTCGCACTCGGATCGACCCTATATACACCGACCCACTGACCCGATGATAATCGATCAAGACGAACAGACTGCCTAGATTACTGCATAGTACTGTATCCATGATGAAGGGGGTCCATACGTACGAAAGCACGACAATGAGCGGACATGGGGTGCAAAATACAACTGAGAGGGTCGAGTAAACTTCCCAAGACGGACGACGCTTCGCATGGAGAAAGGCGATCGTCGTGGGCAGGGATAGTCCAATCTTCCCCAAGGTCTCCTCTTCCTTCGCAAGCGATACGCAGGGCCTCCTCGGCGCGAGCGCCATCGTACGTATTATAGTAGTCCAAACACAGCGAGTAGTCCGCGTATGGCGAGTCGTTCGCGCACGAGGGGGCCCTCCACGACGCAGCACCCCACGTAAAGCTCCCTTGGCAATAGGGGTGAACGCGCTTACATGCCCGCCTGGCGATTCAACATGTACAGATTCAGATCCTGCCAGCCTACAAGCGCAACCCAGATCAGTACCCCTTCTACTCATAGCAACACCAAGCAAACGACTCACCTCCCCCTACACGTACCATCACCTTCTTCGTCGTCGTCGGGCCCGATACCTTCCCTGGCCTCACCAGCGTCGTCAGGCGGCACGTCACGACCTTCCGCCCAAGCGCATTCGAGAACGCGTACTGCGCCTTGATCTCCTCGCCCTCCTTCGGCGCCTTCTTCAGCGGAGGGTCCACGCGCTCCACCAGCAGCCCGTGCGCGATTGAGTTCACGATGTTCGCGACCTCGAGGTCCAGCGGGTCCTTCGTGCTCGTTGGCACGTACTCGTGCATCGGCAGCTGGTCCGCGCCAGGTGTGTTGGCGCCCTGCCGCGAGCCCGGGCGCGAGGGTGCGCGGGCTGTTGACGCGTCCCGTCGAAAGCTGGACGGCGGGAGGTTGCCTAGCGAGGGGCGGCCCGCGCGGACAGAACCCTGGTACACGGGCACCTGCTGCGCGCGCGAGCGCAAGAGGTTCTCCGGGGTCTGCGCGCGCATGGCAGACGCGCGGAAGGTCGAACCGCCACTTGGGCTGTCGCCGTATGCAGACATCGAAGTACCCGGGCGCGACATAGCAGACCCCGGTCGGGAGGGTGTGGAGAGCTGCACGCTCGGAATGGGGATCATAGAGCGACTGGGGGGCCGCGGGGGGTACGAAGATAGACCACCGGCAGAGACGCCACTGGTCGCGGACATAGAAAACGCCGGGGAGTACGAACGGTTCTTCAGCGACACATAATCATCGTCACCCCAGTCAGACGTGCCACCCGGCGAACGGTTCGCAGCGGGCTTCGGTATCTGACTCGGCGTCTTCGGCCTTGGTCGCGGTGTCTGCGTCGTAATCCGCGAAGGCGTCTGACTGGGCGTCTTCGCCCTCGAAGGAGGCCTGAACACATGCGATTTACCCGGACTCTGGGGGTTCGACGACTGCGTCGTCGTAGAGGAAGTAAGAGGGGACCACGGCCTCGACGACGCCATCGAAGTCCGCGACAAACTTCGTCTGTACGGTGTACCGGGCCCAATGGGAGGGATGGGGGGTATCGGGATATCTGCATAGTAGCCCGCCGCCGAAGGTGTTCTCCTCGCCGGAGATTGCTTGATTGTAGACGACGGGGTTTCGACCTTCGTTGAGCTATTCCATGGTATCTTCGCGGGGCCCTTCTCCTTCTGCGGGGTCTGCCGAGCCTTGACGGTAGTGATGTCTCTGGCCGAGAGATCCCTCGCATGGCGATTAGGCGAGGACTCTGGCGTCAGGCTCTGCGTATGCTTGTGCCCCGGCCGGTCAGGGGTGACGGGCGTAGTTGGCTGGCTAGGCCGCAGTGCATTGAACAGAGACTTGCGCTTGCTCATCGGCTCTGAGGACGGCACGCGCGTACTCTTGATGTTCAGCGGCGTGACGGGGGTATTGGGTGAGCGCTGCGAGCCCGTGATCTTCTTCGCGAACTTGCGCAGCGGGGAGATGGACCGGGATATGGGAGCCTTGCTGCGACTGGGAGGCGTCCCAAGGTATCCGTTCCGCGACGCGCCCGATGCGCTCGAGCCGCCTTCGCTTTCGGTTCCTTCGCCCGTGAGGATCTTGCGCACGGCCTCCATCTCGGAGTCCGTTCTTTGGATGCGTTCGCGCAAGTTCTTCCATCGTTGTGCGGACTCTGCGTGTCGTCGCAGCGTCTCGCCGTTCTTCGTGACGCGGTCGCGTACGCCCTTGTCGATGATCGATAGGACTTTGGACGTCGCCGGCATGTAGTGCCTGCAGATACGATACATCATCAGGAAGTCGACAATCACGCAGAATAGTACACGCACTTCTTCTTCGCCTCAAAGGATTCTTGTAGTTGAGTGAAGACATCCATGTTGATAACCGGCGCCTTGTCACTCCGAACACTCGCGTCAAGGGAGACTGTTGACCGCGACAACGGATCGTCGATTCCGTATTTGTGCACTTGCCAAATGAATTCCTGCACAGCATCAGCCAAAGAGCACTCCTCACGCTACGCCAGAGAGCACGCTTCATGCCACGCCACCAGAGCACGCCTCACGTCATACCACATACCTGACATCGATTGACGGCCTTCTCCAGACTCGACATCATACCGTCCGCCTGATCGGTGACAGTCCGGAAGACGGTAAGCCACTTGTCCTCCTTGAGCTCCTCCCTCAACACTTCGCTCTCGTCCTGAACGGCCTCCCAGTCAGCCACGAGGGCGGCGTGCTTGCGCAACAGCGCCGCCAACTCGCTGTTCTCGCCATCTTGGTCGGCCGTGGGGGTGAGGTGTGTGAGAGGTTCCACGGATTCGTTGATGGCCTTCATGCCCTGGGCGAGTGCTTCCAGACGCTCATCGAGGCTCATGAGAGACTGGTCGATGACGCTCGTCGTTCCTGCTGTATCTCCCGAGGACTGTGACTTGTGGCGCAGCTCCTGGATTTCTGGAGCGCATGTGAGAGGGTGTGCGCTATCGAGACGCACCGCCACGCACCAAAGATTCTCGTCTGAATGTCGGATATGGAGTACGACATTTCCGTCATATTCGTGGATATGGCAAGAGTTCGGAGCTCATTGTCACTGTGGGGCGAGAGTCAGGGGCGGACTATACTATGGAAGTGGCGAACGCACTCTTGGCTTCTCTGCTTTCCCTCCATCTTCTTCGACAGCGGCGGCCCGGCAGTTATGGTGACGTTCTCTGCAAGATCCCGCGATGAGCTATCGGCGCACGTTGCATCGCGGGTGCCGCTCACCCTCATCCGCCTGGTCGAGCGATAGCTTGGACGATGACGCGAGGCTTGAAGACGATGATAAAGGCGATTGCGGGACGTGGTTGAGGCTGGTTTGAGACGCGGAACTGAGATTGGACTTGGAGCTCTTGGCGGAGGAAAAGCTAAGCGAGACCATGTTGTGGAGATGAAAGGAAAGGATACAGAGGAATTATCGGACGGTGACTGCGGAATAAAGGAAGAATAAACGAGGAGCGAGGGGATCCGCCGGTGCGAGTGCCGCGGGGCGACTCGAGCGCCTTCAAGCCTTTGGTCGTTACAACAGAGATGCTGGGGTATGATAGGCGAGGGACTCTGACACCGGCGGATTCCCGATCCTTGCCTCCGCACGGTGAAGCGGCAATTCGATGGCCAGAGACGAACTCGGATGAAAGTACGAGGACAAGGTTGTAGCTGTCACGCGTCACGCACGTCCTCCTCGTTCTGTACCATTGGTACTACCATTATGATTCCGCGGAAGTTTTTCAATGCTCTTCCCCTTGGTGCTGACGGTAGACGGGTACGGGATCCATGCAAGTCCTTCATGCTCTCGGAAGTGCGATTCCATGTTTGATTTGTTCGGGCTGGTTCTCCGGAGTCGAGAAAGGACACTGCGCTGAAATAACTACGTCGAAGCAATGACTCTTCAATCAATTCTATGGCTGTAAAAGACATCTCCCGACGGACCGCTCTCGCAAAGCCTCTTTCCCCATCTTCTGACGATATCACAAGGCGAAACCCTCATCGGGATCTGGTCGGGCGTCTTGTCAATTTTGCGTGGTTACCATGCATTCACTGTGCGGTCCATTCATTCCCTTCATAGAAGCCTCTGCAGACGGACGCAGGGGACCCGGTGGCGCCGCGTGCTCATCGTGTTTGCACTCACGTTCGATTATATCTCCCGACGTATTTCTGCCTTATCTGCTCTCGATAGCGGTCGACGCAGCACGCTCTATAACCAGGTATGCCCTTCCCATCGTCGAAGGTCTCAAATCCCAGCTCACCGCCGTAGACCGGGACAGGCCATCTACCGCTGTGCTGCGCAGGAATGCATGCTCAAGGCGATAGAAGATTGGTCCCGTGATCCTCACCGCACCTTCACACCCAGTCCTTCCATAGACTCTACCTACCCTCTTTAGCACCGTGCCTTATCGACCGGCGACAAGTATCGATTACCCATGCTGGCCCGGCCATCTTTTGACAAGAAGCAAGCGTCGAACATGTCGAGCTGCGCGCCCGTCGCGCCCTCCCTTTCCCAACAACAAACCCGGCATGTGTACCGTCTCCGCCCGCACCGCTATATCCGGGACCCTTCCCTTCCTCTGGCTCTTGCGACTGTATATAAGAAAGAAAGAACGCCCGTCCTGATCTCCCTCAGGCCAAGGTACACTCTCCTTCGCAGCCTTCACCTTCATTATGGTTTCGTTCCTTACCACGTTTGCTGCTGCCGCTCTTTCCTTTGCATGCGCCCGCGCTGCGCCGCTTGACGGACTCAGTCAGCGTGCGCGCGATATCCTGGGCCGTGCAGCCCCTGCAGCCCCTCGCTTTGTCGTGTATGGCGACACGACGGCGACCCCGTCGGCTGGCCCTCCAGCCGTCAGCGAAATCAAGGTGAGAACTCTGGTCCTTCGCGCGGTACTATCTACTTACTTCTTCGTAGGGATTCGACGTCTAGTCAGTACATAGAAGACTACCCCAGCCACCTAGGCTCTGACTTCACTTCTCCAGCGCGATGTCCTTCCTACTTCTCGCCGGCGCATGGGACAAGGCGCGTCTTTTCTCGTACAGGTGCTTCCCTCCATGTGTTTATTGACTATCTTCCCTTCCAGGCCTATGAATGGACCTCCCTCACTGCCGACGAACGCACCACCATCAAGTCTGAGTACGCCGATGCTGGCATCAAGTTGATCGTCGCCGTCTTCGGTGCCACCGATGTGCCCACTACCACCGGTGCCGACCCCGTCGCTACTGCCCAGAACATTTCCTCTTGGGTCAAGAAGTACGGTCTCGACGGTGTGGATGTGGATTACGAGGTTCGTTTGTGACTGTTGCTGTGGAAGGGTGGGGCTTCTGACACGACAAATCTACCTTCAGGACTTCGGTGCCTTCGACAAGGGCGATGGCTCTGGCGAGAACTGGCTGATCGACTTCACGACGCAGCTGCGCTCGGACCTGCCTGCCGGCGACTACATCATCACCCATGCGCGTAAGCTTTGTCGCGGCCGCTTCTTCTATCGCTTCTTCTCACCTGCCATAGCCGTCGCGCCCTGGTTCAGCCCTTCCAAGTGGGGCGGTGGAGGCTACCTTGCCGTCAACGAGAAGGTCGGCGACCTTATCGACTGGTACAACATCCAGTTCTACAACCGTACGTCTTCTCTTCTTCCCGTGTCTTCCTCTGCCTCTCCATCTTCCTCTCTTCCGCTTTCTCTTCCCCTTCACTTTGTTTCTTCTCGCCCCTCTACGCCTTCCTAACGCCCCTCCCAGAGGGCACCACCGAATATACCACCTGCGACTCCCTTCTCAACACCTCCTCCTCCACCTGGCCCGAGTCCGCGCTGTTCGAGATCATTGCCAACGGCGTCGACGCGGACAAGCTCGTCATCGGGAAGCCTGCGACCTCGGGCGACGCCAACAACGGGTACATCGCGCCCGAGACGCTCGCGGAGTGCCTGCAGACGGCGAAGGCCGCGGGCTGGAGCGCGGGTGCGATGTCGTGGCAGGTGAGTTTACACTATCATCGTCTTCTCGTTTCGGGTGAGGCTTGTGTGATGGCAGATGGCTAACGGAACGGTCTATAGTACCCACACGCTGCGTCTGATTGGATCTCGACCGTCCGCTCTCTTTCTTGGCCGGTTTAGATATCCTTTCGCAGGCGAGACCGCGGGCTATAGCCTATGAACGAATATCCTGTACGTTCTTTTTGGGTTCTGTTGTATCTCTATCTATCTATATGTCAATACTCGTGTGCTATGTCGGCCTCTTGAGGGTTTTGAGCATTCTCGCCAGCGTGCATCTGAACGGCGGATCTGGTCACGACTTTATCTTCATCGCATAGGGCAAGATCTGACATCCGACAAGCATAGGATGGTCGACGCGGCAACGGCCTAAATGCATACGACGACAATCTTGTTCTGATACAGCGAGTGCAATCGAGACGCTACGAGAAGTCTATGCCTGTACAAGGAAGTCCCCCAGGAAAGCGCCATATCAACGCTCAAGGGTCGAGCGGATGTGCCCCCGATCCAGCTGACCGCGCGCTATATACACAGATCCAGAGACGCCCCATCATACCCGAACGCACGGGCAGCCGCCATACATCATATGGCTCTTCGCTGCGTCGCCAATCTTGTTCGATTGCGCGCACACACGGCCGCTCTCTGACGCTTGTGCCAAGCCGCTGTAGCCTTCGGCTGTGAGGTGTCGGGGGACGGAGAGGTACGAGGAAGACCCAAAGAGGTGAAGACGACCGCCCGGCCATGCGAGATCTTGTGGGATCCCGCACGCCGGTATCAGCCGCTACCTCTGCAGTCTACACTACGTCGCCACCGCCAATTTCCGTAATGATTTCACGCGCATGCGCCCGAAGACGACCCCAGCGAGGAGAGACACACACGAGACAAGGTTCAGCGACACTTTAAGCCCGGTCCAAGGGATCGCGGGCGGTGTGACCATACTGTTGTTGTAGTCGTCTGTCGCCTCGAGTCCAGCAAGAATAGATGTATTCCGGTTGTCCTGTATGGTGGTACGAGGACAAACGGATAAGGTAGAATCTACAAAAACGCGGTATATAAGCGCTGATCACGTGCGCGTGCGGCGATCGCCGAAAACCCGAATTCCACACATACTACAGAAAGCGTCAGATGGGAGGGAAAGTGAGGTCAACAAAGGACGCAATGGAGAAGGAAAAGTGGGGGACTGATGGGAGAGAAGGGAAGGGCAGCGTCGTGCCCGTTTCTCCGTTCAACAGCTTTGATCTAACAGCACCAAACAAGCACCGTATCATGTGATGTGCGTGATTTACCCGTGACTTGAGCGCCAAGCGCCACAAAAGAAAAAGTTCCATGTTGCCGATGTTGAGCTTTCGGAATCCTACTGCGCTGCGCCGCCTTAGGCGACGGTCTCCAAAAAGCCATAAAGATACTGACTGACTTCAGGTACTGTACTGTTATAGTGTGCTCCGTGCTGACGCTCTCGAAAACCCGAATATGCACGCCGAACATTCCACTATACAGTTCGTGATTACGATACGGTGTACCATCAAGGGAGCCAAGTCCCTCTATTCATGTGAGCGACAATCACCAGTCAATTTCGCGCATTCCTAAATGCATTGACGAGCGCGTTTTGCAGAGCCAGAGCCAGAATGAGACGGCCGTAAGACGAGCAGCGCACGGCGTAGAAGTATAGCGCGGCGGCGGCGACGCGATGGTCGTTTCCTTGCTTCACTGCCTGCGCGTAGATGTCGTTCATGCGCTTGACCAGTTCGTAGAACATGTTCCCGTCGAGAGCTGTGTTCGCTTTGAGCGCGAGTAGTCGCAAGAGAGCCGGAAAGTACTTACACAACCTGGTATCGGCAGTCAGTAGACCCAGTTTCAGCAGATTGAGGCGGTAAATTTGGTCGATGAGCTCGAACTCGTCCTCGTATACGGCTCGACCGAAGTCTTGCCAGAAGTGCGCCTCGTCGCCGTCCGTAAGCCAGGTTCTGATTACGCCCGCGAACTTCTGCGACGGCCACTTGGACAGCTCGACCTTGAAGGGCTCTTGCCACCTGTTGATTATCGCCGATGAGCCGATGTCCAACGCATCAGCGTTCTTCGCGAGCTTCGAGAACGTAAGTCGGTCGCCAGCTATGAAGAGAGCCACGCTCACCTTGGTGACCAGATCATCATCCAGAAGGTCACTTTTGGCGTCGCCGACGTTGAAGATCGCCGCATCGTCGGTCTTGGGGACGACAGGCGGGGTCGCCACAGAGAAAAGATGAGTATTGTGACCATCGCTACTCCCGTCCTTATGGTCTCCGTCCCCTCCATCCTTGTGCTGCCGCTTGGCGCACCACTCCTCAAACGCCCGATGTATGCTAGCAGAAGTCAGCGTATGTCTAGCCAACATACTCGAGAGAGCGTACTTATCAGCCGCCTGCCCGAGCAAATCCTGCATATGCTCGAACAACACCGGGTTTGACCACAGAGGATGGTACCAAACGCGCCACGGAGCATACAGCCCCTCGCGTACGATCCACTCAAACAAGCGATGGCGCCACATGAGCAACCAAACAATGTTCTGCTGCGTCGCGGGAGCATTGTGATCGGGGTTGGGTGGCAGAGGGGGCACCTCCAGAGCGGCGCGCAGGATCTCCTTGAACAGCTCCTTCTGCACATTGGCGTTGCCCGTCAGACGGGTGAGGCGCGGTCCGAAGAAGGCGCTGATGTTGCCGGATCGGAGCATGCCAGTGCGGAGGACGCCCGACTTGGCGAATCTGCCGATGCTGGAGGCGATCCTGCCGTAGGTGAGAGTCGCGACGCCGATATCGCCCAGAGCGGCGCCCGAGGCGGCGTCGAACAGGAAAGGTTGAGGGTGGCCTGGGCAAATGCTCAGCAGCAAGCATTCACCGAAGCGTCCGACTCACGCATGCCAGTCAATGTCTCCGCCAGGGCACGCTGGTCCTCGGTTAGATCCTCGTCGTTAATCGTCGTCGAGCCTATCATCGTGTCAACTCAGTCCGAAGGATACCCGGAAGGTTACTGACCATCAAAGTATCCATCAAACTCGCGCGCAAAATCGCCGATGGTGAGCTCGTGAGTCGGCACCGCCGAAGCCAACGGAGGCATCGGGTGCGATTGAGGCAAGAAATGGGACGTTCCGCCTACAAATATCGATCAGATTGGACATCGCTCGAAGTACACGTGAACTGACTTTGGCAGGCAAAATGCTCCAGCAGACGTTGCAGGCTGGGCACGGGCGCACGCGTCGGGGTCGCAGCGCGCGGCAACAGCTTGCTGGATAGATTGCGTAGCAGCGAGATGAGCAACCCATACCACGACTCGGCGAGAAGAGCGTTGTTGATGATCTGCAGAAAGTTAGCTGGGCAAATTGTAGATCAGTCAGTAGACTGACCTCTTCCGTCGAAGCCCCGCTATCAAGAAGTTCGAGCATGGCTTTGGCATCTTGCGAGACCTGTCATCGACGTCAGCGTCGAGTACAGTAGTAAGCGTGGAACGATGCTTACGATGCTCCACACTTTGACCAGATTGCCGACCTTGGTGGACGCGGTGACAACTGACGAGATAACATTGTGCGCGAGAGTCTCTACAGCACCAAGCGTAGCGCTCTGACGAAGCAACTCGGCCAAACGCAGTTGATGTGCGATCAACTCAGCCGTGAGCGCTGCATTGAAAGGTCAATCCGTTCGTCAAAGACCCACACGACGCATCTACTCACCAGAAATCCTAGCCAGATCCGCCACGACCTTTGCGCTTTTGATCGCCGCCCAAATGCCCCATCCGGCCAGGACCACCATCGCGACAGGCAAAGCCGCTCCCAACGCGCCCACGCACCCCGCCGAGCCGACCGCGGTAGCCGTCCCAGCGAGCGTCTTCCCAGCGGCGATGACCGCGAACTGATACCCAGCCGCGCCGGCCATGCCCGGCGCCATCGCGCTCATTGTGAGCAGCGTCTTGCTGGTGTTTTCGAACGACGGCTTGTCGTCCTTGAGTTGGCGCTGCATTCTGTTCGAGGCGCGTTAGTCGAGGGGAGGGAGGGTTCAGAGGGGATGAGTTGAAAGGGGATGGGCCAACGCACTGTTCGATCTCGCGCAGCACCCGGTCAATCTCGGCTTGCACATCGCGGAGCTTGAGGCTGAGCTCGAAGCCGACTTCGAGGGCGAACTTCTTGAGCAGCTCGGCGAAGTCGAGGAGTTGGCGCCGGAGGGTGTCGAACGCGTCGTGCAGCTCGTCCGACTCGCGTTGCACGTTCTCTAGGAACTGTAGAGCACATTCAGCCTGCAAACTATGCCAAACCAGAAGTGCATACTGACCGTGACCAAGCTCTGCACGACCTGCTTCTTCTCCTCATTCGAATACTGAGGATCCTTCAAGATGGGCAGCACGACATGGACGTAGCCTACATATCCTGTTAGCATTGGGCCGAGAAAAGCAGCGATGAACCTCACGCTCAGCATAAGCCACCTCCCTCGCAGCAATCTGGCGCGTCTTCGCCAAAAGCTGCGAGTACCGCAGCTGCAACGGCGCGAACAGCGGCGCCAGCAGCACGCGCGGCTTCCCCGGCACCGTCAAGTTGAGGGCGTCGATCGTCGCAAGCACGGCTGCGATGCGCGCGAAGTCGGCTTGACCGGTGAGCGCGGCGTCGGTGAGCTGCTCGAGGTCTTCGAGGATGTCTGCGGTGTGCGTTTTGATTAGCCAGGACATGTAGAGCTAGTGAAGGACGTGTTAGCGCAGAGGGGATGTAGTTGTACGGACGTGCGCTTACATTGGCGATCTCCTTGTCCGCGGAATCCGTGTTGCGGTCGACAGGAGTATCTGGCATGGCGAACGACGGCGGCGGGTTACTTAGAAAACACAGAGGTGAGCTGCTGTGCTAGTGAAGCCCGTAGACTGCCTTTTAACGGTTTCTCTCGCAGGCACGCTGGCTGTCATGGTCCCTTGCCCTTCAAGTAAACCTACTATGCAGTGATAGATGAGCGGCGTCAGGTCCGTCAACGTTCAAGAGGCTGCATCGAGTAAATGGAAAAGGAGGCCTACCTCGTCAGGATATCCGAGAGCAACGCCTAAACTACTGATTAATGATCAGCGGGCTAGGGCAAGCCCCGAGCACTAGCGCGAAGGACCTGCCCCTAGGCATGATGAAGCAAAATGAAGGGGCTGCCCTTTGGACAGGCGGTTGCCGAATAGGTATCAAAGGCACGGTCTTGGGACCTCACTTTAGTCGTCGAACGTACCCTTGTAGGATAGTGCTGAAAGTGCATCATCTGTCTTCCCGTGCGCCCTCGAAGTATCAAAATCGGGGTGAAGAGAGTTTGTATCACCCTTAGCATCTGGACGTGCAAGAGATGGCAAACTGTCGGATCAGCAAGGGATAATTGACGAGGTTCCAGAGGCAACTCGAACGCAAGCCAGAACGAAAAGCGCAAGGCTCGGCATAATGATTCTGGGGAGCGAAATGAAAGGTATGTGGGGTCGAGAGACAGCTGATCTGAAAAGACGAGGAAAACAAGGATCCAAGACCATCGATGGCAGCGGCGCCCGCGCCTGAGGAAAAGGCTGGAAAAGTCGAACTCGAGAGGCAGTCGGGTTGTGCCGACCCAATCACTACTTTTACATGTACGCGCTTCAGTTCTGCGACGAGAGCACGCGGATAGCGAGGGAACGCAAGGGAAATCAGAGACCGCAGGGGAATACTTTTCTCTCGAAAGGCGCCGCAACGCCGCCATCGCCTGCAGGCGCGAGGTACGTCGACATGAGGCAGGCCGTGCGCATGCGTGCACCAAAAGGGCCAGCTTGGTAGTGCGAGGCGTCCATCCCCTGCAGCGCTATCACGCTGCATAGACTGGCAATCAACTGCCAGCTGCAATAGACTGCCATGTCAGCTGTCCAGATGGGAGGCGCTTGGGAGCAGTGGCAGGCGCGCAAGGGGCAGGACGCATCGGCCGAACACGTGGGTCGCACTTCATTTGGCGCGGCGCGGGTCGGTTACGTAAAGGAAGGCGGCTTGCCATGATACAAAGCTTCACGCCGGAGCAGGAGGCGAGCTGGCTCCCCCTCGCCCTCGCCTGCGCCTCTCCGATGGATTGTGCTGCGGTCTCTACTGGGCAAGTGGTGGTCGACGCTAGCTCGCCATCGATTGTCTAATTCGCCAACAGCCAGCTCGAAGCGACTCTCAAGCGCGTATCCAAACAAGCAGTACAGTATGAGCTCCAGATGCGTGAGCTGGAGGTGCGTACCAAGCCGATCTATCATAACCTGTTTCTAACCCTCGATGCAGGAGAAGCTCGCCCTCAGTCTCTCCAATTTTCGTGCGATCGACGGCACGCTGCAGGACGCCTTCTCAAGATTGCGGGTGCGTGTGCCTTTCTACCTGGAAGTAGCGGCCTCTGATGGCCTCCCCAGCGCGCCTCCCGCCAAGCCGACCGCGCCCTCGTCCAACAAACTCCCCAGATCAAAGAATCACTTCAGACCTCCCTTGAAGAGCTCGAGCAGCTCGAGGAGACGCTCCCCACCGTGCGTACCCAGGTCGCCGACATCCAGAGCGCCTATGACTCCGGGCGGAAGAAGGTGCGCAGCCGCCCACCGTGATGTCATGCGCCCCTATCCTGACCCCGCCCCCAAGGCACAGGCGTTGGTCGCCGACCTCACCTGGCTGAACACCGGCTTCTTCCAGCGGTGGCGCGCGACGATCTTCTCGTCCTCGAGCCCGGTGTCGTGGCGGTGGAAGGCCGCGCTGCGCCTCTCGCTTTTCGTCTCGCTGCTCTTCTGGGGATGGCTCTTCTGGTATATGCTCAAGGGCACGTATCGGACGTATCTACATCGGCTGCCTTGGGGCGAGCTGCTTCGGGTTCCCTGACGAGGAACCTCGCGGAAGACTCGCCCGCATCCTCCTCGCCTCCGTGGCTGGACCGCTAGCCGGCCCTTCGCACGCACCGCACCGACTACAGTCAGCTTCTCGCCGCCGTGCTTACGCGTTCGGCCCCGGCTGGATCCCCCCAAATCCGCGCAGCCGTCCTGGATTCATGCGCTACCTGCGCTTCCCATGTGTATAAACCGCACCATCCTCTCCACCCCGAGTTCATCGCCACACCCATTTGCATGTACATAGCCGTCCTCGACCTCGCTGGATCAGTCCCGCTTTTGCTGTTATACCTTCCCACCCTTTGATATCCACCTCGTCCTTGAGGCTCCCTCTCGCGCTCCCCTTCATGTCGACGTCCCATCCTACACGTCGATATCCCCCTTCCCCCTCACAGCCCCCGGATCCTTCATCGACATCGCATAGACTTTATCCCTCTTCGACGCTTCTTCCTGCCCTCCTTATCTCTTTCTCTTCGTCCTCATCTTCCCCTCCTACATCTCTCCACCCGCTCTGCCATCATTGCTTTCGCTGGACCATTCACTTATCGCTGGACCATACACTTATTCGCGCCTTGCTTGCACTCATCCGACGCGCCATGCCTGTAAACTTATCATCTATATACATCGCCCGCACTGTGTAACATAGTCCCGCGCCGTAATAGAGCTCAGCTGCCTATGTGGATATGCAACTCCGTGTTGATATGCACTTCGTGCCGTCCGCTTAGGAATCCGGATGGCGTGCATCCCAATCCTTTGCTGGCGTAAGGACGAATCGTCAGCATCTTTCTCTACAGTTCTGTTCCTGAGACTAATTTCCTGGAAGTAATTGGCTTAATGCCCTCCGAGGCTTGAAGCTGAGGATTGGCGGCGCGCTCGTTTGGGCCGACTGTACAAGAGAACGACCTGCGCGATGATTCAGATGATGGCCGAATTCGAACTGTGACGTCACACTTCAAGCGCATCACGGTTCAGGTGACCCGGCCCCCTAGCAAGCGCGCCTTGTCAGTGCTCAGGTTGTACGCCAGCAGCGGATAAGCACCTGCGCGGAGTGAGTAATGATACACGGAAAGGTTCATGGCGCTTATAGAGGAGGAGACAGAATAGAACGAGACTCGATGGGAGGTGCTATGGGAAGGCGACGACTGGGCGCTTTAGAGGATCATCGCAAGCCTTCACTGGAACCATCAAGATGTACAGATAATCCTTTTGTATTCGTACAGAGAGTGTTTGTTACACTACACACAACATCAAGCCTTGTACGGCGGAGGGGCCTCTGGGTAGATGGCCGTGACATTGGCGGACCACTGTACAAGCATCTTGCTCAGAGCCGCATAGATAGTCTGCATGAGCTTGAGCTGCCTCAGATACGCCTGCAGGTAAGTGACACATGAGCATCCTGTCATCATCAAAATCGAAACATCACGCACGTGCTGCCACACCTTCCCCTCCTGCTCGAGATCGTGCGTCGTCGACGCGATGGAGTCGTCGATCCTGGTCAGGTTCGTCGCGAAGGTGCCCCATATGCTCGAGATGGCGGCGAGGCCGCCCTTGATGTCGTCCCAGTCGCCGGTGACCTTGGCAAGCATGCCGTGCACTTGCTGCAGATCTTCTTGGGTCTTGATGAGCTGGGCTAGTTCAGCCTGTAGCTCGGCCTTTTCCTTGCGAGCGGCTGTGGGGCGGAGGGATGAGCAAGGGATATAGCTTGACGGAGGCTTCTCTTACCGTGGAGTGGGTGTCCCCATTTTTCGGCGGCTATGCCGGCACCCGCAGCGCTTCCGACGCCACCCTGTAGGGAAAGTTAGGCCATGCTGTGTGCGTTTGGCAAAGTGAGGCTCACAAAAATGAGCGCAATCCCAAGCGGAGCCAAGGGCGTCAAAGTCAAAAGCATGCCGGCGAATGTGGCTGGGAGCAGTATTAGTATGTGCTCTTGTGAGCCCAACGAGCCAAGCGACGTACCGATGCCACCACCGATGGCTACTCGTGCATTAGATATGCCCCCAAACTAGACATCAAGACTCACCAGACCACATGCAGCCGTTGATCTGTAGCGCAGCTCGTCAGCGCTCCCCCGAGGCATTGTTAAACTCATCGACACTCACCAAGCTCTCAAACTCCGCAATCTTCTTATCAACGCCCGCGATCCGACCGCGCACCTCCTCAATCTGCTTCGCTATAGCGCTATCCTTCTCCAGCGCGGTCTTCAGAGTTGCCTGGAAGTTGTTCACGCTGTTGTGGAGGTTGGTGAGCTTGGTGCCGATCGCCTCGGCGTCCTTTTGCTCTTCTTTGACTTTCTGTGGGTTGGGTGAGTTGGGTGAGTCGGGTGAGTCGGGTGAGTCGGGTGAGAGGATGGGAGGGAGGGACAGAGAGACTGACCTTCTGGTAGTGGCCGAGTAGCTCGCATGCTTCGGATTTCTTCGTGTTGTGATCTAGGAGGATTTCGATGACGACGTCGGCGATTTCTGCAAAGCAAGGTCAGCAGCACGACTTGGGATCGACGAGAGAACTAAACTGACCTTGAGCAGTATGCGCGGCGCGCGCGGAAACCCTTTGACTATCTATCATGATATCGTTGAACAACTGTAAAACATCAGCACGCGTTAGATGCCCTTCACTGTCAACTCACTTGAGCAATGCCTTGCCACTCCGGAGCGAAGGCCTTCAACGGCTTGCCATCCAGCTGCCGTACAGTCAACGCCGCTCTCCAAGCCAAAAACACCCACTCACCATCAACTTCTTGTCGTCGACGGCGGCCAGGGACGCACCGATGCTCACGAACGCCGCCTTGACCAGGTTGATGCTGTCGCGGCCTTTCGCGACATCGGCGACCAGCTCGTCGACGGCCTTGCCCCCGAACGCGTCGGCGACGTACTGCGCCATCGCCTCTGGGTCCTTCAGCGTCAGCTTCTTGATGAGCTCGATGAGCTCGGGGTGGTTGGCCGGGTCGAAGAGCTTGTCATCCTGCGGGGGGTCGGACATCGTAGGAGCAATAATAGAGAAGGGTGCGATGGGGATGTCGCTCCCAGAGCAAGAAGAGCAGCTTTTATACAGTACCGGCGACCAGCTTCATGTCGACCTATCAATGTTGGAATTTTGAGATTAATGACCTGCATGCTATGCGCCGCCCCCTTTACAAGGTCCCAACCTGCCACCCATGACAGGCTTTTCGCACTAAGGGTCGGAGTCGACCATAAGGCACCTTCCGATGTCGTGAAGGTGTCCGTCGGCCATGTCTATTCGCTCGCCCCTTTGCTGCGCTTCAGGTTCAAAATCGGCCTCGACCATGCATGCGCTCGACGGTCTGCCGGCCAGGAACCTACGGAGTGTAATGCTCCCCTTGATGGATAGCGCAGGTCACAGCGTCAGGCCTCCTGAGGGCGACTTGACCTGAATCTAGCTGTATCCGTTGATACATGGAGGGCGCATCTGCCAAATGTCCACCAACATAAGTACATTGAATTATTGCTCATAAGTCTTACGTCTCGCTGTAGAATACCTCACAGTCCATGTACGCAATCTTGCACAACGAAAGTAACGTGGTATCCCTATATGCTCATAAGCTTAGTATACGCCGGGAATGACCTTGTACTGGACGCGGTCTTCGTAGTCTTTCCACTGCTGGCCGTATTCTGTAAACGTGCGTTAGAGTATCTATGAGAGGCGCACAACACCGAGACTTACTAGCAGCCATATGCTCGGCCAGGTGGGGGATGGCACTTGCGAACTGGAAGACCTGGAAGCACAGCGTGACGAGGGCAGCGGGGACGGAGCCCGTCGCGAGGGATGCACCAGTGCGCCAGAGAGTGTAGCCGAGGTAGTTGGGGTGACGGCTGTAGGAAGTCGTCAGCAAGTATTTAATGCGCATATATGCGCTTCTACGAACACAATGCCGAAGAGGCCCGTATCGTCGACCTTGCCCTTGTTCCTTGGGTCCTTCTTGAAGGCCTTGCGCGTCTCTTCCGAGTACATCTCGATCGTGATGCCAGACGCGAACAGAGCCAAACCAACCCATCTGCGCGTTCCCGTCAGTACACTTCTTCAAAGCGCAGATTTCGCTATACGCACTGCTGCCAACCAAGCGACGCGGCCCATCCACCGAAGGAGTCCGCATACGTCACGTTCGTCACCACCTGCGCGAGGTGCGACGTCGTGTACGCCGCGACGAGCGTGTTCGCCGTGTTCATGAACGTGTTGTAGAGCGACACGATCGCGCCGCCCGACGGGCCGAAGTACATCGTGTTCGTGCGCGTCACCCAGTACGCGTGCCGCAGCGAGCCGACCGTGTACATGCCCAGCAGCAGCGTCGGGATGGGGCCCAGGCCGCCGATGCCCGGCCCCGTCGTCAGCGCGGCGTTCCCGATCTCGGAGGGCTGCATGAGGCCAACTTTGACGAGGGAGGAGAGCGCGTAGCCCTTCTTGAAGAGCGCGTATTGGAGGGGGATGTCCGCGGCGCGGCCGACGAGCATGGAGACGATGCCGCCGACAGAGGTCTCGTAGCGGCCGCGAACCATGGGCGGTTTCCAGAGACCCTTGTTCGGAGGGGGAGCTTTCTCGGCCATGGCGAAGGTCTACGAGGTGGTGGTGGTAGGAGGGAAGGAGGATCGTCAGACGAGCGCCGCGTGTGGCTCGGAGACATCGAGAACTCGTCATGACATCACCATCATCACCCTGAGGTCCGGGCAATTCTACCGGACCCACATCGCCAAACAGAAGAAAGCACAGAAATTCACAATTTCCTCATATCCGTGGATTACAGACAGAGAGGCGAAGGCTACATAATCCCCCTGGAAGCCAAGTCTACGGCCTCCTGCTCCCACGTACTGACCCAATGCTTCACATCCGGCGTACAATATTCGCATCCGTGCAGCATGCAGAGGCGGGCTTCGACCAGGGAACGCAGCTTGCCCCCGTAAGTCGCGGCCTTACCCAACGACAGGAGGTCGCCCAACACAGCGGCCCAAAAGCTTGCCCAGTACTCGCAATGCGCGGACCCACCCCGATGTATCCGCCAGCTATTCTTCTTCGATGCATTGCGCGTCAGCTCCTCCCAGCGAGCGCAATAGAGGAGCTATCGAAGGCAACTATGAGTTGGTAAAACGCGCAGATGTCTTGAGAGCGCACCCATTTCATGAGTGCATAGTCGTCCCCCTTGTAGTGCTCCGTCATCTCGCTGGTCGAGAACCCCAGCGTATGCGGTGCGGCGGCATTCGCGAGTTCGCCATGCCCGTGCTTGAGGGCGAACTTGAGGATACTAGCCGGCTTAGATGCCACCTTCGACCTTCATGCCGATATATCAGACGCCTAAATCAGCGCATATAGAGACTGTCACGTACTCCAACACTATAGCGCAGACCTGTGTGGCCGAGTGCACACCATATTTTTCCGCCGCTTCAGCGAGCTCCAGGACCTCCGAGCAAGGTAAGTTCCGGATTTTGGGTTGCGGGGCCAGATGCATGAAGGCGAGGAGCGTCTTGAGGGTCGCTTTGTTCTCTGTGAGATTCACTGGTTCGCTTGCAACGACGGTGCCGTCTACGCAAGGGAATGCCTCCCCGTACGTGGCCAAGTTGCATGCGTGTGCGCCCAGAAGTTTTCCGTCTGACGACTTGAGGATCAGGTCAACGGGAAGCGTGCAGTCTATCGTGACGATCAGTGGCTGATGAGACTCGATACGACATACTGTACCGACCTTTCACGCCGCACACAGGGGGAGTTGGCGCTTGAGTTGGGGTGGTTGAGGACGACATTGGACGAGCGAGACTGCAGGGGATGAGCGTTGAGAGCAAGAGGACACGGACGTACGGCGGCGGACACGCAGCCTTCATGAGGATCGTACACTGGCGGTCATGGCATCTGCTTCTCAATTCAAAATCTCCCCCCAGGATCGCATCGTGGGCAGCCAGAAGCAAGGATTGCCCGACAAGGCATCGCATAGACCAGCTACGACGTGTTCACATGATGCCCTCTTCCACCAGCTTCTGCGCCTCCTTCTCATAGGTGTTGACCCAAAATCGCACATCGGGGCAGCAGTACTCGCAGTCATCTAGCTGGTACAGGTGGCTGTCGACGATGCTCTGCAGCTGCCCGCCATATATCGCGTTCTTCCCGTGCGTTATCAGGTCACCAAGAACAGGTATCCAGAAGTCCTGCCAGTCGTCGCAATGCAACTTGCCGCCGCGATGTACGCGCCAGTGCGTCGGCTTCGCCGCTCTGCGTGTGAGGTCCTCCCAACGAGAGCAGTAAAGGAGCTGAGGTTTCTGATGAGCAAAGGGCATGCATGAGGAGCGCATTACTTACCCATTTCATCAGCGCGTAGTCGTCGTCCTTGTACATGACCTTCATCTCGGCCACAGAAAACTCGAGCGTATATGGCGCGACGACATTTGCGAGTTCCTTGTAGCCGTGCCGCAATGCGAACCTCAGAACATCCGAGGGGCACTCCTTCCCCTTCGACCTTAGCATAACAGGTGAGCGTGCTCCCTCCTCTGACTCGAAAGAATAGCTCAACGCACTCGAGCACTATGGCACAAACCTGCGTCGCCGAGTGCACGCCGTACTTCTCCGCAGCCTCAGCGATCTCCAGGACAGACTTGCACGATAGGTTACGGATCCTGGGTTGGGGGACAAGGTGCATGAACGTCAATAGAGTTTTCAACGTCTTCGCAGGCTCGGTGAGTGAGGCAGGCTCAGGATCGGCGACGCCGTTAGGCGCTGCCGGAAATCCTTCGCCGTACATTTCCAGGTTCCGGCTATGCGCGCCTAAGAGCTCGCCGTCTGAAGATTTGAAGACGACGTCCACCGGAAGATCGCAGCCTGTAGGACTCAAATTGAGTACGCACTGGAAAGGGAACTTGAGTACTCACCGTCGACGCTGCAGTGCACCTCCGAAAAGATGCCACTGACTGTCATAGCTGGATTGCCCGTCCGTGAACGTTAGGACCAGGAACGAGCGGATACCGACGAGCAGGCACCCTACATGAGTTGCATTGGCAATCACCGAAGGCTCACGGATCAGACCAGGTAAATGAAGTATAGATGCACGTCTTCATACATAAAAAACATGGAGCAGCGAAGCAAGTGAACAACCATGCAGACGATATAGATACACCCAACGCAAACACCTACGCTTACTCCTCCGCGAGCTGGTCGACCTCATTATCGTCCTCGCCGTCCGCATCCGCATCGCCCCCCTCGAAGTATGTCCGTAGCATCGCGAACGCCTCCTCCTTCGCCCTCGCCAACTGCAACCCCCGATCCGGCTGGAACTGGTCCGTCTCGATATTCCCCGCAGGCATCAGCCCCTCCAGCGACACCACCGGGTTCTCCGCCGTCAGTTCCTGCGGCGTCGCCATAACATGGTCCAGCAGCGGGTGCTTCAGCATCCGCGCGTAGTACCGCCCCGCGAGCAGCGGCAGCGGCACGGACGCGACGAACCCGGGCTCCGTGATCCTGCGCCATCTGAAGCCGGTGGGCTCTGTCGGTAGGGGTGCATCCGGCACGTCGTCCCATACCCCGGGCCCGACGTCCTCGTCGGCGAGCTCGTAGAGGACGCCCGCGGCGCAGCACTCGGTCGCGGTGGGCGGTCCGATGCGCGCGATGCGGAGGAAGGTCGCGCGGGTGAGGACACCGAGGGGGCCGGGGGCGGTGTCGGCTGTGAGGCCCAGTTTGGCGAGGTAGTCGAGCCCGGCCTTGCCCAAGGGAGAGGGCGGGAGGACGTGGTCGACGCCTTGGGGTGCGAGGCCGCTGCGAGGAAGGCGGAGGCGGACGAGATCACCGGCCCATATGCGCTCGGGGCCCCACCATATACCCTGACAGCGGGTCATGGCTGAGAGTAGATGGGCTGAGTTGACAGGTGGCTGCGTAGGCGCGGGTGACGGTGAGGGGTTGGGTAGACCCAGCGGTGGGCTCGGTGTATGGAGTGGGGGCGGCGTCGGAATCGTAACCATATCTGGCGCCCAAAAATCTGCAAGCTGCGCTCCGACCTGTATGGCATGCACACAGGCCGATACTGCAAGCTTGTAATTTTCGCACGGTGCGAACGGCTGAAAATTCTCCAATTCGCTATGTGGGAAGTCGAGCTCTGCTGGTGTCTGTTCCAAGGCCCAGTCGACGAGAGCAGACGGCGAGAAAGCGAGGTAGGGTAACAGCCGGTGCCCAGGAAATATGTCGCGCGCATGGTCGACGACGATGCAGCGGACCTGGTATCCTAGCGTGTCGCTATAGGGTATCCCGGCCGCGGTGCTCGTGACGACACAGGGCCAGAAAATGATAGGCGGACCCTCCCCAGAGAGTGGCGGGTCCAGTTGAGCCCATACGACCTCACCCAATCTGTACCAGCGACACATCCTGGTCGGGTCCGGCACGAGAGCTTCGTTAAGCTCGATCGCTCGTTGTGTGTGTATGAGGTCGCTCGAACTAGAGGCAGGATCTTCGCACAGTAAGGCTATCTGCGGTGGCGGAGGTTCTGCAGCAGTAGGTTGTGCTGGCAACGTAGGCGCTGGAGGCGGTGACGGCGGCAACTCGACCGGAGATGGCTGCGAAGGCATTGGAGGCGGCGGCGGTGGCATCGACGTGCGCACTCTGCTCGTCGACGGTTTTGCAGACGTTTTGGAGGGCGATCTCTTAGTACTGGGCCCAGCAGATGGTGCCTTCGACGGCGATGCCCTTGTCTTTATCCCATTAGCGGCAAGATCCCGAGAGACCTCTGTTTGCGGGCGCCCTGAGCAATTCTTGCACTTGCAAGGATTGACAGCGCCGTTAATTAGCCACGCAGCGTGCTCAATAAATTCTTTCGTGGACCGGAAGCGCATCCTGCTTCCTGTATTGGGAGTTAGGAATGCCAGGAGCGAAATTGACAGAAGTACAAGCTACTGACCAATCAAGTAATGGTCACGGCGGGGGCTCTCCGCTTTGCCCTTTTCGTGGCAATAGAATGCATACTCGTTAGGCCAGCCTCGGAGAACATAGTTCTGACCCGCTGTGAAGTGTCAGAGGAAGAGGGAGCCGAATTGCGCCCCAAAGACGTACGGGGTAATTGTAGCACTGCAGCAGCGCCGTTACCAACCTCAACGCGCCAGCGTATTGCTTCTGGCTCGTCGGGTCCAATGTAGCGGTACCAGTTGATTTGATTTGAATGGTCTACCGTTCGGTGTTGGTGGTTTTGAGAAGGCCAGCGGTGCGAGTCCCCATCGCTGCTCTTGAAGTCGAGATAGACTGGATTGGGGGGCAAAGTGGTGAACTTTGCCGACTTTCTGCCCTTGCCAGACTTTGTGTGTGACATGGCTGGCGGGAGGATGCGCAGGTCAGTTGTGCGCCTCGGGGTCACGACGCCTGATGGAGGATGAGAAGGGACACATGTGTCGTGGGAAAAAGACCATTATCGCGCCGAAAGCGGACAATACGCACGTGGTGCTGTTTGCCACACGGACGCGGTTGGCGCGGGCGAACTTGACGAGCTCGACGACGTTGACGACAGCGACGAAAGGGCATTCACTCAGCGGAGCGGTCACGACTCACACAGTGTCATACTTAGGCTTGACGCGAACCAGCATGTTCAACGCGCCGCGCTCAACACAGCGGTACACTAGCGGCGGCTTCGGCAGCTTCGTCGACGAGAATCCGCTCGCGTCGTCGGTCTACGATACCATCGACCCCTGGAGCAATGCCCCCAGTCCCGCCCCTCCCCCGGTGACGCACGCCAACTCGGTGTTCAGCTCTGTTATAGGTGCGCGCCGTCACTCAACCGGCCAGACGATAAGCTTACCCTATATCCGCAGCGGATGCGACAGTGCCGGCGATATACAACCGAGCCTTCAATGCGGTCGACCTGGACAACACGGGGGATGTGTCTGTCAACTCGCTCTCGCGGGTCCTGGCAACATCGTCGCTCCCAGCATCGACCATCGACCGCGTATGTTCCCCTGCCCTTAGGTGGCGCGAACGTGACTGAACCCTGCCCAGATCGTCAACCTCGTCAGCTCCCGCCCGCGGGTATCCCGACTCGAGTTCTTCGTCGCTCTGGCACTCGTTGCTCTCGCGCAGTCGGGCAAAGGCGCGTAGTCACTCCTATTGATGCGGAAGCACATCACTGATGGTTTAGTAGACGTCAGCATCGAGCAAGTCGCCGCACTCTCCTCCGAGAACTCGCTCCCCGAGCCCGCTTTGGACCTTGACTCCCTCGTGCCGTCGACGTCGACGTTCTACAAGCCTGCATCGCCACCTATCGCGTCACCTGCACCCGCTTACTCCTCCTTTGACCCGTGGGGCCCTAGTCCATTCACCACAGGCAGCGGATTTGACAACACCAAGCCCGCTGCTGCAACGTCTGATGCTCCCGCTCTCACTAACGGCGCGTCATCAAACTTCACTGGCACGGGCCTCCCGCCGGAATGGTGGCGCAAGCTCGAGAAAGTGCAAGTCAGTATCGTTGGCCAGCAAGGGTTCATCTTGAACCGCTACACCGTATACCAGATAACCTCATCTGTATGTATCCTGCCATTGTGTCTACTTGATTCTGATGATATGCAGCGAGGCTCTCCAGTGACACGTCGATATTCAGAGTTTGTATATCTCTGGGAGGTTTTGACGAGGCGCTATCCTTTCAGGCTCTTCCCTGCGCTTCCTCCTAAGCGTATTGGGCGTAAGTGGTTCAGACTTTTCCAGCATCCCTGTAGCTCATTTTTCTCACAGCCGATGAATACTTCATCGAGCAGCGGAGGTAACTGTCCGACAGTAAACTTGAGAACTACGGACTGAACAAATTTCCAGACGAGGGCTTGCGCGCGTCTTGAACTTCATCGTGTAAGTTCAGACCCCTGCTAATATGTCGTGTGCACTCATGAGGCAATCAGCAACCACCCAGTTATCAAGGACGATGCCCTGTTGGGCGTCTTCCTAACCGAACCTTCATTCGAGGTATGGCGGAAACAGAACTCTGTCACCCTGGACGAGGAATCGGTCAGTAAGCGCGTCGACCGCGTCGAGGAGATGGCGATCCCCAGTGATCTGGAGGACAAGCTCTCGTGAGTGCAGCCCCTTCTCATTGCCGCAGCGCTTCTCCGCGGACGCTCCATTCCAGTTTAATCCCTTAAATAAATATGCTAACACCCTCCCTAGCCTTGTGCGCGCCCAGGTGCCCCTGCTCATCGAGCACTGGCAGCGCGCGTGTATCCTCGCGGAGCGCATCGTGAAGAAGCGCGAGGCAGCTGCGGTACGGACCAGCAGTCTTCGTCGCGCGTTACACATCCCGGCTCACCTGCTCCCGTCCGCTTCTGCCCTCGGTCTACCCACCTCCGCCGCAAAACGCGCGTTCAACTCTGCACCGAACTCGCCTACGACCGCCGCCAACCCTATACTGCCGACGTCCCGCAACGACGGTCTCCTCGCCTCCCCGTTGAGCGCGTCTTCCACCTTATTGCCGTCCGATGCGTCTATGACCGGCTCGTACACTCCCGGTATGGCTGGCATGTCTGGTTCCTATGCGCCCAACATGTCTGGCTCGACAACCCTTCCACCTCTGAACGCATCCGTTCTCTCCATGGAACTCGGCGAGCAGAGCGACCTCTCGCGCCTTACAAACACGCTGCGTGCAGTCGTTGAGGTTGGCGCGCCGTGTTGGCGGGGCGAGGAGTGTGAGCTGTCGAACGGGGTCCGGGCTGGGCTGAGCCAGGTGGCGGCGCATACGCAGCGGTATGCAGAGATGCAGGAGTTGAGGGTGAGTGTTTTTGGAGGATGTGGTTCTGGGAAAGATAGACTGACGGGGTTTACAGACGCGCTCGTTGATGGATACCACGTTGGAGGGGCTGAAGGTATGAGGCGTTCACTTCTATTTTAGGGGTTCGTGTAGCTTACGCGTAACGCAGGCCCAGCGCGACCTCTACATCGCCATGCGTGACCTCTTCATCCGACACGACCGCCTATCCGTCGATCAGGTCGAGCGCCTGAAGAAGCGCGTTGAGACGACGTCCCTGAAGATGGACGGCATCAAGTCGACGCGTAAGGAGGGCTGGGAGATTGAGGCGGACAAGCTCTCTAGCCAGATCGAGCGCGACCAGGCGACGATTGCGGCGCAGCTGAGCCGGAGGGTGTTCATTCGGGCGTGGTGAGTGGTTGCTTTCGATAATTTGCATGATGCTTCTGGTGGGCAGAATGCGACGCTAACGCTTTACCTCAGCATGTGGCACGAGCTCAAGGTCGTGCTGCACAACCGCGAAAACACGCTGCCGACGCTGCTCGTGCAGGCCTTCGCAAGGGAGGAGACTGAATTCACGGAGAGCGTGCTGGCGAACTGGAGCGCCCTGAGTGAGGCGGTGGAGAGTATGCCGTTGGAGTGAGATGTGCGTTGAGACCCGAGAGTCGATTTGGTCGGGACTCGAGGGCTGTCCCAAGAATCGACGCATGCTGTGAGGGATCGACCAAACAGGCTTCAGGATGCAAACACATGGACACTCTCGTACTCCCTTCTATGCATGCAGCACGTATATAACTGGTAGTACCTTATTGCTCACGACTTTCACGACCCTTTTGCAAGTGTGTATGCCTTCCATGGACCTCTCCAATGCACAGATACCCTGTCGCGCATTTACTGGATTCTGTGAATATCATCAAGCTCAGCGAGTCGAGGTTTCAAACGACGAAGGCATTTTGCAAGCAGAAATTTGTCGGGAAAACAGAGGATTCCGAAGAACCCCCCCCCCCCCCCCTCAAGCGCACAGTTCACGAAAGATTACATTGGAAGAAAGGCGAAAGCAGAAAGGTAATGTACTGGGTAGAAAGCAATGCGACAGGTTGAGTATTCCAGTAGTGTGTCTTTAAACCATGGTAGTATGTATCCACAAAGAAAGAGCCAGACGTGTCGAACCGCGCGGCCAGTAGTAGTAGACTAGCTAGGTCCGCGAGCTGTAACACATCAGGGGGTAGCGCAACTCCAGTACCCATCGAGGGGGCGCGGGGCGCCCTATGACCAACAAACAACAGCCAGACGGACCATTCACGAATTATAGAGGGCAGCCCGTCAGGACAACAGTAATGCTACAAATTTAGGGTGCGCTGTAAGGTATGGTGAGATGAGGAGAGATCTTGGATAGGACAGACTGGGGTGGTCCGGATAACTTAACGAGCGGGTGGGCACAAGTAAGCAACCCGCAAGTGCAGGGTGACAGCGACAGGCAGGAAGGAGACCAATAGAGAGCATTAGACCCGCGATTATTCGTGGATCCACTTGCTGGGAAGCGTAGGCTGTCCGGCCGGCGCAAACGACTGGCGTCGCGACGGTACGGGAGGCGGCAGCTGTATACGTCCCTCCGCGTCGTACCAGGAGCGCGGCAGCGTCAACGGGTCACGATCCGGGTGCGGTGTATTTGGCAGGGAGAGGCTCCGTGGCGGGGCGCGCCAGTCTTCCCGTATAGGAGAAGCCAGCGGCGGCGCGGTGTGCTGCATCATGCTGTACTCGCGCAGGTGCGAGTGCGACATGGACTTCATCGACGGGTGCGGGGCGTACCCGCGGGGGTCGGGCATCGCACGAGGGTCAGGGATGGGGACGGGAGGGAAAGCAGAGGGAGGGGGCCCAGCCATGCGTACGTCGCGCGTGCCAGCGGCGAAGTCGAACATGGATGAGCGGCGGATGGGCTTGATGTCCTCCTGTTGAGGCGGCAAGGGCGGCGGGACGGGCGGGTATGCTTGCGGATACCGCGGCTGGTCATCGAGCCGCATGGTGTACATCGCCTTCCCGACCTCGTCCTCGTCGATGCGCATCATGCCGTCGTCAGAATAGTAGTCTTCCGCATCACCCATCTCCTCGTCGCTCCCCTCGTGCGCCTCGGGCGAGGCACTGTGCCCGGCGAGCGCCTGTTCCTTCCCGACGTAGCGCCAGTCGAAGATGTAGTCCTTCTTCGAGAACTCCTCCTCCCACTTGCGTATCCGCTCGGGATAGTCCTCCTCGGGGACGGCCTCGATCATGAGCTTGGCGATGAACTCGCAGCGCGCAGTGTTGTACTCGCGCAGGAAGCTCGACATGTGCACCGTCCTGCGCTGCCTGTCTGATGCGGACCCCGAGGCGGGTGGGGTTGGCTGACGCGGGGGCGGGGGCGGTGGCGCAGATGGTATTGGAGCTCCCACCGGAGGTATTATTTGCTGCTGCCTGAGGATCGAGGGAGGCGGAGGGATAGTCCTGCCCACTGGCTGGGGCTTCGCCTCAAAGGTGAGGAAGAGGCCGTCGCTGGCTGCCTTGGCCGCACGACTCTGCCTGCGTGCCTTTGCTGCCGCATCGGAGGTCTCCTTCGACGGGCGCGACGGCCTGAACTCGTACTCTGGATGCTCCTGCTGGTGTATATCCTTCTCCTCGTCCGCCTTGCGGTACCAGTACTGACGCTCCTCGTCCGGCAACGCTCGCCACAATGCGCCTGTGATGCCCGCCCCCGTCAGTGATTGTCTCCGTCATGTGACGGCGGACGCACCCGCGATTTTGCTGAGCGAGCCGTGGTTGGACTCGATGTGCGAGGGGACCTTGCCCTTCTTCACAAAGTCCGAGCGGAAGAGCATGAAGGCGTTCGGCGGGCGCGGTACGTGCCCGGGCTGCATCGCCGGCGCCGTCTTCTTCAGCTTTTTGGGCTTTGGGGCCGCGGGCGGCTTGCCGTCGTCGCGGAAGTCCTCCGCGGTCGCGTTGCTGAACGAGAGCGTCATCTCCATCGTGGTGGGCGCAGACAAGGCGCCGTATGCGGTCGCCGCGAAAGACAAAAAGGCGAGGGACGCGTGCCGGACGCGTGGGTCAGAGCTGAGACAACTTCTGGCCCATCACAAGCCGATTTCCAATCCTCCGCGGCCGCCGATATGTCAGATCAGTGGCGCATCACAAGGGAATCGCCCGGATTGGGTATTGCCTTTGCGAACGGAATGGGCTTGCCTTTGTGGGAGACCCTACGAGCACCCGCGGGGGAATACGTATTGATCTGCGCTCTACATTCGACTATCGAAGTACAGCCCTACGTCCTGCCCCTCCTTCTCGAACACCAGAACAAAGCAAGGCGGAGACAACACGACGGGGAAGTATCTCCAGTGAGAATACCGCAAGTGATCCGACCCTGAGTGGATGGCGCCCGACGCCTGTGGGATGCAGGCCTTCTGACTTGGGGAAGCGCTCATCTGCGTGAGCCTGGGATGCCCCAGAATTTCCATAGGCCATCTAGCGTAGAAGCCCGCCGGTTGCGGTGGCCGTACAGCTCGTCGTGAGCACGGGAGATGGGCGGAGACGACGCAGCACATACCGCCGTCGAGTGACATGTGGTGAGTCACAAAGGGAACCGGCTCGCCGGACATGAAGGGCCCGCAGGTCCGCTGGGCCGGATATACTGAAGGAGTAACATGAACAATGAAGGTGCTCACAGTAGTACGTCCTCGCCGCTCAGAGGTTCCCTGGCAACGTTACGCTATAGACTAGACCAAAGATGGTGCGTGGGGCCCGCATATGCCTAAACAATAGCCTGCAGGCATATTCTTGAAGGTGTAGCAGGGAAGGGAACTTGGTCGTGACCTGCCATTGTGTTCATGCTGATTTTGATTGTGGTTGGTGTCACCGCTGGAAAGCACGGCCAAGCCGACCTGCTTGATCCAGTAGAAGGTTCTGCTTGCGAGGTATGGAGGGTCAGAGGTGGCCGTTCCATGCTTCCTCGATGTCAAGGCCTCGGCTCTATGATTTCAAGATGACGAGCCCTGAGCCGCACCTGAGAGTACATGAGGCGCAGTCGTACGACATGAAGGGATCACGAAGAGATTAGCCGCGAAACGCAGATCATCCCGAGCGGCAATTCCGACTTTGCGCCTACGAAAATCCGTTGGTTCACTCGCCATTGTGCAGGTCTTCGGAGTAGGTGGCGCTGTACTGGACGCGCGTGTAGACTATATAGTCTCCAGTGGTAGATCGAGCACGAAATTGGTGCCCGTGAGACGGCAGGAGGCGGGGAAAGACGAAGCAGTGGTTCTTGAATTGCACAAATGGGAGATGTGGCGAAAGAGACGAGAACCTCGGAAGGAAGACGTGGAGACGGCGGAGTGTACTGATTTTTTTCGTCCAATCGGAGGATCACGGTTGTGAAGATGACCGTCGGGAGCGAGCTTCTGCAACACTGCAGTGGATGTCGCCTGCGAAAAGTAGCGGAGCTGTTGAGTTCGCCGCTATAGAGTCCAGTCGTTCGCCAGAGCGCCGCCGCATGCGCAGACCACGCGAGGAAGATTGCGTCGGCAGCGGATGCTGTACGTACGTCGTTGCGTAGGTGCGCGATGTCTTATGGTGAGTCCCGAGGCACGTATGTGAGCGCGCGTGTGGTCATCGGGAAGAGTGCGTGTCGATGGCGGATTGGCGCGTGATATCTGGCTTGTATTTTGGCGAGCTCTTCTACCAGTAGCGTTATAAGCCAGCTGCGTGCAAGAGTCTCTAGTCTGTCGCGAAATTAGCGTTGACGAGAGCGCGAAGACGAGCGAAGTCTGAGCCCCAAAAGTCCATAAATGCTTTAATTGCTGCATCGCCACTAGTGACACGGGTCAACCTGAGTCCTTGCTAGCGCGGATATCGGTTATGTTCCGCCCCAAAAGTGAAAAGAGAGAGCGTTTCCTGGCGTCGATGAGCGTCGAAAGCAAGAAGGAAAGCAGCAGGAGATGCTCGAGGACCGTTCTCCATTCAGGTCAGGGTCCGGCCTGAATGGGAAGCAAAGGGAGTGATGTCATCATCGGTGATGCGGTGTTATGAAATTGCCCCATGCGGAAGTGTTCCTTACGATCGTGGGCGCCGCGAATGTGACCATCGCTGCTGCTTGTCAACTCCCCTCGTCGTCGCGCTGGGCGATCCAGAAACGCTCCCGCTCAACGCGGACCATAGCGTCCACCGCTACCCCCCACCGGCTCAAGCAGCGATGGACAACGGTCAGGCGCTCCCGCTCCACAACGTCCACGTCGTCAACTTTGACGAGCGCGTCAAGAGGGATGCGAGGCCGCCGTGGCCGCAGCGCATATGGACCGTCATTCACTGTGCGTGGGGGGCGCTGCCGTAAATTTTGAAACTAATATTTGGAATGCAGTTCTCCATAGCAAGCTAACGAAGACGAATACGGGGACGCCGTCTGACGGGCTTGGGAAGGGGCCTGCTGGTAGCCGCGGGACGAGCGTCGAGGGGTCACTTTACGGCAAGACACCCGCCAGTCTCTACGCAGCCAGCGTCAACAACCCTGAGTACCGGCACTATGTCGAGCACCACGACGAGGAGTCCGACTGGAGCGTAGACGAGGTCGTAGTATCCGGGGAGGAGGACAATCAGTCGGTCCCCCCGATCAGCGACCCGGTTTACTACCCCGACTACCCTCATGCCTCGGACTCTATGCGCATGCGCCTGCGCTGGGCGCCTCTGTTTTGGCAGGCGTACTATGCCGTGATCGCCTTCTTCCACCCTACGTTCCCGGACAAGGACGCAGAGATCCGGTACCAGAAGGAGCAGTGGCACAACAACAAGATGGCTGCAGGGTGCGTTGCCTTACTTCTCGCCCACCTGCCATACTGACATCGACGCAGTTATTTCTCCCTTTACCTCGTCATAAACTGGGCGTTGTACCTGTGGCTCAATCACAGCGTGACGCTGTACGAGTACATCGCCTTTGTGAGTATGACTCCACGGATTTGCCATGCACGTCCGCTGAACATGTGCAGTACGGCGTCTTCACCTTGTTTACGCTGCCCGTTCCGGTCATGGTGGCAATCAACCTCAATAACAAGGCGCCGTTCATCTTCCAGACATGGTTCTGCATCGCGACCTGGTACTGCGCGCTCACGGAGGTCATTCAGGTAAATTACTTACTTGTGTTTGCGTCGTGAAGCAGTTAATCATTCGTCCACCAGATCAAGGAATGTGGCTTCTACACCCCGGAGAAAAACTGCCACGGCAAGGTACGTCCTCCCTTTTCTCTTTCCAACAACAATTGCCGACGATAATCTACAGGATTTTCTAGCGATGTGTACGTCACCCTCCAGTGCCACATCTACCCTTCTAGTGCCCCACCTGCGCCGCTTCAACTCACTCACTTGGCGCTTAGATTACTATGCGACGGGCTTCCCTGTCATCGCGCTGTTCATCTGCGCGCGGCGGTCCTACATGGCGTTCTTCCAGGTACGTACAGTCCTCACACACTCTCCTCCGGCGTAGCTTCATGGTGCCGTTGCGCGCCTTTTGGGGCTCGGTTTCGCACCACTTGAGGCTCTGCTTCACTCCAGCCGGGGTGCACCTTCACTCCATACGGGGTTCATCTTCACTCTATTCGGGGTACACCCTCGTTTGGCTGCCTTGGTCTGCGCTTCCTGCGCTCCTGCGGTCGAGAACACCGCCTCCGCCTCCACGACCCAATCCCCATTCATTCTCGCCTCCGTTGTCCCGTTGCTCATCTCGCTTACGCTATACTGTCGCAGGTTGTGTTCTTCATCCTGCTCAACACTATGATCATTCCGGATCAAACCATTTACGCGAGGAACGTCGTCGGATATGTATGTATTCCTCTTTCTCGCCATTTGCCTGCATGCTGAGTTCAAATTCCAGGCTCTTTTCTCCATCTTCGTTCAGTGGCTATCATACCGCATGGAGAAGGTGCGCTCATTCCGGAAGTGTCGGTATGCCTCAACTAACAGCAATTTATCCCAGGCCCGCCGACATCTTCATCAGCTCAATGCGCAGCTCAAGCAGGCGTACTTCCAGCTAGAGTCCTCGAAGCAAGCCGAGGCCCAACTCAGCGAGAGCCGTTCGCTTTTTGCGGCATACATCTTTCATGAAGTACGGGTGCCGTTGAATACTGCGAGTAAGTGGCCTTTCTCTTCGCCTTTCTCGTAATATATTTATCAATGCCACGTGCCTTACTAATCACTACTACAGTGCTTTCCTTCGACAGTCTGCAAGCCTCCGGGACGCTGAAAAAGGAGACGGTCAAGACGCAGACGTTCGAGGTGCACGCGCTGGAAGTCAGTCTCAAGCAGATGCAGCAGGTGCTCAATGACGTGCTGGATTTGCAGAGTGCGTGTTATGCAATGAGTCTCGGAGAACGCAGCTGACGTGAAATATAGAAATGGACACTGGCCTCTTCGAGTTCAAGCCGCGTCCATTCCCTTTCCACCGCACCCTGTCGCATATCTTTTCGCACTTGAATGTCAGTCACAAAATTCCTTCCTGTCCCGAAAATCATCTGACATTCATGCTCAGGTCGCCGCCGCCGCCAAAGGCATCCCCCTCGCGGTCAAATTCGACGCCAACATCGACGAGGTCCGCCTCCGCCCGAACTCGCCCACGCCCGATGAAGGCCTCTGGGTCATCGGCGACGAGATCCGGCTGCGGCAGATCATCACGAACCTGGGCAGCAACGCGATCAAGTTCACGGGCGAGGGCGGCGCGGTGACGATCGTGACGAAGCTGGTGCAGACGCCGGCGGATCGGCATATGAGGGAGGAGGAGGACGAGCGGTTGGCGATGGATGCGAGGGAGAGGGAGATTGTGGAGGGGCGGGTGAGGGAGAAGGAGGAGAGGGACAGGGAGGAGAGGGGTAGGGAGAAGGAGGGCGGATGCCTGGATTCCGAGAAGGACTTGGAGAAGGAGAAGGATCCGGGGCACGTGACGGTGGAGATGGGGAAGATGGGGGAGGAGGAGAGAAGGACGGAGGACGCGACGTCGACGGATGGGAAGAGCTCGACGGGGTCGCCGCAGTCGGTGAGCATGCGGATGTTCAAGTTCAGGGTAGAGGTGCATGATCAGGGGCCAGGGTGTGAGTGTTTTTCTTTTATCGTGAAGGGAGGGCGGAGGCTGACAAGTGGATTAGTGACGCCAGGCGAGTTCCGCAAGCTGCGCAAGTTCCAGCCGTTTGTGCAGACCGCGATCGGCAAGAATAGCGGGAAGGGCAGCGGGTTGGGACTGCCGATTGTGAGGCAGCTCATTGCACTGAGCGGTGGTAAAATGGTTAGTTGGCACACTTCAGGTTACAACATATTTTACTGACACTTTCCTTCAGGGTGTCATTTCCCGCAAGGGTGAGGGAGCGATCTTCTGGTTCGAGCTCTCATTCCCGGTCGCGACGCAGGGCGAGGTCCGCGCGGCTAAGGCAATGATGAGCACCATCCCACCACCGCCCAGCATCCAAACGCCCTCCAGCCCTGCCTCCCTCGGTACCCCGAACTCACCCTTCGCGAAGCCGCAAGCGCCCTTTGCCTTCACCTCCATGGCTTCCGACACCACTGTGTCCACCGCATTTATGCAGCCCTTCCTCCCGACGCCAGGCTCCGAGGCGACGGAGAGCACGCTCGCGGGGTCGCCGGGGCCGCTGTCGGGGAAGCGGACGAGCGTGCTGGATATGGCGGGCGCGGCGTTGGCGGAGACGCCTGCGGAGGAGGGCGAGTTTAGGTTGGATTCGGGGGAGAAGGCAAGGATGCCGATGCCGCAGCCGTTGCAGAGGCCGGTGTCGAGGACGCCGCCGCCGTCGCTGTCGCCGACGGTGCCGAGGTCGCCGGTGGACTCGATGGCTGATCACAAGAGCCCGCCTCCTGCCCCATTGTCAAACACGACGAATACGACCTCGTCGACGTTGCAGGTACCCAAACCTCCCCGCCATGCACCTAGTATGACGCCCTCGGTCCCTTCCGTCGCCAACGGACCCATACCGTCGGAAGAGCCCTTGGAGGTCCTCGTCGTCGATGACGAGCCTCTGACTGGGAAGATCATGGCCAGGCTGTTACAGTCCATGGGCGCCAAGGTCACGACGGCAACCGACGGGCAGCAATGCTTGGATATCCTCCTAGGCCCGCCAGAACGACGGTTCGACCTTGTTTGTCTGGACAACTCGATGCCGGTGATGACAGGCTTGGAGGCGGTGGGGAAGTTGCGGGGCGCGGGGAGGTTGGACTTTGTCGTGGGCTGCACTGGCAACGCGCTCGTCACGGATCAGGGCGAGTACAAGGACGCGGGTGCTGATATGATTCTCACCAAGCCACTTACACGAGAGTGAGTTTCAGTTCTTAGTGTGTATGATTGAGGCGTGCTGACTTCCTTGCAGTCGCTTGATGGACCTTGTCAACATCGCGCGCTACCGGCGAAAACACAACATAACGAGTCGCTACTCCGCGCACGCCGCGTTATAGCACCCGCCATCCCCTCCTCGAACTGACTCGCATCTACTGCCTACATCTTGATTCGCATATTTCTCTTCGCTTCTTTCTCACCTCCTGTCCTCTGCCCTGTCTCCGCTGCATCGTCCTCATCCTCACTCAACAACAACCACAACACACAATCATAGCATACGCATTCATCATCCATCCATCCTCATGAAACTTGTCATGATGCATACATACACGTCCTTGGTCATGATCGCTCGCTTTTTCCGTCGCTGTGTTTTCGGTTTGCTTTACCTATGATAAGTACTATATTGTTCCACTTTCAACGGTCGTTGTGCGCCTGTCCTCCCTCGCTTCCTCTCCATCTCCCTATCATCGCCATACTTCACCCATGCCTCTCCTACTCCCCATCCTCTCTCGTCCTCCCTCAACCCGTCACCTCTCCCTCTCCTCAGGCCACTTCGTCGTACATTCATTCATGCCGGGCTTTTGGCCCATCTTTCGGATCTTATATATCGGGGGTTTGTACTTATAGTACGTTGTACGGCTAGATCGCTACCAAGTTATATGTAGTCGGCCGTAGATACTGGGTGTTGTGCTGCATAGATATTTCTGGGCTTCATGGTTATCCCCGACTCGGTTCTCGATTCGGACATGAAATATCATCACCACGATTTCTTATTGCATTCAGCGGGTCTTCCTTGGTTTGACTACGTCCAAGCAACAATCCTTCCCGTACATTCAGCATGAGCACAAGACAAGGTCAGAAGTTCCACTGACACTGGAAGCGCCGTACCGAACAACACCCATAGCATTAGACCGGAGCCCTCCCATGCCAAAAGCGAAGCGGCATGGGAGGGACCGGTAAAATACGTCAGAATTTTGGCTGACAGGCCTTATGGTCGAATTTGTGACAAAACGTGCGCGACGGCATTGTCCGAGGCAGCCAAAATTTCCTTTTGCTTCGCATCGCGTCGGAGGTTTGGTCACCAGGCTACCATAGCATAGCGAAGAACGCCTTTTATAAACATCAACAACATCAAATTTCGTACACAAAGTTCGTACAAACGGCCACGCACACGAGGTACGCAGCCGTCGTAGTACATCAAGGAGCCCAAGGAGGACCACCTAGCAAGATTTCTCTTATACTTAGTGTAGTGTAACAAGTCCGTAGCCACAGGCCGTACGCCATCGCAGTCCAAAGTCTAGGTACGTAGCTCTCAGTCCGAGTCCATGCACACTTACAGCCCTAATAGATATACAATGTTCGATTCGCGAGAACGTCCGAGCTGGCCACGGCGTTTGGAATCGTTGTTGGGGGGAGGGGCGCGTATGAAGTTGATGTTGACGTCTTGCTTGGCCTTGACGCCGCACCAATACCGTGCTAGGCGCCGTACCGAACACGGGCGCCTCACTTGACGCGAGCAGAGGGGCCCCTCGTTCGATCTTGTCCGCTTAGTCGACGAGGTAGAGGTTCTGGTGAGAGGATGCACAGTCAGCGGGGGTTGATTCGCGCAATAGTGATAGATTTGCGCTGCGCAAAGGATCCGCAAGCAGAACTTACCACAGCGCCGGCGGGGTAGTAGTCGAACTGCTTGTTGTACGCGGCGAGGTCGCCGACGAAGAAGAGCTCGTTCGCCCGCGCGTCGTACGCGAGCTGCGTCTTCGGCTTGCTTCCGTCGGGGTTCACGAAATGGGCTGGATGGAGGGAGGGGTGATTAGCGTGTGATCTTGGGAGCGTAAGCGGACGATGGTGCGGGTATCTCTTGTACGTCGAGTGGTTTTTATGAAGAGTTGTGTATCACGAAGAGTTGCGTATACGCACCAGTGAACTGCTTCGTCTGCGGGTTGAACGTCCAGATCGCGGACTCGTACGAGTTCTCGCCTGACTTTACGGGCTTGGAACCAGCAGGGGCTAAAAAGGAGGGACGCATCAGAAATATGACCCTTCGCGCATGACGTCGTACGTACTCTGGCCGACGTTGGTGAAGGCGACGGTTCTGCGATCGAAGCATCAGAAGATGTCGGAGGCGAATCAGGGTGCGCGAACTTACGCATAGCTGCCCTTGGCGAGAGGGCCGGTACCGGCAGCGCCAACGTAGTAGGGCGCGGGGAAGTTGGGGTTCTGCGTCTAAGGGTTAGAAGGGAGGCAGGTAGGCATGGTCATGATCAACGCACGGTGGCCAGGATGTCGAAGGGCTTGTAGCCGCCGGAGGTCGAGAAGGAGACGTGGAGCTCCTCGTCGCTTGTACCAAAGTTGATGCCGGAGCTTTACAGGGGTTAGTGATCGCCTCAGTGGCGAAGGCTCAGACGTACATGGACGCTGCGCCCTCCCAGTTCCTGATGAATCCAACGACGGTGCCGTCCGCTGTCCTTGCCTGAAGACGACCGGTGTACCTGCGACAGGTCAGTCTATCGCTAGATTAGATCAGACGTGACCTACGAGACAGGTGGCTTGGCAGACGGGTGGCTATGATCAGCACCTTGTTGATGAAGAACAATAGTAAGCGACTGATCGCAGCGAAGGGTCCTCGCACTCACTGTCAGTCCCCGTGCCCGTTCTGCGCAGGTTAGCAGGCGCCAAAGGCGGCAGGCCGCGGGCGAAGCGCTGGGCGTTGGTCTCGAGCGGTGCAGCGCGCGCGACGAGCACGAGCGCGCTGAAGAGGACCAAGAGCCAGGACGAAACGCGGGCAGCGGAGAACATGGCGGCGCGCAAAAAGCAATCGGGGGATCGCTCGAGCGCCCCCGCCCGGCTTGTGCGTTTTATACACGGCACACCTTTGTCCTCGCGCCTCAAGGGGGCCGATCAGGTCGTAGAGTGGGCCGGCGCCGGGCCAGGCGGGGTGCCTCATGCCCGGCACGGAATAGATGATGATGATGGGGGCCCGTGCCTTTCATTGAAACGGGGCAAAGCCCCCGTCGAGGGCTGGGGGGCTGGCCAATAGCACGGCACCGCCCACGGCCCTGGCGTGCATTTGCGGGCTGGGGGTGCCGAAGACCATTATCATGCACTTACACGTGTATGTCGCCTGTATGTGGTGGGATGTCCTGATTATTCGAGAAGGAAAATCTAGGTCGTCTGCGCTGAATGGGCGGTAGATGCACGTTTTCCGCTCAAGGACCGCGCTCACGCGGCTGGGGAGCGCCCCCGGCGGATTGCGAGGTGTATATGAATGCCGGCATCTGTAGGTGTACTTGAAGCACGACATCCATCTCGCCATGCTTCTACCTCCTTCCGTCAATGAACTAGAGGGCACGCACCATGCAGCACTCATCATCGACGCCGGTGAACACGCAAACGCGTACGCGAAGCTGACGTGCAGCTTGGCGCGAAAAAGGGTGCGCGCATTTGAGGGTGAATATTTTTACGTACGTTTGGAATACACGTCCTGCCCATTCAGCATTTTCCAGGGCGCCAACACTCGAAATGGAGGCTGGTAATTCGCTGGAGATGATGGACGCGGGGAACAACAAAGGAATTTCCGAATTCGGCAGCTACGCGTCCCGTGATGCCGACCGATGATCCGAGGGACCGAGGGACCGGGCTCCGAGTCCGAGGACCGACGTCGTGCGATTAGATAACGCAGGACCCCGGAATATACGCACAAAGGCCGTCCAGCGGTGCGGATAAATCTTGGGGGTCCCGGCCGGTAGGCCGGTCCAAAAAATGGATAAATTGGGGGCTTGAGGGCGCGGAGGCCGGCCCAAAAACGCGGATATGTACGGGGTATGCGGTGAAGCCGTCCTGGAAAAACGGATACCTGAACCCCGGTTCGAACCACCGGCCGCCCTCCAATTGGGACGCGCGCCAGACCATTCAGCCATTTTATGAGCAAGTGCTGGGAGACGGTAGGAACACTGATAGCTCGCCACGCTCATTGGCACTTTCTCCCACTGTCAGACTTGATCTTCCGAAGAATAGCGGTGCGCGCGGTAGCTGTTTGCCTGGGCCTTTTGAGCGTTTATTTTTTGGGCTTGCACTTAACAACTTCTTTCTATCGCAGGCGCTTTACGCACCGCCTGTGCGGACCCGAGGAGAAAAAATGGGAATTTTGCCGATTTTATTGCCATTTTTGGAGGCCGTCACAGGAAAGTGGATAAATCCTGGGGGTCCCAAGAGGCCGTTCCAGAAAATGGATGAATTTGGGGGCCGAAGGCCCAAGAAAAAAGTGGATAAATGTGCGCCAAAGCCGGATTTCCCAGGACGGCCTCCATGCGTATATTCCGGGGTCCTGATAACGCACGAGTAATATGCGCTCCGAAGCGTTCGCCCGCCAGCGCGCGGCTCTTCTCGCGACCGGCACTAACCGCACACCACTGGCTTGTCTCCTGCACCCACCACGATGAAGAACACGACGCGCCTCGGCGTCGTCCTCTGCATCAGCATGCTTTTCTTTGTTGCCGAAATCGCTGGTGCGTTCCTTCCAAGGGCGCCAACAATTGAACGGGGCCTGATCAGGCTCTGCATACTTCCCAGTTGGGTTTAGAACGAAATCCCTGGCGCTGATTGCGGACGCGGTGCGTGTCCAGTTAATGCGTCAATGAGATAGATTGCTCAGTCTAAGCCTGCAGTTTCACTACCTTAATGTACGCGCGCGATGCCTTTATCCTACCTCACTCACAAACAGACGTCCTCCTCGTACAGGACATCGTCGCCTAGTACGCGTGCCTGCTTTCACTCATTCCCCGGACGCTAATGAGCGCTCAGTGCCATCGCGTTCCTAGCTGCATACGTGAGCTGCCCCTAAATGCACAATTTCTGCGAGCTGCCACTCATTCCTTCCAGCTACAGGACAATAATCAGTCTGCAGTACGCCTCCTCGCCTCCTCTCTCCCCTCCGCACCTCATTTGGACCGCGTGCCCAGAGCCTCGCCTTCACCTTCGCCTATCACCGCGCAGAACTCGTCGGTGAGTGCACGCGACGGTCTTGATATCCGTGAAGCGGTCGTGATATCCGCGAGGCGGACTGAATGTCTCCGGATTGACCTCCATTCAACATTGACATTGCCCATTCGCACACGCAACTCACCCGTACTCACCTATTCCCAGGTGCCTTCTTCAACGGCGTCTTCCTCCTCGCGCTCGCGCTCTCGATCTTTTTGCAGTCCATCGAGCGATTCATCAATGTAACGGAGGTCCAGGACCCCATCATGGTCCTCATTATCGGCTGCATCGGCCTGGCGCTCAACATAATTAGTGTCCTTGTCGTTCATGGTACGTCTTATTCGTCATTTTAATTGTTCTCCGCGGGACACAGTACTTGGCGTCCGTGGTATGGTACGGGATCTTTGGCGTCCGTTATTCGTCCATGTCCCCCATGGTACGGAATCTGGTCCCGAACGCGCTGTCAAGGACGCAAAATAACAAGAGAATTATTTCTGTCACTGGCATTTCCGTTCATCCATTCATCCATTCATTCATGCATCCTCTTCCGCTAACACTAATATCATTACAGATCACGGAGGCCACTCGCACGGCGCAGGGGGTCACTCGCATGGTGCAGAAGGCCATTCGCACGGCGCTGTTCAGGAGCTTCAGGCGCAGGGACCACAAGCGATCCCGGCGACGCCTTCGCATATTGTACGTCCGAAGGCCGGCTGAGGGGGACGGGGGGAGGGGGGAAGTTGTCAATTAGTGGCTGACGGATCACTGCTCTTTTTCTTCCTTCCTTCCTCTTCGTACCTTCCTTCCATCCTCCGCTTCTCCCTCCACCCTCCGCTTCTCCCTCCATCCTCCCCTCTCACAGCACGAAGGCCACAATCACACCCAGCCCGTCGGAGCGCCCTCGGGTCACGGACACGGACACTCGCATGGGAACCTCGGTATCGCGGGTGTCGTGGTGCATCTGTTTGGGGATGCGATCAATAGTGAGTTGGGTGATTTCTCTTGGTGGGGGTGTAGTTCGTCATGGACGAGGGTGACCTGATTGCTGAGGTGGAGGTGGTTTCTTGTTATGCGTTTGGGGCCTGAAAGGCCCTTACGCTCATGAATCTTGCTAATACTTCGTCACAACAGATGTCGGGGTTATCATCGCGTCGCTCATAATCTGGAAGCTGCACTCGCCCGAGCGGTTCTATGCGGATCCTGCGGCGTCGCTGGTTATTAGCCTTATCATTTTTAGTAGTGCGATTCCTTTGAGTGAGTGGGTTTCTTCTGATTACCACCATTCCCCTCTCGGCGTAAGAGTGCACGACTGACCAACTTACTACAGCGGCGAAGTCAGGTCGCATCCTGCTCGAGGCGGCACCTGTGGACCTGGATCTGGAGAAGGTCAAGGACGATCTTTCGACGGTAAGGACACCTGTTCGCGTGTGAATTTGACGCTAACGGGTGTTGATTATAGATCCCTAACGTCCTCTCAATCCACGATCTTCACGTTTGGCATCTTTCGCAGTCGTACGTCCTTAAACACTCTTTCTCTTCACCGCCTTCTTCATCCCTCTTCTCCACCTTCCCCTACACTCCCCTCTCCCCCTTCCCATTGGGTTAGTAAGTTTGGTTGGGTTAGCGTCTCCCCTCTCTTCCCTCCTACCCTTAATTACCCCTGCTCACCCCCCTCCCAGCGTCATCCTCGCCTCCGTCCACGTCTGCGTCTCCCCCGAGATCTCCATGGTCGAGTGGCAGGAGACGGAGCACTACCTCCAGCAGTGCTTCGCCGAGTTCGGGGTGGGGCACGTTACGATCTCGCCCGAGTTGCATGTCTCCACCCCACGGGACGCGTCGGAGACTCCTACCATTTCCGGAGCGCCTTCGGACGAGGAGCTGCTGGGGACGTGTCGCATGCCGGTGGCGGAGGGGTTCAAGTGCAGCGTGGGTGACTTGGTGAAGGCGGGTGGGATCAGGCGGCGGAAGGAGGGGAGGGGGGCCGCGTAGGTGGAGAGCGGAAGACCGTGAAGGTCGCGACGGAGGGTGGTCCAGGTGAAGACGGAGATGGCGCTGCAAGGAGCGGGCGGAGAGGAGGTGGAAGGGCAAGAGGGGACGAGCCGCGGACGGGGGAACTTACTGATGGTGCGAGGCGGGCCGACGAAGGAGCGGGGCTGGCAAGTTGAAGATGCATTCGTTCGCGAAAGCATGGTGTGTACAGTAGAAGGGTTGATGTCGACGGGCGGAATATTATGTTTGAAGGGTTGACGATGCACCATAATAATGGCTGATACGAAGAGACAACGCTACAACTACGTAGTACGTAGCTAAAGGTAAGAGAAGAGTGTGTGTCGCCGCCTTTCAAACGGTATCTCCCGTCGTACAACGAAGGAGAACGGTCTGCCTGCTGCTGTCGATATTGCCAGCGTATTTAACGTCAGCGCAGGTAGGGATCCATGCGCTGCGTAGATGAATCTGGCGTAAGGGAGGAGCTGAGAAAACAGCAGATGAAGGCTTGCAAAGGGGAGAGGATGAACATTCGTATCTACTGCGTACATGAGCGATGGCTGAAGATAGTGGAGGCACGAAGCAACATGAGATTGGGAAGAGACGTCGGCGGTCGCCGAATAAAATTGTATTCACTTTGGCCTTGTTTATTGACGGGAGCATTGCGGGGACTCGGGCCGTCATCCGAGCCCTATTCCTCCCCATCACTGCACAATAGGCGCCCAAATCACTCTGTCGGCCTGTTTTGAAGGAACCTGCTGCTTTCCATGGTCAGAAACGTATCCAACAAGTTTGACCTGCCAGACAACCCAGAATATCTCGACTTTCCCCGCACCGACGGCGACTCGAGCCGTTGGCCTCCACATGAGCAGACCGTGCGCGTCGTGAATGAGGACGGGCATGTGGACTATATGCAATATACGCCAATAGATGCGGGCGTGTGTGTGAGATGGAGAGTTGTTGCTGGTCAGGCCGTCGCTCGTTACTTGGGTCTACCTGGTAATGTTTATGGCTGCTGGTGATGCTAGTTTTCTAACGAGTCTGGCAGAGGGCAAGGACTATGTGCTGAGAGACTGGCCAGCAGGCTATCGGATGTACGACCACCACAAAGGACCAGCACATGGTCCGCGGCACGACATGTACCTCTTTGGTGGCCGAAAGTCCACTTTTCCTACTGTGCAGAATGCTCATGAAAGAGCAGGTTCGACGAGCCGCTACCGCTCCATCAACGAGTTCATCCCTCACGCGCACTGGCTGATGTCCGACCCAACGATGAACACCGCCAACTGCATCTGCAAATACTGCCAACGGACGCCCCAGCGCCTCATCACGCAGACGATGACCCAGGCGAACGTGCTGCCCGCGCGCGGGAGCGGCGGGACGTACGCCGGGAAGCCCAAGGTCGCGCGCCTGCGCAACATGCCCCAGAAGCCCGCGGCGGCGACGCGGCTGCACGTCAGCGTCCAGCGCCCGCTCAAGCCGCTGCGCCCGAGCTCGGGCGTGGATCGCACGCCGATGAACCAGGATAGGAACCACGACCTGCGCGTGCTGCATGCTAGCGCGAATCGGCCGTTCAAGCGCTGGTTCAGAGACGGTGAGGTGGTTTGGGGCGCGCTGAGGGCGCCAATACGCGGCGAAGGGCCCTCGATATCCACCTGGCCGTGCATCGTCGAGGATTGCAACCTGCATACGAGCACTAGACCTCGTACGGCGGAGGATCCGCCAGGGCCCGTCCCCTGGATCAGCGAGCAGTCCGTGCGCTACCGCCTCCGCTGCCTCGCTGTCTCGCACATCCTCTTCGTCAACGAGGACGCCGTGCTCCCTTACCTCGCCCACGGCGCCGACGAGGTCATGGACTGGGCCCGGACGCAGCCGCGCGACCGCTTCACGTTCGACGAGGATACCCTACACAGCGTCAACCCCTCCCCCTCGGCGGAGGCCGCGGACGCCCCGCCGCCGGATTACATCAACGTCGTGTCCGCGTACATATTTGCCGTGCAGATCGCGGGCGAGCACTCGTACTTCTGGACGCCCACGGACGAGTGGGAGTTCCGGTACCACGCGCCTGCGCACCGGTCGGGCTCGCGCGACAAGTCCAAGGAACGGGGCGCATCTGCCCCGGGGAGCCTGCCAGCCGCGCTGAATGCCGCCGCCGCCAACAACGAGCGCGTCGCCAAGCACGCAAACTCCACTCCCGGCTCGCGTGCCCAGTCGCAGGACGCCGCGGGGGTCGAGGCCGACATGTCCTCCGACGAGCTCGACGAGGTGCGCTCCCGCATCCTCGGCGACGAGCGCCTCGGCAAGGCGCACACCCAAGTGCGCTACCAAGGCCTCTGGTGGGGCCCCGAGCGCATCTGGGTCGACGACCTCGTGCGGCTCAAGGTGCCCCGGCAGGCCCTCGCCCCGCGCGGCGCGCCGCACCTCTACGCGCCCGCCCCGCCGTCCGCGCGCGTGCGGGAGATCGCGCGGGAGCGGGGCTACGCGCTCCCGGAGGAGGCGATGGGCGCGGTGTCGCGGTCGGTGTTCATGCGGCTGTCGGCGCTGGTGGTGGTGGAGTATGAGCGTGGGGGGAGGAGGAAGAAGGAGTGTAGGGCGGTGGGGGAGCTGTATGAGCTGGCGGATGAGGGGTATGAGGAGCGGGAGGCTGCGTTGCGTGCGCAGGAGCCGCAATCGCACCAACCTCCTGAGGCTGGTCCCTCGCAAGGAGGCTCCTCCCAACCAGCTCCAACCGCCCCTGCCGATACCTCCAACGCCACCGCCAAACCCGCCCCCGGCGACGTCCTCTCCGGCCCCCTCTGGAACGACCGCTTCCCCCTCCCCCCGCCACCCAACTCCTTCGTCTGGCGCCGCATCACCCACCCCGGCTTTGAGGCCGTCATGTCGCTCCCCATGCTCAGCGGGCGCTACTACCCGGGCATCCTGCAGCACCCCCTCCTGCGCGACGAACTGACGCGCGTGATGGACGCGCGGGACGCGGGGTCGCCGTTGTTGGAGCTGGAAGGCTTGACGAGCACGTTTTCGTGCACGCTGGAGCCGTTTAAGTTCAAGCAGGTGAGGGAGCAGCAGTTGGTGGCGGCGGATCAGGTGGCGAGGGAGGTTTTGGCGAGTTATGGGGAGGAGGAGGAGGAGGAAGAAGAAGGGGAGGGGGACGAGATGGAGGTTGATGAGTTGGAGGTGGGTGAGGAGGAGGATATGCAGATGGCGGATGCTCCGTCCTGACCTGTTGATTGCGATTGTGCCATTGACTATCTTGCATTATAAATGCGTGCTTGCTTGCACGCTTTCTTGATTTTGAAGATAGCATTACCGTCAAGCCTACTTTTCTCTGACGCGCTGTCGCGAAGTTCGAGGCCTAAGCCATTAAGTATACAGAGAGAAGTTCCTGAAATATCATCATGACGCATATCTGCGATACAGAATAGTGTTACACAATACAATAGTATACCCAAAGCAAGAGACAGATACGTAGATACATCGACCATTTACCACAAAGATTATGTCCGAGTCGTGACAAGGTCAACGAACGCCTGCCGCACCGAGATGATGAAGCCGTAAATATCTTGCGTCTTGTTCAACTGATCCAAAAGTATAGGCAAGGTGGGTAATGGCGGGGTGGAGGTGGGGACTGAAGTGGACGTTGGTCAGTATGTGAGGCAAGTAAAAGAGGGCGGTGGCGCACCTTTGAACGGCGTACTGGAGACGTCTAGCACGAAGCGAAACTCTCGCCCAGGATCCGATGGCTGAATCTCCCAGAAGCGGATAAGGATGGGTTCTGCGCCTGCTGCGCCCTTGACGCCCTCGATAGCGCAAGCAAGGGTCCGTTCGCATGCTTCAAGGTAGGGTAGCACAGACATCGCGTGTGCGTTCAGCAGGTTGCGTTCCTTCTCCTTCTCTATATGGCATGTCATTTATCACGCGGCAATGAGATAGTGGTCCACACGCACCTCGTTGTAAGTTCTCCGCCATCGCACGTACGTTCTCCACCTCCGTCTCGTCTTCAGCGGTCTTCTTCTTCAGGGACTCCACCTGTCGCTTGACAGATGCAATCGCCACCTCTGCTTCCCGCTTCTCCTCCTGCTCACGCTCAAGCTCTGCGCAGGCACCCCGTCAGTCCTTCTACCACCCATCACAACGACCGCAAACGCACCAGCAAGCAACTCGATCTCCTTCAACTTGCACTGATTCGTCTCCGCCTCCGCCGCACGCATCCTCTCCGCCAGCCTCTTCTTCTCCGCCTCCGCCTGTTCTCTCCTCTCCGCCATAGCAGTGATGTACCGCATCTTGTGCTCGCCGAGGGCCTTCACGAAATCGCGGTTGGTCTTCTCGAATGCCTCGAGTTTGAGGTCGATCTGGGGATTGTCTTCCGCCAGCAGAGACGCAAGGTCAATCCGGGGCGCCCGTAAACGGCGGCCCATGGTGGTCGGCGCGCGTGGGGTGACGCGGTGGCGAGGGAAGGAGGCAAGGGTGACGCGATCACGTGCGATCACACGGTCGTTTGGATTTCCGTTTCTGGCCTCAAGGCCTTCCCGTTTTGGAAGACAATCCCGTGCGAACTCACTGGCTGAAGCGCTGACCGCAGGCAGAGCTCGCTTGGCCTCAAGACTTTCAATGTAGAACCAGATTTTCTCACGCAGAAAGGGTTAAGCATAACAACATAATCGCATGAGGCATTCGAATGAAACAAAGAGACTAGTAAGAGAGTAAGCAGGAACTAAGGACATATCGTACACTACATGAACACATGATCTTCTCAGCACATATTCTCCTTGATTTTCTGACACACCATAATAGCAGTCCTTACGACCGAGCAACTTCCATCAGATCACCACCAAGCAACCTCTCCCCACGTAAAAATTAAGCATCCCTTCACCAACCTCCTCGCTGCCCGCCACCACCTCGCCCTCCCCTTCCCCACCCATTATCGGCCTTGTTGAACCTCTCTCCGTCTCGACCTCGGCCACCTCGACCGCGCCCACGTCCCCTATTACCACCACGCTTGTTCCACCCGCCGCGATCCCCTCCACCTCGATATCCGTCGTAATCTAGGTTATACGGCGGTGCACCGTAAGGCGGCTGCCCAGGATATGGCGGCGCGCCATGGGGAGGGTAGCCGCCCGGCGGAGGGGTGTAGCCACCCGCTGCAGGAGGCGGGTAGCCCCCAGGCGGTGGAGGAGCATTCCACGCAGGCAGCGGTAGGGGTATAGGTTGTGGTTGCGGCTGAGCGGCCTGGAGGAGTGCAGTTCCCTGCAGCGTCTGCAGCATCGCCTGAATTTGCTCCGGCGTGAGGGACGCGACCTCGGCAGCCAGAGCCTCTGGCCGTATGTTTGACAGATTCGGCAGCGAGAGCGGCGGGGTGGGCTGCGCAGGTACTGGCGGCGGTGGCGCGTACATCTGCGACGTCGGCGTCGGCGTCGATCCGAAGGGTGGCGTAGGGGTATGAAAGGGGAGCTGTTGCTGCAGCTGAGGCGCAGGTGCTTGTATTTGTTGTGGCGCCTGAGGCGGCGGTACGAGCTTGCCACGGATGAGAACGTAGATACCGACGAGATAGTCGCGCGTGCGATCCTTGGGTAGCTTCAAGTCGTCCATTAGCTCCATGAACTCGGGTAGCGGCTCGTGCGCATGAAGGGGTATAATGTACAGCTCTCGTCCTGGGTGATGCTCTTTCGGACGCTGACCCCAAGGGAAGACGAGTCCATGGCGACTGAAAAACATGAGCATACTGCTAGTCGCACAAACACAAGATAAGCTTACCTCTTGCCTACAAGGAAATCCGAGAGCGCCTTGAACGAAGCTTCGTGCTCCGCGGTTGCTGGCGCAAACGTGACGCCTACAAGCTCACGCGAGGGGTTCATGCGGCTTTGTAGCAAGTAGTCGCTCGATTTGTCTACCGGCACGCGACCGTCGATGCGCAGGACATCCGCGGGAAAGAGCGTACGCCACAGTGGTGAAGTCTCGTCCATCGACTTGCCACCCATTTGGCGCGCGATGACAGGCGTATCTTGTGGGACTGCTGAATCAAGGGGCATGTTGATCTGTGATGAAGATGTCAGTGACTAAAGCTTTGCGATGGTTTATGAGGGTTTGCTTACCATGCCTGACCACACTTGAGGCGTATCTTCATACGCCACTGGTATCGGGGGCGTAGGCGGACGCCCAGATTGCGAGGTGTCCACATTGTCGTTCAGCAGCATATCGAAATCGGCGTCCTCGCCATCATGCACGCCGCTGTTCACGTCCATGGGCCCATTCGGTTCATGGGGCTCGTTCGACGAGGTGTCCATATCCACATATCCTTCAGTATCGCCCTCTTTCTCTGGCGCAGACCACAACGAGTTCAGGTCGAACATGGTCTCGGGCTCAACACTGGCAGACTCGCTCTTCACTGGTTCGATAGGTGACGCTGAGACTGGAGGTGCACTCTCCATATCCTGCGCAGGCGCCTCGCCAACAGGCGTGGGGAGAGCTAACGTCTGCGCCGCCATACCCTCTTCGTCAATGTTGATCAAGTCGTCGATATTGAGCTCCGGCTCCCCACCCGCCATCGGATATTCCGTCGACGTATGCATAAACAACGGTGGGCGCGGCCCGTGCTCAACCTTCGGCGACTGAGCGACGGCAGACGGCGGACCCCACGGATCCACCTGCGGCGTCCTAGGCGTAATGGGAGTCTGCGTCATCTCGCGCGCGCTGTCCTCCTCCTGGCGCTGCTCCTCGCGCGGGTTGTAGGGCCCGTCGACCTCGACCTCCTCGAAGCCCTTGTGCGTCATCTTGGTGCGCGGGCCCGCCGCGGTGGCGATACGCAGGGTCGAGTGGTCGAGGGCCTCGCGCTCGGCGTTCTTGATGGTGCGCTGCGTCGCTGCGTCTGCGAGCTCGTGGACGGACATGACGGCGAGCATCGCGGGGGTGACGTCGCGTGCGACGATGCGCTTGTGGACGAGCTCGCGGTCTTTCTTGCTCAGGTTAACTGTGAGCATGCGGAAGCGATCCCTGCAAGAACATGAGCTTTGTGAATGCGGAGCAAGAGAGTTTATACGTACTTGTACTTTGCGCCTGCACGCCCGTCCTCTTCCACATACACTTTGCTCATCTCCCGCTCGAGCTCTCCCGCATACCTTGCCGCATCCGCACGTACAGCTTCGGTCTCCTCTGGCGTCAATGAGCCTGGCGCCTTCTCCACATCGTCGATGCGAGGGAAGCGCAGGAAAATATCGCTGAATATGGAGGTGAATTTGCCAAGCGTGAACTTGCGGAAGGGGTCGTCGTCGATGCTGGTGCTGGTACCCCGCGCAGGCTGCGTCTTCTTGCGCTTGGACGGGGGTGGCTTGGATGATGTGGGCTTGCGCTTGCGCCGGTGGGAGGAAGAGGGGTCTGAATCGTTGCCAGAATCTTCGTCGTCGCTCACGATCGCCATCTTGCGTCCCTTCGACCTCGTCGACGACTGCTATAGGGTCAGCACGCTGCTCTCAAGGGTCGCATAGGCACGCACCTCGACGACAAACTCGTCCTCGCTCGACGCGCCATCCTGGCTCTCCTCGTCCTCGGATATCGTCTCGATGGCCTTCTTCTGTGCGAGCCGCTGGAGTCGCGCACGCTTGCTCTCGCGCTCATCGACGGGCTCGACGGCCTCTGGGCCCTCCCATGTCACTGTTTGCCATCATAGTCAGTTGACGATTCTCTCTGAACGCAGCGGCCACACGGCGAAGCACAATCAAGCGAATCGAAAGACAGCATAGATTGGCCATCGAAGACACAAAATATAGCTTTGCCCAAGACGTCGTCTCACGTCGCTATCCGTGACTATGTACTTGTGCGCTACCACGAGCGCGACCTCGCGGTGTACCGTCTGAACAGATGCGACGTGCCGGACAGGCAGGTTTACAGCGTAGATACATGGAGGTTCGTAGCTACTGTCTACATACGACGAAGGTGAGAAACAGCGAAACTCACTTGCGGTCTTTCTGTGGGTACTTTCTGTGCATGGTGGGCAAACATAAACGTCTGCGAAAGCAGGTGTCAGTGATCGAACAGCTGAAAGCGTAACGGCGAAACTCACTGATATCGGCCGCATCGTCCTCGGTGAGGTTGACACATTCAAAGTGGTACCTAGGCAGAGTGAGACACCGCGATCGACCGTGGCAGGCAGCATAAACGCACCAGTCATCACATTGCGAGCAATAGACCATCGGTCTGCCGTCGTCACCGGTTCGGCAAATACAGTATTGCGTCTCAGCAGGACGAGCAGAAGACTCTTTACGCCTCCTCGAGGCAGAGGCTTTAGCTGAGCTATTTCTACGACCACTCATTGCTCCGAGCTTGTGTTCTGGTCGTCCGAGGTGGACAAGATAAGGGTGGGTCTTCGGTGGCGTAAAAATCGAGGATCGATCGCTTCTGCAGCAAAACAGGTCACTGAAAGGAGCTTTACAGTCCTGTTGACAGAAGGCTCAAGGATCACAGGTCAGTAGGAGACAGGGCCAACGAGCAGCAGTCGTGGCGAGATGGACGTCGAGGAGAAGGGATGACCAGCTTAGTCAGCGAAGAACTGCGGATCGAATCAGGAATCGGCAAGTCCCGACGCGCCCAGCCTTTTGATCTCGTACCCTCAAGGTCGATATGCCTTCTTGGCCCTTCTGCTGCTAGTGATTGTCGCTCATATCTCTCCCTTTGCTCGACGAGAGACTGGTTCTATGTCTCATCCTCTATCAGCTTTGTCTTTCTCAAGGCATCACAACTGCTCGTAAATCGCCTGGCCAGTGGCCAACGACGACCACCAACGCTCGGCGACTCCTTCACTTCCGGTATAATCTTTACTGTTGCAGAAGCTCTGCTCATCGGAACTAGCGCAAATAGGAACTCTTGACGTGTCTCAAGCTGCATTATCTGCCACTGAAATTCAACACAGCCTTGCGCTTTCGTTTGCCGTCGAAATGCTCAGTCCCACTCCTACACGGAGTAAAGTCAGCGACGGGCTCGAAAGATGGAAAGCTCTATACCCGACTCTAAACGGGAAGCGATTAATCGCAAACTACATAACGGCCGGGTGCACGCAGTACCGAGCCAAAGTGCAAGAGCTACCAAAGAACGTTGAGAAGCAACTCATCAAGCAACTACGCACCTTCGTGTGGGACTCAGACGCCGCCCCTCCCCTCGCCCTCCAGAAACTATACGACCCTATAGAAGAAGGAGGGATCAAACTAGTAGATCTTGAAGCACGCACCGAAGCGATCATGCTAACGTGGCTGCAAAGCTTTCTGAAGCTGGGCCCAGAGCGCCCGAAATGGGCCTTCGTGGTAGACGCGATGATCAACATGAACATCTCGAAGAGCGGACCGCAGCCTCCGGAGAGTGCGAGAACGAACATCCTCCTGCAGACGTGGCAAGCGAACCTATACCAGAAAACGACGCTGCCAACAGAAATCAGTAACATGTTCCAAATAGGTAAAAAGTACGGCGTTAGAATATCCGCACCGCAACCAACGGTAGAACTGCGTGAGGCCCTCCCAATATGGTACCCCATTGGCCAAAACCCCGAGAAGAGAAGAGTCTACACGAGCAGAACGTGCGAGTGCCTACAAGAGCGTCACGGGATCACGACTGCGGGCGAAGCGCGAGCCTTAGCGGACCTACTTCGCGATACGAGACACAAGCCGAGGCGTAACTGCGGCTGCCGAACATGCAAAGACCTGCGAGATAAGGTCAAGTGCTTCAACCCCCATCTTTGCGCGAAGGAGGCGGCGAAACTGCTGGACAATTTGTCAGCAAAATGGGACCCGAGATCGGACAACCGAGTAGTTCGCCCACTGACCGAAAGCGAACGAAGAGAAAACGAGATATCGAGGAAAAAGGGCGGCCCCATCACTTTCGATCCCAGCTACGAAGAACACATGTCCATTGCGGACAACTTCCGCATCTTCACAAACGAAGGAGACGCACCAACCCCCGAGACTCTGAAGATACGAATATACCGCCGCTCCCCTCACGTGGAAATCTTCAGCGCGAGCGCTTGCGCGCAGGACCAAACGAACGGCCCGGCGATGGGCGAGGTGAGCGTTGGCGGGGCGACGTGGGTAAGGGACAGGCCGGACCTGAATACGACGATAAGGCAGTCAGAGGACCCGTTGAGAGCGGAACTGGACGCCCTCATTCGCACCCTACACCGAACTCCACTGAAGTACGAAGCGACAGTTGTGACGAAGAATAAACTGCTCATCAAAAACCTCACTAGTAATCTGCACGCGCTCGAAGACAAGAACTGGATGGATGTCGCCCACGGCGATCTGATGAGAAGCTTAGTAGAGACGCTGCGCCGAAGAACGGGACGTACTCACCTTTTCCTATATAATCACGGCCGCCACCATGCAGGTATGAACACGGCGACGAACATGGCAAAAGAGGCATGCCGGAGACGCCTGACGGAATACGAGAAGGTCAAGACAGCCTCCGACCTGAGCCTCGAGGGCGCTCGCTTCATGGCTCTATCGCAAGCTGACCTATACCAGAACATCCGACGTAAGGTAGGCGCCAGGCAAAAGCGCGTAACCTCACGTGATTGACTGTCACCGGATGTCACTTCGCCATATATGGTGATTTCGACGAGACGCGTCCTTCTTTCGCTGTCATAGGCAGATATCGGAATTTCAAGACCAACATTCTATTCTATCTTGGCATTTACACGTCTCTGTGAAGTACGAAGCGAAGTGGGCTCAATATGGCTCTGTTATGTTTGACTCAAGATCCCGTGCCCAAAGTTGAAGTCGGGGGCGTCGGACCGTGTCATTGAGCGCTTCTGACCTTCGGTTGCTCAACAATCAGAGGAAGCAGTCAGGACGTGCCGATACAGGCTAGTTCTGGCTCAGAAGGCTCTGATTCTTTGCTATATAACCTGAACTGTGGCAAGGATTTTCGAGGAATTTGAGTCGGGCTGAACAACTCTGTACTGCGGAGGCACCGCTTCTGACGCGTCTTTAAGAGGTTCAGTCTGACCTCCCGTGCTGATGTATACGGTTTTCCGTCGGCTTGGCACGCGTCAGATGCTGTGGGTGACCCCGACGGGTGGGTGGGCGAATTGAGGACTAATTGCAGCATAGCGCCAGCTACAGGATCCATCGGCCTCCCAAAATTCGTACAAGGACTTTCAAAGTAATCGGGATCAGAATGTTGGTTTTCGATTTCCTTGCCCTGACGCGCCTCTGAGCAGAACACGCTCAGACGCGTCCCCCGAGTTCTAATTAACCATATATGGTGCGTCACACTCACATCACGTGAGGTTACGCGCTTTTGCCTGGCGCCTACCTTATTAAGAAGACCAAAAAGCCTTACAAGAGACGCAAAACCGCCGAGAACCTCGACCAAGCCAGATGGTCGGCCTTCGAGCGAACGAAGAAATTCCCACGCGACCGAGATATATGGCTGGCGATGAGGAATAAAGCGATCTCGAGAGAGATCTCGCAGTTTTTATTCAAGGCCTGCCACGGTGCATATAAGACAGGAGATTACTGGGAGAAGATTCCGAACTACGAACAGAGATCAGTATGTAAAGTATGCGACACGACAGAAACCATGGAACACATACTCTTTGGGTGCGACGCTAATGGACAACGAACAGTGTGGGAGCTTGCAAAATCCTTGTGGCTGAATAAACACGATGCCTGGCCGGAACCCAACATCGGCACGGTCCTAAGCTGTGGGATAGCAGACTTTAGAACGAAGGACAAGAAACAGAGAGCAGGGGCGAACAGATTATACACAATATTGATCGGTAGCGGCGCGGGGCGCCCGGTCCCCGACTCTCATTGGTCATGACAGAATGGTTCGAGGTGCGCACGATGATACAATTACAAGTGATTAGTCGCCAACTGAACAGGATGGACTACATTCGTATGCTGTGCTATCATCCACGGGGAAGGACAGTGCGATGAAGGAGCGAGGAGTGAAGACATGAGTATTTTGTACGTCGACGGGCGGAATTTGTAGCACTCACCATTTACTGCGAAGACGATAAAGAGGTCTGTAACGCGTGCAGCCTATTAAGCCAGCTGTTGGACTCGGTGACTTCGTGGCGAAGAATGTTGTACATCGTTGTCAGGTATTGGATGGTTTCTTGCAGATTATCGGGGATATCCGTACGCCCGTTGCGGATAGTTTGTTGCGCGTTGACGAGCTAGGTTGATCAGCACTTATGGAAGGACGAGGGGGGCAGTCTTAACGAACCGTTCCTCGAAGAAGTGCGTGTGCGAGCTTGATAGATGACGCGCTATCCAGGACGCCAGTCGCCGTCGCATCAAGAAGGTCGGCTGCCATATTTTCAATGAATTGCGTGTGTGCAGCAGAGGTATTGTGGATGCTGTTTACGTTGCTCATGCTTGCACTACGGGGGCTGGCACGCAGGAAATCGGGAGCATGCCAAAGCTTGGCAGCAAGTACATTTATACGTGAACTATTGGTGGTAATGGTACAAACAAGACATCAATAGATACAATTACATTGGTTATACGTACGTAACGATTGACCAAGAGATAGAGGACCAAGCAGCTATAAGTACAACTGTCAATCGTCGCGTTAGGCGAATCTGGGCTAACTACTTGTCGATAACCATGCTGTCTGCGTCGTGCTCGTCTGCTTCGTTGTGATGCACCTTCGAGCGCGACCCCTTCTTCTTCTTCGGGGACGAAGGCGCCGAGGCGGGCGTCGATTCCACATCGACCTTGCGCTTGGACGGTGAACCACCGGAAGGTGGCAGAGGAGCGTCGCGAGATGTGGATGGACCCGCTATGTCCTCCGCGAGAGATTGACGAGGTGATGCGGGGTCAGCAAGCGTCGCGGTTGGCGAGGGAGCTGCATCGATGGGGGGAAGTACGTGCATGTAGTCCTCGTCAGGGCGAAGGACGGAGATACTGTCCGCGAGGAGGTGCCAGGACCGGCTCGTGCCCTTGGCGTTGTGGATGATCCAGCTGCGATACACGTCAGTGAGGGCAAGCCGATAGGCAACGACCACGCACACTTCGATCGATCCGGTGATAACAAGGGGAAGCCCAACGTTCAGCTTCTCAGCATAGTCGTGGGGGAGTATAGGGCGGCCCCTGGCGTCGTAGTAGTCCGGGTACGTAGCAAAGATGGTGTTCGGCGCCTTGAGGTGCTGAACCGAGTTCTTGAAATAGCCATTGGGATCGACGGCGTTCTCGATAAAGAGGGGTGTATCTATTTGTACGATGAGAATAAAAGATGAAGGAAAAAGAAGGGCGCACCATACCGATGTGGTATTGGCTCATCAGTTGCTGAACATACGCACGCCTGCGCTGAGCTACTACGACGTCAGCAAACATCATAAATGGTCACGCACTGAGACATACCAGGGGTCAGCATAGCATCGTCATCGCCACCGGTATCCTTGCCGGTCTGACCGACAGCCTTGGTATTGTACAGCTGCGGCGTGAGGAACAGTGCGAGCCACTCGTCCTCGTTTAGGGGGTTCGGAATGGCGAAGGCGCCGCTGATTTTGTCGGGGGCCGGCCCAGCTATGAAGATGCTTAGAAAAGGCGTGTCATTGTATGTCACGACGTACCGGCAGTCAGCTGGCTGTCGAACTTCTTATTCAGGCGCTCGAGGGTTCCGATGGCGAACTTGGAGGCCTGCACAGCCTCGGCGGAGACGGGAGTGCCACCGGGGTACGTGTCCGTATCGCGTAAGGGACGGACGGGAATGGCGCAGCGGAGTCGGCCAAGCTGATAGGCGTCGAACATGAACTGGTAATACACATCATCAGTGGGTGTAATGAACCGTGCAACAGTTATATGACGCACATTGTCGGGAGCACCCGAGCGCGGGAGACAATTCCCGTACGCTGTGAGAAGGGCAGGACGATCACCGCCATTGAACTCAGGATACGCGAGGATCTTGAAGTGCGCAGGGTGGCCATTACCGAGAACGACGCGGTGCGGACCATGTGGTTCGGTACTGAGTTTGCGGGGGTTGTTGGGGATCGCGAGTCGGTTGCGAAAGTTCAAGTTGAGGTAAGAAGGATCGGCGATGACCTTGTCGACAGAAGCGATGAACGCCGCGTCTGGAACGAGCGACAGATAAGCGTCGAGAGTCTGCACGAAGTTGAGTAAAAGAACGAATGCCGTATGTGATGATCAGTACTTACACCGCTTGTAGCATCGTTCTCGCCTTTGTTAGTCGAGGTAGACATCGGGAGCGCGATTGTAGGGGGGAAAGCAAGAGTAATGGTCTGGAAATCGACAATGAGCGCTGGGCAAAAATATATCGACGATGCGCGTTGCACAGACAGACCTGATTAGGCATATACGGTAATATGGACGCGCAACAGCGACGACACTGACGCTGAAATGACTGCATATTGGCGTGCGCGAGAGATAAGAGTCGCAGGGTCGCAAGGGATCGCAAGGAAGATGTCGAGATAGAGTCCATCTGATGGCGAGTGAGACGTTCGTGCGGAGGGAGGGCGTTGTGAGGCATATATACCTCGCTGTTGCGTTATCCGTAGTGTGCTTGTGATCAAGGCAGCGGTCTCGCGAATGTCGGGTGCAGTTGCTTATGCGGGCGAGATTGACTTGAGTCGCGGGGCGTGTCGAGAAGTAGCATAACGATGATGGGTCAGTGACGGTATAGTGTACTGGCAGACGAACCTTACCTGACGTCGCAGTTACAGCCGCGTGCGATTGAGTAACGCCTACTGAAGACATTGATAATCACACATACAACATAGGAGGTGATACTGACTGGTGACCGAGCCCGTTGTTCGTGAGGTCGTGCAAGACTCCGATCCATGCTCTGTACTACAGCCAGCAAGAACCATCAATGGCCCTGGTGGCAGATAACAACGAGTGTGAAGATAAGTTTGCTCCCACTAATGAGCGCGAAGTCAAACCAGCTTGCACCTCCAATGACCTCCGCGTTGTTGAGGTAGCGGTAGATGCCGGGGCTATCAGAATGCCCGGGGAACGCATCCATGAAGTCGACGAACCAGCGGCAGTCGCCGAAAACTTTGTAGACGTCGCTACTCACCCAGCCGTGGAGGCTGATGAGGAGCTGGAGGATGGTTGGTGAGCGGGTGAGTGGATAGGAGGTGCAGCACTTACAGTGCCGAGGGTGCGGTGGAGTAGCAGACTGGCAATGCGATCCTCCTTGCGTTGGGTCATGGTCGAGTATTCGTTGGCAGTACGGGCCATGTCGGCGAGTTACTCCTTGGCTTGGCGCGCTTCATCTTCAAGACCATCGGCGTTGTCCTTTTGAAGCTCCCTGCGAGTCACTTAGCGGTTACCTACACTAGCCAGGGATCGAATGCATACCTGTTCCTGGCTTCGAGCGTCAAGATCCCCTCGAGTTCTTTCAAGTGGACGTCCAAGCAGTCCTTCAGCAGATCCAAGTCTTCGTCTGGCTGCATCGCCAAGTTCTTCAGCTCCTCGCTAACCCTCCTCAACTCCTCCATATCCGCATGCACCGCGTCCAACTCTTCGGTCGCCTCACCTGCCTGCGCCGTCAGCTCCTCGCGCGCCGCCCAATCCTTCAGCACGCTCTCCACCCGCACGAGGTGCTCCGCCGCCTGGTCGCTCCGTCGCCGCGCCCAGCTGCGTCGTCAGCTCCTCCTCGCGCGCCGCCCACTCCTTTTGCTCGCTCTCCAGCCGCACGAGGTGCTCCGCCGCCTGGTCGAACGTCTCGCGCATCGCCTCGTACTTTCCCTCGCTCTCCTTCTGCAGCTTCATTTCCCGGTCGAGTTGCGAGTCGAGCGTGTCGAGGTCGCTCTGCAGCGCGAGCACGTCCTCTTCAAGCTCGGCCTCGCGCCTTTTGCTGCACTCGAGGAGGCTGTCCTTGTCGAGGGCGAGGGCGCGTTCGGCTTCCAATGCGTCCTCAACGCGGCGCTTCTCGGCTTCGAGGGACATCTTGAGGGTCTGCAGGGCTTCGCGCTCTTGCTTGTCGCGCTCAGCCCGCTCCTTGATGAGCATGAGTTCGGCCTCCTTGCACCGCACGTCTTCGTCGTTCCTGGTAGCGGCCAGCAATGGGCGGACCTGACGAACATCAGCCAACACACCTTGACCGGGTCCTGAATGATGTCTACCTTCGTATAAAGCTGCCACCACGGCCAATCCCTCAACTCGCCATACACCCTCGCGTTCCGTTAAATTGTCCGAATCGCCACCGCGCGATTGAGGATCTTCTTCGTCTGCCGCCTCGCCGTATACCGCCGCGCCGCCGCCTGCAATCTCGAGAACATATCGAACAACAGCAAGTCCCGCCGCTCCTCCAACTCGGCCAGCACGCCCGCCTTGAAGAAGATCTTCGACGTGCCGATCTTGAAGATCGCGTCGTCGAGATCGAGCGCGTTGACCATCCGCCTGCACGCCTCGCGCTCGTCAATGTACCCGCGCGGGATGATGCCGGGCGTGAGGATCTCGTATCGCTGGCGGAACTCGACGAAGGGGAGTCGGTTCGGATACCCTAGACGCGCAATACGGATACCTTCAAGCACACCGTTGCACCGCAGCTGGTCAAGCACAAGCGGCACATCCACCCGCCCCGGCTTCTTATGCGCATTCGGCACAATGCAGCGCACGAGATGCGGCTGCGTCGCCTGCAGCTGCGCCATGAGACTCGCCAGCTGCTCGCGGTGCCGCTGCCCGACCTTCCGGAACGCGCCCTTCTTCAGCCCGCGCTTCTTCCCGATCGCCACCGCGCTCGCGGAGACGTAGTCCGAAAAGAGCGACGGGACGTACCGCTCGGACGACTGCGCGAGCACGCGCGTGAGGTGGTCGTTCAGCGGGTCCTTGTTCTTCGCGAGCCACCCGTCCGTGCGGTACCCGACCTCCACCGCGTAGTGCTGGATGATGAAGCCCTGCTCGAACCGCGACGGCTCGTACTTCAGCCGCCCCGGGTGCACCTCCTCGTTCCTCGGCACCGGCCCCGCCCACATCGCGTTCAACTTGTTAGTGAACGTCAGGTCCGTCGCCTTCGGCATGATGCACTCGTCGTTGAGGCAGCTGAGAATGCCGATTACGTTCCCGCTCGCGTCGATGAGGTCGATTGTCGGCTGCGATGACGAGCCCGAACTTGACGTAGTCTCACTTGATGCCGTCGCGCGCGTACTCTTCCTGCTCGAGCACGAACATGTGGTGGTTAAAGAATTGCTGCAGCTTTTCGTTGGTGTACTTGATGCGCAGCTGCTCGTGCGCCTTGACCTCGAAGAACTCGAAGCCAGCAATATCGAGCACGCTGATGAAGGTGGACTTGGACGAGGCAGGTTCGCGTCGGGATAGGACTTGACGGGAAGGTCAAGCATGGCCTTCGTGGCCATCTCAATCGTGTCGATGCCGGTGACCTTCGAGACGAAAGGGAAGGAGCGAGCAGCGCGGAGGTTGCACTCAATGACCTTGATCTCATTGTTCTTCGCGATGAACTGGATGTTGAAGGGGCCTGTCACGTTGAGGGCATGGCCGATCTTCGCCGTCGCCTCCTCGATTTGCTTCACCGTCTGCGGGTCGAGGTCTTGTGGCGGGTGGATGAGCGTCGCGTCGCCGGAGTGCATGCCCGCGTTCTCAACGTGTTCGGATATGAAATGCATGATCATCTTGCCGCCCTTTGCGACGGCATCCATCTCGATCTCCTTCGCCTGCTCGATGTACTTCGTGATAACGACTGGGTGCTCGCGCGGAACCGCGGTGGCCTGCGTCAGATAGTTCGAGAGATCGTCGCCGGTGGAGACGACGTTCATCGCAGCGCCCGAGAGCACGTAGGATGGTCGGACAAGAACCGGGCAGCCGACCTTCTCACAGAAGGACTGCGCCTCCTCGAAGCTCGTCAGCTTCTTCCACTCCGGCTGGTCGACGCCTATCTCGTCAAGGAGGCGAGAAAACTTGAACCTGTTCTCGGCCGTGTCGATCATCTCCGGCGAGGTACCGTAGATCTTGACGTTCTGACGGTACAGCGGCAGCGCGATGTTGTTCGGCGTCTGCCCACCCATGGAGAGGATGACACCACGGGAGGCCTCAGTGTCGTAGATGTCGAGGATCGTCTCCAAGCTGATGTTCTCGAAGTACAGGCGGTCAGCCTCATCGTAGTCCGTGCTGACCGTCTCGGGGTTGTAGTTGACCATGACCGTCGGAAGGCCCTGATCGCGCAGAGTGCGGATTGCGCGCACAGCGCACCAGTCGAATTCGACAGAGGAGCCGATGCGGTATACGCCGGAGCCAAGGACCATAATGCCGCGGTCCTCAAAGGTGATGTCGTGATCAATAGCGTTGTAGGTCGTGTACAGGTAGTTCGTGAACGCTGGGAACTCGGCCGCGACCGTGTCGATGTGCTTGACGAAGGGCGAGATGCCGTTCTCCTTGCGCAATAGACGCACAGCAAGCTCGGTCGAGTTCAAGCGCGCGGCGAGCTCGCGGTCGGAGATACCGAGCTGCTTGGCGCGACGGAGAATGTCCTTGTTGAGGGTCGACACGCTGTACGTCCTATAAAAGTGTCAGCGACTTCTCGCCAGAACTCATCGCCATCTGTGCTCACGAGATGGCCTTCTCCATGATAAAGATGTTCTGCAGCTTCGTCAAGAACCACTTGTCGATGTTGGTCATCTGCCAGATCTCCTCTACGCTGTAGCCACGGTGAACGGCAGTCGAAATGGCGAAGATGCGCTTATCCGTTGGGTTCACGAGCTCCTCGTCGATATCTTCGACGTAGTCGTTCTGCGATCTTTTCAGCACTAAGCGCGACTCACCAAATGCAAGACTAACCTCCGCAAACCCGAGGAACTGGTCGTCAATAGCACAGATCGCCTTCTGGATCGTCTCCTCGAAGGTGTGCCCAATGCTCATGACCTCGTTGACACTCTTCATGCTGCTGCTAAGCAGGTGGCTGACGCGGTTGAACTTCTTGAGGTCCTAGCGCGGGATCTTGACGACGCAGTAATCCAAGCTGGGCTCGAAGCACGCGCTGGTGACCCGGGGGACGGAATTGCGGATCTCGTTGAGCGGGATGCCCAGACTGAGCTTCGCAGCGATGAAGGCAAGCGGGTAGCCGGTGGCCTTGGACGCAAGCGCGGACGAACGCGAGAGACGGGCGCTGACCTGGATAGAGATGAGCAAGTTGGTCGTTGACTGCAGGAAGAAACCCATACCTCGATAATGCAATACTCCTGCGAGTTCGGGTTGAGCGCGTACTGGATGTTGCACTCGCCGACGACACCCAAATGCCTGATGACGCTGATAGCGGTCGTGCGGAGCATGTTGTAGTGTGATTCGGACAGAGTCTGTGATCTGCGAAGGGGCGACGACGATGGAGTCGCCTGTGTGAATACCGAGGGGGTCGAAGTTCTGCAAGCACATAAGATGACCAACTCAATCTCTCAGCGCGACAACGTACATCCATGTTGCAGACCGTGATGCAGTTGTTCCTGCAATCGCGGACGACTTCGTACTCGATCACCTTCCACCCCTTCATGCTCTTCTCAATCAGCACCTGCGGGCTCGTCGCGAACGCCTTCACGCACAATGCCGACAGCTGCGCCGCATCCTGCGCAAACCCACTCCCATGGCCTCCCGGCGCATACGCCGCGCGCACAATGACTGGGAACCCGATAGTCTTCGCCGCTGCCAGCGCGTCCTCCTGGTTCTGCGCCATGCAGCTCCCTGCGCACTTCTCGCCAATATCCGCCATCGTGTCTCGCGCAGGAGGCGAAGCAGCGGGAAGGGATTTTACGAAGGGAGGGAAGGGAGGTGAAGGGAGGGAAGGGATTATAGTCAAGGGGGGGAAGCAGCGAGGTGCGTACGGAATAAGTTGACGGTCGGAGAATTCGGACTGTACGTGATCGCATTCGGACTTTGCCATCATGTCAAGTTCGCATCGTCCAAACGTGCACAGTTCTGGCAAGTCAGGTGAATTATGATGGAGGGTATCGCGGGCGTGCAGAGTATATGAATATATGGGCAGGTCGGCCATCAAGAGAGGTCAACGAAGGTGAGTCTGAATCCTGAATCAAGCATCCGTTTGCGACCTGACCATCATACTTCCACCAAGTCAAAGACTGTACGTCAAAGTACCTGCACGTAAAGTGGCCACCACCAACATAAATAATACCACATAGATAGTAATGTAAGTCAGCATAGTGGTGTGATGGGGTATACATCTGGTCAGCAATGAAATCGTCTGTCAATTGCAAGCCTTGCACCTCAAAGAAAAGAAGAGAACAGGGAAGACATGAAGTGGAAGCTGGATATACATTCCCACTCAGATAGTTGATTGTATGGCAAGAAGCACAGAAAGATGAAGTTGAAGTTGAATTGAGGGCATGGATGAACCATTCGGCGATAGATGATGCATAGGATGGATCAAGAAGCAAAGGATGGATCAAAGTTGGGCAACGATTGCGATGAACTACAGTTCCCGTTGTCTGACAAGCGGAGCATTCGTACTGTTCTATGAAAGAAATATGATCAGAACAGAGGATATGCTCTAGCATTTGTGATGCAGACACCATGACTTGTCCTTGTAAGGGGAAATTGGAAGGGTCCGATTGGTGTAGCCACTGCCGTAAAGAAACACGAACACTCTCAAAGGCGGAAGGATCATGACGTACATGTAAGTCAGGCACAAGTAGACTGTTGAAGAAAGGGATAAGGTCACGTACAGGAGATGTACACCATTCGGTCCAGACACTGGCATCTTCCTGATGTATATTCTTGTACGCACCAAGTAGAATGACAAGAACAGAGTCGTAAGCACATGACCAGTTGTCAGAGTCCCACCGACAACCAGTAAAGGGTGCATTGGACAATGTTGGGAATGTGGATCCAGAACGTGAGCATATCATATCGTGATTATCGTCACGTAAGCGCTTTGAGGGTGTACAGGTGCTGCAATCATCAGGGGTCACGGGCTTCTTGCGCTTACTAGGTTGTTCAACAAATACAAGGACAGGATTCTGAGGGCGCAAACTGGTTTCACTCTCAGGATCGGGAACTGTAACTGTATCTGTAGTGCTGAAAATGCCAGTGTACCCATGACGTATCATAGTATTGTGTTCAAGAGCACGAAGCCGCTCCATCTCATACGTAAGCTCCCGTGGCAAAGGTTTGTTGAGTTGCTGCAGTGTCACAGGCTCTGTAAGATATAGGTTGTTTAGAGAACGGGCACGTGATGCAGCAACATAAGCACTGAAACCTCCTTCCGCAAGATTAACCAAAACACTTGGCAGAGTCTTTCCCTGAGCAGATTGACCAGTTACAGCAAAGGCAGGTTGGATAGGAAGTTGGTGTCGAGTAATCTGCATCTGCTGTCCTGAAGAAAGTAGCGTAGTGAAACGCCATGGAATTGGGTAGATTGGAAAGCATGAACGTGGAAGTTCTGATAGTTGAACAGAGCTTAGAGGGAAATAGACAATAACACATGGACAGTAGGTATATCCTCGAGCACAACAGGCAGTATACATCTTGATGATAGTGCCTTGCGATCCATTGCTAACTCCAAGCTCAGTACATAGGTTACGTGATCGTAAAATGACAGGCATACCAATATAGAGTGGAATGATAGAAGGAAGAGAAGTGGTCCGTGCTGGCAAAACCATCTCCAGTAACTCTTTACGAACATTGTCATCGACAAGTACAGTGCCACACTTATCAACAGCATAGGAATATACAATGGATTCTGGTGTATCTGGATGTGGACGTATGGCCTTTGCACGCAGCAAATTGATTTCCTGCCGTAAGTCATTTGTACGTACAATGGCAGTTGCATCGTAGTTAGCCTGAAGTCCCATATCAATACCATGCGGTCGGTTTGCCGTTCTTATAACGCGGGTATTGAATAGATCTACGTCATCCAGTGTACATTCACGTGTCCGTAAACGGTTGACAGCATCACCATAGGATGGATCTTCTGCCATACGTTTCTGCTCTTTCAATGTAACGACAGTGTTAACAGTCTTCCACGCAAGTCGACCAAGCCGTTTTGTTGTTTCGGAGTTTGTCTGCTCTGCATATGGAAGAATAGGCCTGTATAGAGGTGTACCACCAACAGGAGGATATTGATAGAAATCACCTGCAAATATCATATCAATACCTCCAAACCAAAGTGATGGACTTTCCTTTGCATAACGTAAAGCTGCATCTGTATCTGCTATAAGCTGTACACTAAACATACTGGTTTCGTCGACGGCAACTATACGTACATGGCGGTACTCTTCTCTGATATCGTTGCGCTGTTTGACACTGACTAGAACACTGTAGTCTTCCGATGCTGATCCTAGTTCTCTGTTCCCTTTGCCTTTACAATTTGAATGTACTGTAAGGCCAAGACTCTTGTGTACCGTCATGCCATCAATGAGACCAGCAGCCGAACCGGTTGGTGCAAGAAGTCGAAGTGTATGACCCATACTAAAGAACGACAATAGAGCCTTGAATGCATTGATAACATGTGATTTTCCAGTACCACCAGGGCCAGTCATAAGCATGCGAAGAGGAGTAGTTGATGCGAAATGTGTAGAATTATGTGAATTGTTGCTCTGCGAAGGTAAAACATGCCTGTGGATGAAGTGAGTGGCAATAATATTGTATGCAATAGCCTGTTCTTTATTCAAAGAGAATCTGTGCGATATAGAAGTGACGACCTGTTGAACTGCGGATGCAAGAGTCATTGGGCGCTGCGTAGATATGTCTGTATCCAATGCACGCAACTCAGCATCATTGTTCTGCAGATCAACAGCATCGAAAAGTGTTGTTGGTAGTATAGATGTGATTGAAGGTTTTGTGCAAGAGATGTCTGCAAATGTTTCATGCTCCGGTACAGAAGTACGACGCACATCTTGTTTTGCTTTCTCTTGCGCTTTGATCTCTTCCTTCCACTTGCGCATAATTGTCGGAGACAATTCACAACATGTAAGATGAGAGTAATCAATACTCGTGGTAGATGTGTTCTGTAATCCATCGATGTGCTGTAACCAATTCGACTGTCGCAAAGCTAGTATAGATTGTGATAGGGCAAGATTTGTATGTGGTACTGACTGCGACACAATGATGTCTTCGCTAGAGCAACCACTATCCTGCTCTCCATCTGTAGTACTTGCCTTCATTGAAGATGATGCTGCTGCACGCTTCTTAAGTCGCTCAGAATCACGTTCATCTTGACACTCATATACAGCCTCCCAGTTTTCCATAATACACCGTGCACTATCTGAGAAAGTGTATGATTGAAAGACTGCATCGGGTGTCATTGACAAGGGGATCAACGGATCAGTGTCGCTGAATGGCTTGAAGTGAGCGAGAGCAAATAGAGAGAATGTTGGATGTGAAGGGCGTGGGATGGAACAACCAACGACACGTGGTATCAGACGACGATCACCAAACACAAGTGGATTCGAATGCAAAAGAAGATCATGGGTATCATGCAAGGGATGGGTGGATTTTAGGCTGTAACGCGGCAATGCTCTTGCTCTATTGTCTTTGCCGGTCTTGGGCTTTCTTTTGCTTTTTGGCTCCTTAGATACACAACGGCAGAAGTCGAAGAACGAAAGGTAGTGAAGAGCATGGTCTCGGTAGTAGTAATCCAAGAACTGATTGCTGACTACAACATTGCTATCACGGTCTGTTACAATGCGGATTCGATCACTCTCAACAGCATCGTCAGTATTGTCACCTACTTCGTCCTCGTGTATTGTGTTGTGTGGTGTATGTGTCCCATCCAACGGAAGCAATGGACGTAGGGATGCCATCAAGGTAGACGATTGCATGGGAACCGTAGTGTGTGAAGAGATACCATCTCCAAATCCACGGAGATACCGTACAGCCTGCTGCGCATGGATCTGTTGTTGGCGTTGAAACTGAGCAACACATTTGTGCAATAGCGCCTTAGAACGGGTAAGTGGACTTTCTCCATCACCAGGATCTAGGGCGGCAACTGCACGGGATATAAGGCTGAGCATCTCATATGTCTTCAGATCCATCTTGGTAATATAGTCTGTGATGTAAAAGGAAGCTGCTTTTGCTGCTTTTCCAGAAAGTATACACTTTAAGTCGTGATTATGGCGGCAAAATACTAGAATGAAAGGATTGTAATAGTTTACAGTAGGGTCCAAACATACAATAAATATAGAATTAGTAGCAGGATCGAAGAATGACCGTGTAACAATGTCGTGTGGAAATTGGAAGCGACAATTGTCAGTATTACCATACTTGTGACATACAGCACGGCAAGTATGACGTTGTAACTTTTCCCCGCACATTTTCACCTCAGACAGAAAAGTCTCCACCCACAGCTTGTACATATTATTGCCCATGCCATCATCTGGGTCCTCGAGATTAAATAGCTCAGGTGGGATAGACGGTGGCATCTCTACACGAGGTTCCCGGTCTAGATCTGAAAATTCGACGTCCGGAAGATCATGCTTGATTATGTCCTCCGTATACGCAAAGAATCGCTCTTGGAACCCAGTGTCATCCTTCAACCGTTGATGCAGAGCTGCAGGGTTTGGAGCACCTTCTAACCAGATGAGAAAATGTCCATGTAGAGAGCCTCTTTCTGTATATTCCGATGTTCCGTAAAATGCCTTTATATGCCCTAAAATTCCTCCGTCAGATGTAGAATGCTTCCGCTTGAAGTCCCAGCCAAATAGATGTGTGAACAAACATTCGAAAGAGAACTGGAAAAAATCTGCCGCAATAACAGGCTCTTCGGCTAAACGACGGGCTCGTTCGGGTCCTGCTGGCAGAGATGGAAACCTGTCTGACAGATCGACTGTGTTGTCCCCATACATAACTTGAAACACTGGGCTGTGTACAGGACTAGGGTTGAACGTAAAATAAAGGAATGGCATTCCAAAGTATGCAAAATAATTACGAATCTCATTGCGTATACATAGCTTAGATGCCTGCGAGCCAGGAACCTTTGCAGATATTGCGCGAACTTTGCTGAGTAAGCTCATGACTCGCTGGCCCATAATGTCTGAATGGTCGATGTGTCCTTCCTTCTCGAAAATATTAGCAACACGTGCAATGTGTTCAACTGGAAGCGAAGCAAGGTCATTTGCGATAGCTTGAAAACCTGAACGACTGACAGTAAAGTGCGTGTGCAAGTGACTCTGACGGCGTTGCAAAATATTAAGAGCAACAAACATGTACGCATGGTGGCGAGCAAAGCAACGGTCATCGAGATCCAAGAAGTATTCAGCTTGCTTATCAAAAGCGATTGCGGTAGGACGCTTTGGGTCTTCGAAACCTCCAAATCCTTGAGGAAATAAGGTAGGAAACATGCCAGGGAATAAATCTGGATTCTTGTACTCGGGAGTCGCAATAGATGACCGATGCACAACAAGATCAGGACGGCTTGATTGATCAGGCAGCAGGCTACGGAGAGCTGATGCGGTAAATGTTCGGCCAGTCAGATGCACACTTTCTGGATCGGACACACCCATTTTCTCCAATAACGTGTCACCTGCAGAACTGCTGTCGGTATTCATAAGGTCACTTGGATGTTCTGCAATTCCTGCTGTCTCTTCGTGTCGGACGTAGTCAGGGTCCAGTGAATTCTCCAATATGATGCGCTCATCAAGCCCCGGAAATGTATCATCTTCAGGGTACTTGTCGAAAATGCTATAGTCCATAGGAATGTCATGATAAAGACGGTTGCTACTATGCAGATATTTCAACAATGCAATAGCTTTCGATTTACGGAAGCGAAACATGTTCTGGCAGCCTAACATTGACATACGGAACTTTCCAGGCCCAACAAATATAACAGAAAGCATATCGTTCACATCGTCTGGTGCGCGGGGCAAGACAGAAGCAGTCGACACTATATTCATATCGTGCGCACAAGAATTGCCTGTAAAAACACGGGGGGAACGTTCGTCTGCTGATCGGAAAAGACGAGTAACATGCGCAGTTGTACGGTACAATGAACAGACCATCTCTTCAACCCATGTTATGTCCTGCAGTTCAGATGGCAAAACACCGCGATAGAGGTTATTAGCAAGAGCGAACCGGGGAATCTTGTTGCGGAGAAGGCTACTTCTGCATTCACTACAAAGCTGCAATGCAGGTGCGGTGCGAGATGGGGCTCGTGGATGAGGGTAATCCAAGATCACAGCATGTTTGTCAAGCAATAGACCGTCGAGTCCGGATATACCAAATACAAACTCAGAACGATTGTAGAAGCATAGGAGGTCTGCATCTGTAGGCCTCAATAACTCCAAGTTCTCACTGACATCATCCTCTGGCCAGCGGTACACTGCAACATCAGCATCCCGACGACGGCGACTGCAACAAGCACACAATAATGGCTGAGTCCAATGCATTGCATCAATGTACGCAGCCGCACATGACAGTTTGACATGATCGGGGACAACCTGAGGCCAGTCAGCCTGAATATCTGCAATTTCATTGGCCTGCATAGATGTAGCCTCTGCCTTGCGGTCAGCTCTCCGATCTGAATCTGTCTTTCTGTGTCTCATCTGCCGTTCGCTCTCCAACATATTGATATCAGCAGATGATACAACCGCAGGTTTATATAAAGCCAAGAGAACATCCTTGTTGTACTCGGTTGACAATACCATCTTTAGCATCACAGTAGTCTCTGGTATGTCAAGAAACATAGGGAATCTTGATAAGAAAACTTCGATGAGATCAGAGCAATCCAACTGCAGCAGATACTGCACACGACCAATAACATGACGGACTATAGCCTGCATACAATTGTGAGCAGATCTTCGTCTATATTCTGGACGTGTGGATACTGGAAGGGCACGAAGGCATGATGTAAGTGTGTCCAAGGAGAGGTCACGAAGCTTCTCGACTGTCGCATCGAAAGGGTTATTTAGCCACTCAATGTCTGTGATAGGCATGTCCATGGCAGTACAAGAATTGACTCCGTTGTGGTGAATCGTACTCATACGTATGGTATCTGCTACGTCAGCACCAAAGACAACCGACAAGCATGCTGCTATTAGACAGTGACAAGACATGCTTTGATCAGAAGTTAACGATACAAGGCACCCTAAGGATGAAGCAAAGCCTTGCAATGACTGAATAGACTCAAGATAGTGCTCTACCATACAGTCACGCATAGACATAAAGCATTGCATCAAGACTTCAATGATATCGGGCTTCGTCTTGGGAACATGGTTATGATCAATGGCAAACGGCGACAACTGCACGTGCTGCAAAGACTGCCGAAGGGCAGGTACAAATATGTGTTGCAAGGCATCTCGTAAGGTACATACATCATTAAACAGATACGTAGGCAAGACAAAAACAAAGTCGGACATCGTATGTAAATGCACGAGCTATGGCAAAGGACGTGCTTGATATTGAACTGATATATGATGGGTATGAGAGTATCAGATGAACAGATGCAAGGTAAAGATAAGAGAGAGAGGGAAAGGAAGCAAGTGGACAGAAAAGGGTGGATACGAAGGAGGGGACAGAAAATGAAGGTGGGATGAAAAGGATGAGATACAACGATCAGGTAAGCGAGGCAACGTGGACAGAAAGGGACGGAGCGCAGTTCGGGCGAACGGGGGAAAAGAACACGCGGAGGAGGGAAGTGGGGAGGGAGAGGGGAAAGGGACCGAAGGGAGGATACGGACGGCAGGGCCACGCAAGAGGGGAGGGTGCAAAGCGAACCGAAGAGGAGAGTACGAGGGTGTGGGGGGAGCAGAAGGGTAAAGCGGAAGGGTAGAGCGGAAGGGTGGAACGGAAGGGGAGTGTGATCAACGCAAAGGGAGGATAGGAGTGAGACACGGTCTGGTACGACAAAGAACGACGACGAACATCTGCGAAGGTGATCAGCATCAGAAATATGGATCACGACCGATATACTCACCGATGCAGATGTCCCGGGGAGGAGACGGTGCTGTTCTACACGGATATTGTAAGATTTTACACGTAACGCAGGAGAACGACAGCACGTACCGAGGACACCGAAGATGTCGTTGATGACGAATACGGCGGTCGTGGAGGCCAGAACAGGTGTGAACCTGTTGCGGCGAGGGAGCATAGGGGAGAGGGGGTGGAAGCGAGACGCGACGCCGTGTGGCAGGCGATAAAGGACCACGAACATGTAAAGAGAATCGTCAACGTCCGATCATTCAAGTGCCAGAACATACGCACCAGTGCGGGACGGCGGCCGTAGGTGACGGAGGTGATCGTGCTGTTAAACAACGGTATGATGAGCACTAGCACATAACGCAGAATGATAAGAATACGCACCGAGGCAGGCGCGAGCTTGCGAACACGACGACGACGAGAGCGTGCGCGCGAGAACGCCGCGCGAGATCCACGTATATGATGTGCCAAAGAGCAGATGGTGCTGTAGCGATAACACAGTTCAGCGTGAGCGGCGACGATTGACGACGGCGAGAAGTGGAATCGAGAGGAACGGGCGGGAGAGGAAGGAAGACAGGAGAGCAATCGAAAAGCGTCGGACGCCGAGTCGGAAGATGCAGGTAAACAACGATCAACAACGCAATGAATCATGACTGACGGTACGTAGGGGTGCTATGCTGGTCATCGCGTCAAAAACGTCAGAAATATGGCTTCTAGCAGCCCATCAAAAAGCCAGTGCCTGGCTCGATCGCGACTGGACAAACCCTCCTCTCTCGTAAACTCGAGAGTCGGGGATCAGCGAGTCGGCATACCTCGTGTGGAAGCTCCGGAACGAGCGAGTTATCCGCGGCGACGACCGAGCCGGTGATCCGAACTATCACGCCAAACAAACAATAACAGGCAGATGGATGCAAACAATCAACAACAGGCTCACATTAGACCGCGAAATGACGAAGCAGTACAAGTACGGGAAAAGAGCAATAGACCGATCCCTCGTCCTACGTACCTGGTGCGAGGTACTCGAAGATGAGCTATCCTTACCAGAGGACTGGATAGACGAACCGAGAGTTTTAGTGGGTGTAGGTCCCCGCCGACGCAGTCAGCGGAATGACGGCCGAAGAGTCCCACACTGCCCACGTGCGGGCGTGCCGAAGAGGCATTTCTCTCGGGGAAGGGTACAGGAACCATTGTACTATGAGAACATGTAGCTCTACGGGCCTCTGGGCCCAATTGCCACAGGGTGCTGTGCAGGATCACATTGTGTTCCTGCTCAGCCAGTGTAAACGCCAAACACACCCTCCACCAAAAAAAAAAAAAAAAAAAAAAAAAAAAAAAAAAAAAGAAATGCTCAGTCCCACGCCACAGGCATTATATGTACCCGCGCCACGATCTCCCTTGAAGCTCGCGCCACCGCTCCTAATCTACGCCTCCTTCTCAAACTTTGACCGCGGCGAACGGACGATTCCTGGTCCGCGTTTGGTTATCTGCGCCGTCGAGGCGACATCGACAGCTTCGACGCCCTATGCCCACTGCCCAGCCTCCACAGCCTACTGTCCCAGTACTCGCTACCCATAGCCCAGGTCCCGGCCTCCGAAGCTCGGTGTCCTTTGCTCAGGATCAAGAATACCTCGTCTAGCATTTGCCCATTGCCCGCGTCGTAGTCATCGGTCGTCTATCGAATTATGAAGCTCAGCCACAGAAACTAACCAAGATTGTCGACCTCCGGGACTCTATCAGCTATGTGCGTCGCTCGCCATGTTAGCACGACATGTCTTTGAGTGTTCGCAGCTTCTTGACATGAGCTCCGCTTTCCTCCTTCGCTGTATCCTGTGCTAATCGAAGCAGCTATGTCATCGTGTCCTCCGCTTGCCGATCAGCTGGCCCACGTTCGATCCTACTACCCGGCCTCTGCTGGTCGAGACCCGTGCTATCATCCCCGCGAAGCTCACGGACTAGCAAGCCGCCTCTGTAGCTCGAGGACACGCATCAAGCAGTCCTCTTATCTCGAAGATCACTAACGCCGTCGTTCCGTCTCGGCTGGACTTGCTACCGTGTCGGTTGGACTCGCTTACCAAGTCAGCGGGACATTCTTACCGTCCCAGTGAGAAGAATGCGATGTCAGTGGCGCCACTGAGTTCAAGTCGGCGACATATGACAGTCAGCTGCCGAGATATGTGGCTAGGAAGGTTTAGCACCTGTGCAAGTAAACTATTTTAAAAAGTACCGCACAAGTATCTGCCGTACTGTTGATAATGTAACGAATGTTCTATCTGCACAGCCACGGCCGCCCGGAAGCTGCCCGGGACGTCGCCGGGCTGCGCCCAATGCGGCAGGCGACCTCCGGGCTCGCCGCCGCGGGTGATCGCGCCGCACGCGTCGGCCGTCGCGCGTGATGCCGCCGCCGTCGGGGCTCCCGCGCGCCGCCCGCTGTTGATGCGCCGCTGGCGCGGCTGCACAGCCACGTCAGCGCGTCGCGTCGGCGTCGCGCCGCGTGTCGCCGCTGCCACTGCGGGTCGCGCTCGTCCATGCGAATAAAGCGGAAATAAAGTATATATATGGTATGTACACAAAAAGTACGTAGAATGCGCAGGGGATGCGCGAAATGAAGAAAAAATGGGCAAAAAGCGCTGGCGGAAAATTTTCGCCGATGCGACGCCTGTCGCGCAGCCCACGCGAGCACGCGGACGCAAGCGGGCATCTGGGGAAGTATAGAGGAGGGGTGGGGAATGCGCGGCGAGCGTCGAATATCCCAGACGAACGCGTCGGACCGTTGCCTGGGCAATGTGTGTGCTGGAGGTGACACGGTCCGCGTAGCCCGCGGAGGCGGTCCTACGCGAGCGCAGTCGCGGAAATGGGGAATGGGGTGGTAGGGTTGTGGAGGGGAGGCCCTCCTCTTGCGAGCCTCGTTGTCGCGGGCGGAAATGGTGGGTGGGTGGGGGGGGGGTCGGCTACTTTGCTCGCCTGCGTTGCCGCTTGGCTCCCCGTCGCTAGCGGCTCCATTCTTGCGGCTAGACGCGTGGTCAAGGGAGGCCGAAGAGGGGGAGGGGGGAAGGCGGACGCGGCGCAAGAGGAGGGGTTGGCGATGGCGGCGGGAACCGACCTGTCACGCTGTCGCGACCGGACAGTCACGCGCGTGTGACGGGTGGCGCGCCAGTCCGCGGGTGGACATCCAGCGCCGCTGTACACGTCCGGGCGCGTCCCCTTTGCTCTTCCTAGATTGAGAGGGCTCAGGAAGGTCGGGAAACGCGTCCCGCGCCGAGCCCAGCACCGCGAATTCGCCAGTGCGGTGGGTACTCGAACGGGCTGTGCTCAGCACGGGGTGCGCGTCACGATGGAGGGGAGGGGAAGACTGATGGGTCGGAAGGTGATGTTGAGATGTCGCCCGTCGCTTGCTATGCGTCGTGGGGGGTGCAGTTGTGCTCGATCTTGAAAAAAGCGCAAAAAGTTAAACATCAGTGCATGCCCAGGGCGTAGAGCATAGCCGCGCACCTGGTTCCGCCTCCTCGTCGCGCACGTGCTGTTTTGCGCGTCATAAAATCCCCATACGCGCTCGCGCAGGGTGCTAAGCGTTGTCCTACTTTATTCTGATGAGGCGAATTCTGATCGTGGGGTGGGGGGGCGTGGGGATCAACACGGCGTGGAGATCAATTGGATGGGTTTTTGAGGACATCGCGTATGAGAGGGGGAGGGGGCGCGGTCGCGGGGCCGCAGAGGTGCTGGTTGAAGACAAGGAGACGCGCGGCCAGGCGCGTCGGATGACCGGTCCGGAGGCGCGGCCCGACGTCCGAAGGCCGTCGACGTCGACGTCGATGGCCTCGGTAGGTGACCGTAGACATTCCACGACTATGAAAAGTCCTGATTATAGTAGTAGACATATGTAAGAAGCTGTACATGAAGTTTCAAGTTCTTGCAAGTTGGGTGTCCCATGCAATTCGAGGTTCAGTGCACTGAGGCTTATGTGCAGAATCATGTATTCCTCGAATCCTGGTCTGCAATCAGACCTTTTCGCGTCGATCTCACCCCAAACTGGTCGGATTTGTACCAAACAAGCTGTATAGTGTAGGGGGAATCCTCCTTTATCTCGGTACGTATGACGGGTAATATTCATTTGCTTCGATACTATGTACTACAAGGAAGACTGCTTTTTCCCCCTCAAGTTTGCAGTGTTTCCGTTATTGAGGCACGGTCTATGCACAAAGGTAGGCTCAAAATCCAGTGGAATTTTCTTGGGATAGTTCCCTTATGTCTGCAAAAGATTGAAAGCGAATCGGCTTTGATTCGCTTGCTCCCGAGGCCGTTTTCGACGGCGAGGACGCCTCTCGGACGCCCGGACCGGCTTCCGCGCGGTCCCAAGACCCATTTCCGCCGACCCGAACATCTACATGAGTTTGGCCGCTGTGTTCGTGCTCTTCTGTACGCCCCTTAGCCTCACTGACCCTCGGAATATAGCGCAAATATCTAGAAACATGCCCCCCTACCTCCCGCGCTCGAGATTTCGCACGCGGACCTGCTCGCTGTCGCGTGCGCGGGCCCGCGATCGGCAGGCTCATCTTGCCTTTCACCACCACCTCCACGTCCCCATCCACCGGCGCTCGCGCGCGTCGCGCCGTCCTCCCCATACCGACAACAGCCCCCTCATTTGCCCATGCGCCCTCACCCTCTCGCGCCCAATTGCCTTCGAGGGCGCGTGTTTGCCCGCGTCGCGTCGCCGACCCCGATATTCGCCACACCCCAAGAGGACCAATGTCCGCGGGCATACGGCCTGCCCCACCTCACCCCACCACACGCCCTATCACTCCTCACCTCACCTCTCGACGCGCGCGAGAGAAAACGCGTACTTGGCGATCACATCCGACCCCCGACCCCTCCCCCGATCACCGACCACGGCGAGCGGGCGGTGGCAGCCCGCGCCGCCTCTCACGCGCAGCGCGCCCCTTCCCCATCCTACAAGCACCCTGTGACGCGCTGACCCGCCGCCTCTGTGAGCGTGCGCGGATCGTGTCACGCAGCGTGCCGGCTTCGTCCAGCCACCTCGACAAGGACCTATCGCCGCCACCCAGGCCCATCCTCGTCCCTCCCCCCGTCGTTCCTTCCTCAACCCCCCCTCTCCCTTCCTCGACGCATGCCTACCTCCGCGCGCACTAGCGTCAGCTGCACGGCACGTGTCGCGCTGGCGAAAATTTTTCGCCAGCGCTTTTCGCGCTTTCTTCCTCCATTTTGCGCGTCGCCCGTGCATTCTATGCACTTTATATGTATTTTCTATATATCATCTATATACTATTCACATTAGCACGCGCAAGCGCGACGCGCGGCGGCGGCGGCGACACGCGGCGCGACGCCGACGCGACGCGCTGACGTGGCTGTGCAGCCGCGCCAGCGGCGCATCAACAGCGGGCGGCGCGCGGGAGCCCCGACGGCGGCGGCATCACGCGCGACGGCCGACGCGTGCGGCGCGATCACCCGCGGCGGCGAGCCCGGAGGTCGCCTGCCGCATTGGGCGCAGCCCGGCGACGTCCCGGGCAGCTTCCGGGCGGCCGTGGCTGTGCAAGTAGAACATTCGTTACATTATCAAATGAACGGCAGACACTTGTCTGCTACTTTTTAAAACAGTTTACCTGCACAGCTGGGTTTAGAGATTGCGATATGATCGTCGAAAGCTCGCAAAGGACCTTCGGTGGGTCATCTTATCCACCGTTTTTGGACGAGAACCTGTACACGTACAGAGCACTACTGTTAGCTATCCGTCATTTTCCGACGCAAGCATGGTTTTGTGCTTCTTACCTTGCAGTTCCTGGAAATTCATCACCACGACCGCCCTCAAGGTACACCACCCTTGTGCAGCTGGATGAACCGTACAACTTCAGGGTTGTTTCTCGACAACCGCGTCACTGATTGCTCCTTCACTCAGTATTCTTGGCCCTCACGGTGCCTTCCGGTCGTCATTCACCGCGAATTCTGCATGTTTAGCCACCTTGGCAATCCTCTCCATTGCGCGGCGCTTGGAATTACAACTACAGTATGTCTACATTTCCATTCACATTGCAGTCCAAATCCTTACTCGACCGAGCCTCCTTTTCTGAGCGCAGAAAAGACCCCTTCCAGGACTCCTGCGCAAGTCGAACCACGACGCGGCCCCGAAGTTCAACCATCCACGTGACCCTATCGCGCCCACGTGTTGCGGAAGTTGAACTTCTTCGGCGGTCCGCGCGCGCCTTGCCCCGCGTCCGGCCCGCTTCTCTTCCTCGTGTATGGCGTCTAATGCGGTGGTCTGCACTTCTGGATCCATATAGCCAGTGCTCATTGCGATAAAGCCCGTGTTCAATGCGATAGAGCTTGTGCTCGATGCGATAGAACAAGACGGAACTAGTGTCTGTTGCGGTAGAATTCGGGTGCAATGTGTGCAAGGTGCGTGCTTCTTGCTTCTGTCTCATTTCCGTTCCTTATTTTTGTTGAGCTCTCACTGGTTGCAAGATATAGGCATCGAGGAATGTTCTATGTATCTATCCCAACGAGGCGCCGTACTCTATCGCCTGCCCGCGCCGTGCTGTTGTGAGTGGTTGCGTGACTTGCGTCGCGTGCTCGCCTCTCGTCAGGCCCTCTGTCTGTGCCTGCTGCGACCTTATTCAGTATGGACTTCTTCCCCTCATACAGATCACACCTCCACACCTCCACCCCTCATACGCCTGTTTACCTCTCGAAGCGAAGCGTTCTGTCGAAACTGCCTTATACGGCTACTAATTCCCTCAACGTGCCTCGTATACCGGCTTCCCCTCCCACCCCTGCTCCACCTCTTCTTTGTAATAGTGTCTCCTCGTGTCTCGACTCATATGTCTACAGGCCATCTCGGCGAGGCGCCCACTAGGCGCGTACTTGTTCTTTCTATTGCTGGCTGTGCTACTTCTCAAGCAACTTGGACGTCTTGCGGCGTCTACTGGGCGTCCCCTCTCACGATGGCGACGCAGTCCCGCTCATCTACTGCGTGCCTTGGAGCGCTTGCTGGGAGTCTTCGTGTGTCTATCAGGCTGTCGGTGCGATTCAGGCATGTCCCTTGTGCGTAACCTCACGCTTTCTTCGCGCCCTCCCATCTTGGCGAGACGTTTGTTCCTCTGCGCAGCCCATCCTTGCGTGTCTGCTGTTCTGTATGCTCACGCAGGCGACGGCTCTCCGCTTTCTCGAGCACGAACATAGCAGTTTTCCCGTCTACGTCCCGCGGCCTCATCGGCCACGCACTGCTCGATTTCCCCGCGGCTAAACGGCGTTCTGATTGCTCTATACGATCCTCATCCTCAGACACCGCTCAAGACCTTGAGGCCACCGCTCTGCGCCTTGAGGCCACCGCTCTGCGTCTGCCCGATTAATCCTCAATACAATCAGCCTCATTTGAGCGAATTCCTGCTTTCGCTGTGGAAGGCGTGCGCCTCACTACCTTCGCTGTAGAAACGGCCCCAGGGATACCGTTATACAGTCGGTCTCAAGGGCTCCGCTGCATTGCTGGTATACACTTCATGACGATTGACTGCTGGCATACCTCTATTCAATCGGCCTCAAGAACCCCGTTGCATAGTCCATTGACCCGCCATAGAATGCTCGATGACGCTGTTGCATTGAATGAAAATGCACTCAAGGACACCGCTATACCCTGGCACGCTGCCGTATCGCGTTCATAAATCCCAGGATTTTTAGCGGTTCATACAGTCTCAGGACGAGTATGCAATGACAGCAGCGGTTTATTGACGCCAGAAGTTGAAAACTTGACGGCTCATATTGACTTCTGCATGGCTGAGCGTCGACGTGTTGACAATAGATCAGGACTTAGGAACGGCTCCCCGCTGAACATCGTGCCATTCATCTCGATGCGGCAACAATCACGGGCAGATTTTCATCTCCAGAGGAAGGGTCTTCATCTCCAGAGGAAGGAGTTTCATCTCCTGCAAAAGGTTCCGACGAGGAGCTGTTAATCTCCAACAGAACGGCCTGTTGATCTTCATAGGTCTACGATGCATCCCACTCGATGAGCTAGCGATCTACTTCTAGCTGAAGGGTCCACTTTGGCATCTGCTCAATACGAGCGGCATCTGCTCAATACGCGCGCCTCGAGAAGGATGAAGGAAGAATATACGGGAGAAGTGAGCATTCACGGGCGAAGTGAGCATTCGCCTCAGCAGAGCATTGCCGTGCCCTGGCGCTAGACAGAAGACGATCTGACGCGAGACGCTAGGAAGGTGATTCCATTGTGGGCTAGTTCTCGGTCTTCTCCAGCTTTAGCAGTCTCGGGCTTCTCCAGCTTTAGACCGTTCGGCGTTCTTCAGCCACAGTGCTCGAGGCGGTGTCCGTCGACGCTTGCTCGACAGAGGCTGCCTAGAGGAGAACACTGCGCATTTGAGGTCGTCCTCAGTCACCCCTCCGCTCGGCGGACGCGGGGAAGTATCCGCGACCGCCTACGGGGAAGTGCGCGCCACCCGACCCAAGAGGAGGAACCACAAATAGGGAAGGAAGGAGCCCGATAGCTATCGAGTTGTCAGCTGCCTCTCGGAGAGGGATCCGTCAGCTGCCACCACCAACCCGCCGGGGAACCATCCGTCGTATGGCGGATCGATAGAGCCTCGGGGCCTTGTAGGAGGATCGCACGATTATCGTGATAAGGCAGGGCGTGCGTCGAGGATGTATAAGGCATCCAGCTCGAGGAATCAGGCCAGAACTAGACTTCTCGCAGGAGGGATCAGGCCAAAATCAGACGTCCCACAGAGGAATCAGGCGTCTGTTGGGGAATCCCTGCCTTCTTGGTATGGGTTCATAGCAGGTATGATTGGGAATCATACGTGCGCCTGCCTTCTTCGTCGAACGCGTGCGTGCTAGTGCGTCAGCGGACGTGCGTGATGGATGGGCGACAAGGTGCAGCTGACCCGACGCGGGGTCGGGGCGGTGCGCTATCACTGTTAGGAGGTGGGCGGTGACGGGGAGAAGGCAGGGTGGAGAGGAGAAGGCGGCGCGGCGAGTGCGGAGAAGGCAGGCGAGAGTGCGGAGAAGGCAGACGGAGAGTGCGGGTGAGGGGAGACAGCTCCAGTCGCGGTAGGTCGCAGAGGAGCAGAACAAAGGTCAGTCAGTCAGTCTGATGATGGCTTTCATGTTTCGTCCGTGCTGTGTTGTTCTCCGTCTTGGAAGATATTGTGTGTTAGCAGATGGTATGTCATGAGTGCGTCAGTGTTTGCAGGTAGAGCAGGTGTGCCGTGTGGCTGAGCGGAAGGATGCCGGGGCGCGTCCGGGTCGTCTCGGGCGCGAGGATCGTGCGCCCGCATGGAGGCGTCGAATCCTCGGTCGGGTGGCGACGCGTGTCGCGGCGGGCGGCGGGCGGACTGTGGTTCGAACATGGGTAATTTGGAATGGGGATCGGTAAAGATCTGTGCGCGTCATGGCGCGTTCTCCGTCGGTGGCGAGCCGCGCGCGCCACTGCGTTCTGCGTTGGCGAATGCGCCTTTCTGTGTGAGCTGCGCGCGTCCTGAGTGAGACAGCATTCTGCAGAGAATTGTGAGCGAGCGATGAGGTCAATGTGCGAGTCTGAGTTCGCACGGCGGCCGGGTGCTGGTGCCGGTCAAGTCTGATCGAAGCCGCTGAACGTCCGAACCGCGAGGCGCGTCCCATCACTTGCCTACCGCCGCCACCTCCTCGTCGCCGTCCCCGCCGTCGACGACGCCTAATCCAACGACGACGCGCCTACGACGTCGCCGTTGCTTACGCGGTACCCAGACGCCCGTTACGCCCGGCATCAGGACCTCCTGTCCTGCCCTCGCCCTCTGAATCTGAATCAGCGTATCGTTCATACCTTTTCCGGCTTGTTTTCGACCGCGATTGCGGCGGGTGCTCATCCGGGGTGCTCCCACTGCGCCCGGCATCGACAGCTTCTGTACTAGTCGCAGTCAGGCGCGCTAGTCGAACTAGGGATTCACTCGCACAACAGACGCGGTAGCCAGGTTCGTCGTCATACTACAGCACCCGCTGTCCCGCCCGGCGAGGGGAACAGCGGTCCAGAGCGTCAGATACTGACCTTGGGTTTCCACAGGCCGTCGCGGCTGCTGTAGAACGTTTCCCTGCGTGCGCCGTTCATCATCGGACCGCCTCGCCCAGCCCCCCATACCCATACTTGCCCGTTATCTGCTCTCCGCGCATTCCGCTCGTTAACAAGTCATCATGGCAGCCGCCGTGCTCCCGACAACACTCTCGGTCGTCAATCCTTTCCGCGCATCTTCCCGCAACGGAGAGTCATCCACCTCAACAGCAGGCTCGGCGCGCACCGACGCCTCCAAGCCGTCCTCCCCCGAGCCGCACCACAAGGGCTTCCAGCGCATACGCTCGTCGCTCGAACAGAGCATCCGTACAGCAACGCGCTCGCGTAAGGTGACACACAGCGCACACCTCGAAGCCGATGAATTCGCGACCATCACGCCGAAGTCGCATAAGGGTAAGGAGAAGGCGACCGACGAGCCAAAGGAGAGGTCCCACATGCTCAGGCGGCTGGGGTCCAAAGTGACTGTTCGCCGATCAGGTAGGGACTCTACGTCGCCCGCGCGTCCGCCGCTGCCGAAGGAGGAGAAGCCCCCCAAGGAGAAACCACCGAAGGAGCCTCGGGAGTCGAGGAAGCTGACCAAAGGCCGTCATGCGAGCAACAGCGTCAGCTTCACCCCGTCGCTGCGCCAGGCCTCTATCTCCTCACCTGCATTGCACCTGTCATCGCAGGCCCTTCCTTCGCCGAACTCCAAGTCGGCTATTCCTGCGTCATCTTCGTCTGGGAGTGATGCCTTGGTGTCGCCCACGCGAGAGCGCAAACGTCCTGCACCCTTGCCTCTCCAGCGCGACGTGTCCTTCGCGCCGCCAGCTACGCCGACCAAGCGTGAGACGCGCAGATCGTCGGGCTCCTACCTCCAGCCGACCGAGTCCTCGAGCCGGCACCGCACCACTCGATCACAGCCCGTCAATCTGCCCAATTCCCCGTCCACACCCTCCCTCCTCTACCCCCGTAACGCGACTCCGAACAACGAGACGCATCTGCGCCAGGAGACGCCTTCTCCGCCACCCACGCCCACTCCCGCATCGGGGTCTCGTGGCCATATACGTAGCAACTCGCGCGCGGCGCAGAGCTCGGGGAACCTGCCGCTGCGCGATCGCTCAGAGTCGCCGATCACGCCGCGGAATGGGAGCCCCATCCGCGCGCGGTCTCCGTCAACATCGCAGGCAAGGACGCGCGTGGTGCCGCGGGGCTTGACGTCCAGCTCGGCGTCGCAGCTGCCGCTGTCGCCGCCCAGCCCGTTGCCTCAGCCGCGGCGTGCGTCGATCGACTCGCAGCGACGGCCGTCGATAGACGCATCGAGACGTGTTTCCGGGGAGGCACCTCGTCGGGCGTCCCTCGACACTCAGCGACGTCCGTCAATGGGCGGCAGTCCCATACCCATGCGCGGCGACTCACCGATGGGCGTGCGACCGACGATGTCGCCAAACCGCCGGTCCGTATCGCAAACACGCAATATGAACGCTTCTACGTCTTCGCTGGTCAGCCCACCCAATCCTGAGCAGAGAGAAGCCATCCGCACCGCGACCGTGATGCTCTGCAAGGAGGTTGGCAAGCCGCCTGTGCATGGTCGGAGCGATCAGGCCATCCGCGACTGGGAGGAGGTCGAGCTTCGCACGCGGGCTCTGATAAGACTCGAGCGCGTATGGTCGAAAAGCCCTAGCACCACGAACGTCAACGGCGCGTCGGCGCTGAGCCCCAGCGGCCTGAGCGCTGGCGGAGAGGAGAGGGAGCGAAGGCTCTTCTGCGAGTGCCTGCGAGATGGCTACGTCCTATGCCAGTGCGTATCGCGCTTCCATTCATTGCGACCGGTGACTGACCCTTCTCCAGCCTCATTAACCGCTTGCGCCAGGCTTCGGTCGTCAAGCCTGACCCGCGCGAGGATGGCTTCGTCCGAACCTCCAACGTGACCAAGTTCCTCGCTGCGTGCTCGTCCTGGGGCCTCCCGCCAGAGGACCTCTTCCTGCGCGATGACCTGATCGAGGCGACCGGCGAGTCGCTCGCGCGTGTCGCGCACACGATCGTCGCGCTCATAAAGTTCGCGGAGAACCCCGCGACGGCCCGGTCGAAGCTGCTCACGGGGAAGCGGCCCTCTCTGAATGTGTCCACCAGCACTTCCGCGAACAGCCCGTACGCGAACGGTACTGTCCGCGGCGCGGCGGCCTCGAGCCCGAATCTGACGACGCCGAGCTCGCCGGTGAAGAAGCGCTACAGCCCGCCCGCGGGCCTGCCGACGCTGCGCTCGATCAGCCCCAGCAGCTCGGGGCACTCCCACAACGCGATGGAGGAGCCTCCTGACCGAGAGCGGGAGCTGAAGCGGGAGCATAACGTTGACAACGTCGATCGGCTCGCGGCTCCTGCACCGCCCCCTCGATCTCCTCTCCGCTCGCGGTCTCAGAAGCGCGACGACGCGGGCTTGTACAACTGGGCGGTGAACGCGATGTCGCCGGCTCGGTCCTCGGTCGCGGACAGCACGCGCGCGACGATTGGCGATGCGGCGTCGGTGAGGGATAGCGTGGTGCCGGATGTGAACGCACGGCAGTCGATGGCGTCGACGGCGCAGTCGGAGACGACGGTGACGACTGCGGCGTCGAGTTTGCTGGAGGCGGGAAGGACGAATAGCGGAGGGGGCCGTTTTGGGACGATCAGGACCATCACGACGGAGGCGACGAGCGAGTCGCCGTCGCTGACGCGTGCGGAGGGCGGGAATGTCGCGGAGGACATGCGCAAGCGGGATACGAATGGACGCGAGCGCGTGCTGAGCGGCTCGCCTGTTGTGGATCTCTCGCGGGTGGAGGAAGTGGATGAGTTCGGGTCTGCGAGGAATCTGAAGGGCAAGGCCCGAGAAGACCCTGACAAGCCGCCTTTGCGACTGGGCAAGGGCAAGTGGCCGGACGACTTCATCGACGCCATTGGCCAGCAGCGGACTGGGATCAGGTCACCGCCACCGGACTCGGACCCGCCGCCGTCGCCTCTGTCGAGCTCGCCTGGCGGACCGCGCAAACTCGCCATTGTGGGTGCGTCGCGTAGGAACGATAGCGTCGACTCCCTCCAGCCCTTCCCTCGCCGTCCATCGCATCGCTCTCGTCATTCGATCGACACCGCCGGGCCTTCTGCGCTGCTGCCGAAGGAGGCCGTGCTGCGGCGGGACATCAGTCCCGACCCGATGTCGAGCAAGCTTATGCTCCGGCGGAATAGCTCGAAGCAGGGTCAGCGTCCCGTAGGCCTCGCACCGCGGCTGGACGAACCACGCAGTCCTAGCGCTGACGCGCCCGTACCCTTCCCGCGCACTCCATCTGGCGAGCACAAGGTCCTCCCTCTGGGCGAGAGCGATGCAGGTCCTTCGTCGGTGCCCGATCGTCCTCGTCCTCTTCGCGGGCGATTCCAAAGCGACATCGAGAGTACAGCCGTGCGCCAGCGTCCTCGACCAAGCTCGTACGACGAGTTGGGAGCCAAGCCCTCTAGGTCACGGTTTGAGAGCATGGTCAACCTCGGCGTGTCGAAGGACGCGAGCGCGAGCGATCTGATGACGCGGGAGTCTGTTTACTCGGCCGGGAGCGCGGTCAGGAAGACGTTGGTCATCAAAGACGACGGGAAGCTGCCGACCCATTTCGTGCGTGTGGCAGGCATCGGGCTGTGTGCTAATGAGGGCTAATGATAAACTTGATAGCAATTGGGCAACTGCATTGGACGCGGGCAGTTCGGGTCGGTGTATCGCGCGCTGAACTTGAATACGGGGCAGATGGTCGCGGTGAAGCGGATTCGGCTGGAGGGACTGAAGGAGGATGAGATCTCGACGTTGATGAGGGAGGTCGATCTGGTGAAGAGCTTGTCGCATCCCAGTATCGTGAAGTACGAGGGGATGGCGAGGGACGATGACTCGCTAAGCATCGTTCTTGAGTGCGTCTATATGATCCGCGATCCGCACTCTGGTTCTGTACTGACCTTCTATCAGGTATGCCGAGAACGGTTCCCTCGTCCATACGCTCAAGGCGTTCGGCAAGCTCAACGAGCGTCTCGTTGCCAACTATGTCGTCAAAATCCTCGAAGGCTTGCACTACCTCCACCAGAACGATGTCGTCCATTGCGATCTGAAGGCTGCCAACATCCTGACCACCAAGACTGGCAATGTCAAGCTGTCGGACTTTGGTGTCTCCCTCAACCTGCGAGCGATGGAGCGCGAGATCAAGGACGTCGCTGGTACCCCGAACTGGATGGCGCCCGAGGTCATCGAGCTGAAGGGCGCGTCCACCAAGTCGGATATCTGGTCCTTGGCGTGCACGGTCATCGAGCTTCTCACGGGCAAACCACCTTACTCGGACGTCGGGAACAGCATGTCTGGTGCGTCTGAACTATTGTAGCTTCTGACATCGATTCTAACACCCATCGTAGTGATGTTCCGTATCGTCGAAGACAAGATGCCGCCGCTGCCGGAGAGCTGCTCTACGCTGCTAGAAGACTTCCTGAAACAGTGCTTCAATAAGGAGCCTACCTTGCGTCCTAGTGCCGACATCCTTTTCGAGCATCCCTGGTTGAAACAGAACTGGGGCGCTCATAAGGTGCTTATACCCCCTTCGCCATCTTGTTTGCCTCACTCATGTCGCGTCTTCAGGAATTGCGTCCGCAAGACAGTATTCCCTTCCTTCGCCGCGTCAGTACAGACCTTAAGAAGTCGGAAGCAGTGCGGCTGCTCTCTCAAGTCGAGATGCCGGACAGGTCATCCGACAAGTCCATCAAGACGGAGGAGCCTGTCAGCGGCTCGCCGCCTCGCCGTCGGATGTCCAGCCAGTCCGTGCGGCCCACCGAAAGCAAGTCTCCTCGCGAACACTCCTTCGTCAAGACCACATTCAGTAAACGTAAGTCTTCATCAAATTCCTCTCCTGCCAGTGCTCATGAATGTATAGCCATGGTCTGCCGCGTGTGCTTGCTCAATGTGAAGAAGAGCGCCGTGCTCTGCTCCGAATGCAGCCTCATCGCACACGCGAAATGCGCCAAGGACGCGCCGCCCACCTGTGACCTGCGCGCGCAGCTTCTCTTGTATGCTCAGTACGCGGAGAAGGGCAACCCGAGCAGCGTGTACCAGAACCCCGTCGAGTTCATCGGCGAGCACCCGGGCAGTCCGATGTCGGACGTCGCGTTCGTCGCGCGGTCGCCACGCAGCAGCTTGGACACGCCGAACGCACACACGCCCGCCTCGCCGCCGCCCGTCGATAAGGATCTGCTGCACCCCCCGACGGCGTTCAAGTTCGTGCATGCGTTCAAGCACAAGGACAAGGGCAAGGCGGCGCAGCCGGAGCCCTCGTCGTCGAATGTGCGCCCGAAGGGCCATTCGAATCCGCACAAGGATAAGGACAAGGACAAGGACGCGCACGAGCGCGAGCGGCCGCTGTCGCTGAAGAGCACGAGCACTCAGGCGACGTACAGCATGCGGAGCACGGGCGATACCGTGTCCAGCAACGGGCGGTCCATCCATCCCGTGCCCGAGAACGCTGTCGGCACGTTTGGGAGCCACCAGTCCACGCCCTCGGGCGTCGAGTCGGACGGCGCCGACGCGATCCCGGGCTCCCTCCCCTCAGGCGAGCGCCCCCGGCATAAACGACGCGGGGAATCGAAATCGTCTGGCCAGTGCAATATCCAATAATCCGCCACTGGCCTTTCCCTCTACCTACCTACCTACCTATCTATTCGTAGTTTACTATTTCCACCCTCCCCCTTTCCTTTGTTTAGTTATCGGCTCGATTGGCTGTCTGTCTCCCTGTCTAGTCTGCCCTTTACTTCACCACCCTCTTGGACGTCCCCGCAATGTACAATACCTGTTATCCCCCACAGCATATTCCCCGCCCAGCTATACATACATACATACATACCTTGTTGCACTGTACTGCTGCTGCTGCGTACACACAACATAACTCGACATGATTCCTGTCCACATCATCTTTCCCGAGACCTTGACTCCTTCCCCTCACCTAGTTTGTTGCATACCTGACCTTACATGGCTAGATTCATAGCCGGACGCTGGGATGGTGTACCTATGCACATGTGCGATCGCTGCTAAGTAGTACGATGACATGACAATACAGTATGTTTGCGTATGTCACTACGTATGTGGGGTGCTAGTGAGCAGGCGGAGGGCGCGTATGTAGGTGCGAGGTAGGTAGGGTAGGGCGCGGTGCAAGTCCAAGATGAGATGTCCGTGCCTAGGTGATGTGGGTACGTAGGTGTGCGAGCGCGAAGGGGCCGTAGCGATGTGTATAAGGAGAACGAGCGGATAGACCTATGCAGCTGTCGTGTTGTGTCGAACAAAGTCGACAGCTCAGGTAATTTTCGTGACCGTGTCGGCCCTGAATAGAGTAAGAAAGCGCTCGTGAGCAAGCGTGCGAGGCGATGGGGATGATAGGCACTCACGGGAGGCTCATCTGGCCACCGTGATCTCTTGTGATGACGAGGATCTGTGTGCCCTGCGCGGAAATTGATCACGATCGGGTGCGCTCAGCAGGAAGTACGCACGTACATCCGCAAGGCGCTCGATGGCGGTCACGGTACCGTAGACCGTGCGGGACGCGCCGTCCCAGTACCAGACTCTGTCACCGACCTGGGAGGTGGTGAACGTCGTTCGCACGCACAATGGTGTATCCTCCCCGACGCACCCGAAAGGGATTCATAGCCAAAATACGCAGACAAAAAAGGGGGCGGAGCGAAGAGGAACGATGCTCAGCGGTGATCGGGAGGCGCGCGTCTTTTTATACGATGTGCAGCATGGTGGAAGCAGGCGTGAACCAGGGTAAGGAGGTTCGATCTCGTCGGCTGGTAATCGGCGAGGGAGGGGGGCCACGGCGCCTTTCGAGCGAAAGGAGGGTGGCAGAAAGGCACTATCAGCGCGTCAAGCCGCCGCGCGCCTTACGCGAGTCGAGGCGGTTGCAGGGATAAGAAGGGGTGGGGAATGGGGGGTGGGGGGGAGGAAGGGGCAGGGATGACGCAGGCGTCTGGCGCGATCATGAGAAGCACGAGAAGGGGTGGGGGCACAATGAGGGTGGGAGAATGGCGCGGGCGAGGACGTCAATCGAGTCCGGTTGGATCAGGCAAACATCGGCGGCAATAGGCAAAGAGTTAATCAACAACGCTAACGAAGGGGCTTGCGGGAGGAAGGGCCTTTGATGAGGGTCTTGTTACTGAATGATACTAGCCGAGCGAAGCGAGCCGCCGTGGGTGTTCGTGAGCGACGAGCGAGAGGGTGTGCGTCCTTGGCTTGGGGCCATTCATCCGAGCTGCCGTCAGTTTGTTGAACGCCTGAGGTGTGGAGGACATGCGTTCGCCTGGCAGGGAACCTTCTGGCGCGAGTGTGTGAAGTGTCCAAGTCGCGAAATTGCAATCGGGGCGTGCCGATGTTCACATCCGCACGTGGTCACCCTCCCGATATTGTGGCGTGCCCAAAACAGCGCTCAACTTGGACCTCCATCAGCTCTGCGCCCTGTCGGACGCGCCCTGCTCGGGTAATCCGCCCTCGACCCCCATTTTCTGCGCACCATGTCTGTCGTGCTCGTCACCGGCTCGTACGACCATGATATCCGGTTCTGGGAAGCATGGAGCGGCATATGCTCGCGAACAATTTCCAGGGCGGGCGAGACTGGTGTGAGTCCCTCTCGATGTGGGGGAGTTTCCCTAGGGCTCACGGGTACAATTTCCCTGTACTAGCAAGTAAACCGGCTGGCTATTTCTCCGGAGTAGGTGGTCGTCAGTGCGAGCGCTGGCCGGCATACGCTAACGCACCTTATCGCCTGCAGCAAGCGCTTCCTTGCAGCTGCTATCCACAAGAAGGTCAACATCTACGAGATAAACAATACGTCAAATGAGCCCGTACGTCTCGCGCTAGCAGGACGCGACGTTGGAGATGCACCCTGACCTTACTGCCTCAGCGTGTCACTTTCGAAGGGCACACAGGGAACGTCACGTCCGTGTGCTTCCATAGCGAGGGCAAGTGGCTGGTGACCGGGAGCGAAGATGGGACTATCAAGATCTGGGATCTGAGGTAATGAAAAACCTTTGAGAGAACCCTGGCCGTTCCGATTCTCATACCATCCGGTCGCAGAACTTCGCAGGTCCACCGAGGTTACGTGAACGGCGCGCCTGGTATGCTGGTGTCATATCGGTCTTACTTCTAATGGTGCTGAAGGGCCCTAGTCAACGACGTCTGCGTCCACCCGAATCAGGGCGAGCTCATCTCGTGCGATCAGGCGGGAAGCATCAAACAATGGGATCTCTCCGAGAATGTCTGCTCACACGAATTGGTACGTCGGTAGACAATTTCTCAAGGCTTACTGACGCGCATGACGTTAGACGCCTGCTGGCGATATACCTATCCGCTCAGTAACGCTCGCCGCTGATGGATCGCTTTTGGTCGCTGGTAATAACAAGGTCGGTTCAAATTCCTTCAACCACTGCATTCATATCTTTATCACCATTTTCTCGACGCTAGGGCCGCTGCTACGTCTGGCGAGTCAACGACGACCCGCGCATGCCACGTTTCCAGGCCGTGACGAAGTTTGTGGCGCACAATAAGTACCTCACGCGTTGTTTGCTCAGTCCGGATGCGAAGTGCGTATAATTTCCCCGCGTATTCTATACTTCTCTCTACGAGCATCACTCTTCGTGCTGTACTCTCTAAACTTGTTCGAGGTGTTTTCTCTTGGCGGCATCCTCCTCGATTTTCCTTCTCACAAACTCCCTCATCCCCCTCCTACCCTTACCCCACCCCACCATCCCACCCTCACCACCTCCCCCAGATACCTCGCCACCTGCTCCGCGGACACGACGGTCAAGATCTGGTCCATATCGCCCAGCTACGAGTTCCGGCAGGAGAAGGTGCTCGTGGGGCACCAGCGGTGGGTGTGGGACTGCGCGTTCAGCGCGGATTCGGCGTATTTGGTGACGGGTGAGTGGGGGTTTTATGGTTTTGAGAGTTTTTCTATTTGAGAGTTTCTCTTTTTTGGCGTTGTTGGTGTTGTTGGTGTTGTTTTTTTAAATCATGTTGCGGTGTGGGCAAGGAAAGGAGGGGGGTGAGGAGAGGGAGAGAGGGGAGGGAGGGAGCTGGGATGTGGGAGATGCAACGGCTGTGCGGAAAAACCTGGGCTGTAGCGCGCATGCGTCTGGCAATTCCAGAGCAGAAGCAGCTCAGGAAGTGCACGGCGCGCGCACCTTCAGCGCCTCCGACGGGCATGCAGCTTGGGAAAATTGGCGCGCTTGCTGCGAATGAAAATTTCGCGCGCTTGCTGCGAATGAAGATTCGCGCGATTGCTGCGAATGAAAATTCGCGTGCTTGCTGCGAATTTTACGAGATGCTAACGGCCTCCCTCCAGCCTCCTCCGACCACACGGCGCGCCTGTGGGAGATGGCGTCGGGGAAGACAGTCCGACAATACAATGGGCACCACAAAGGTGAGTTGGTGTCGCTTCTGTACGCTTCTTCGCGCAGGTAGCGTCGCTCCGTAAGGGAGGTAGTGTCGCTCCATTGGGGAGGGCACGTCGCTCCGTTGGGGAGGTAGTGTCGCTCCGTTAGGGAAGGCGCGTCGCTTCGTAAGGGAGGGCGCGTCGTCTACACAGGATTTCTGCTCCTGCGGCAAAATCGACTTCGTCTCCCTCAGGGAGTGCACATCGCTGCCTCAGGGTGTAGACGTCGCCTCTGGAAGGCGTGGGCTTCGCTCTTAGGAATTAAAAGCTGACGGCATCCTCCACAGCGGCGGTCTGTTGCGCCCTACACGATGGAGCCAGCTGAGGGATCGGGTCTTTTCGTGGGGCCATATTAGGTCTTCTAATGGGCCAGCTGAGGACTCGAGTCTCTCGCGAGGTAGTTGTTGCTCGCGTGCATTTCTTACTGGAGTGGTTGAAGGGCTCGCAGGCTCGCTTTGCGCAGAAGCCTTGAGAACGAAGGAAATATATGAATACAGACTGGGCAGGTTTTCAGGACAGATTGCATGCTTCCTTTCTTCTTGATGATTTTGCAATCCCGAGTAGCGATCTCCCTTTGTCTGGAGCGGACCGCATAACGGTCACGGGGGCGGTTGAAGTTGTGTGTTCGCACGCCACACGTTGCCAAGTAAGAATTACAGGTTACCGCGTGGGGATGTCGGCGGCCTGTGGTTGTCTGCGACCATGACCACCGACAGCGACTACGTGTACTTCGACCGCTCGACATCCACCTTCTCCTCCGATGCGGTCGCGCGCGCGACGGCCGCGAAGCTCAAGCTCGAGTCCTACTACAAGGTCGCGGTCGACGCCGCGATCGAGCGCAATGCCCGCCGCATCGAGCTCGAGACGCGCCTGTCGCAGGCGGTGAGCCAGGAGGCGCGCGAGCGCGAGATCCGCAAGCACGCGAAGACGGAGAGCCAGCACCTGCGCCTGCGCCGCACGAAAATCGGCCTGAACGACTTCCGGACGGTGAAGGTGATTGGGAAGGGCGCGTTCGGCGAGGTGCGCCTGGTGCAGAAGGTGGACACGGGGAAGGTGTACGCGATGAAGACGCTGCAGAAGGCGGAGATGCTCAAGCGCGACCAGGTGCGTGGGTGGGCGATGGGCGGAGGGGGAGGAGGGCTGACAGGTGCCGCCGTAGCTTGCGCATGTCCGTGCGGAGCGCGATGTCCTTGCGGAGAGCACGTCGCCGTGGGTGGTCCAGCTGTTCTACTCCTTCCAAGACTCGGCCTTCCTCTACCTCGTCATGGAATTCCTCCCCGGAGGGGACCTCATGTCCATGCTCATGAAGTACGACGTCTTCTCCGAGGACGTCACGCGCTTCTACATGGCCGAGTGCATCCTCGCCATCGAGGCCGTTCACAACCTCGGCTACATCCACCGCGACATCAAGCCCGACAACGTCCTCATCGACAAGTACGGGCATCTGAAGCTGTCCGACTTTGGGCTGAGTACCGGGCTGCACAAGGCGACTGATGGCGAGATCTACAAGCGCTATCTCGAGCAGGAGAAGCAGCGGGACCCCGCGCGCAACTCTGTGCAGGTGCGTTATCGTTGTGCATCGTTAGCTTGGCTCGGTCTGACGTGGAGTTGTCAGGTCAACGCGATCAATCTTACTATGAGTCGCGAGCAGATCGCGACTTGGAAGGCCAACCGTCGCAAGCTTGCATACTCAACCGTCGGCACGCCAGACTATGTGAGTGCTGCAAGCCTTATTGGCACCATCCCCCACTCAACTGGGTATAGATCGCACCAGAGGTCTTCCTTCTCAAGGGTTATGGCAAAGAGTGCGACTGGTGGTCCCTCGGCGCCATCTTCTTCGAATGTCTCGTTGGGTGAGTGGTAGCGCACTCCCTCAGCATGCATATCTGACATCTGCAACAGCTACGCTCCCTTCTGCTCGGAGAACCCAGGAGACACGTACAAGAAGATCATCGACTGGCCAAAGTACCTCCACTTCCCTGACGAAGTACGTCCTCACGCCTCTCCCTTCAGGCGTTTCATGCCTTCACTCCAAGCATCTCCCCTGCCCTTCACTCCAAGCATCTGCCCTGCCCTTCACTCCAAACATCTCCCCTGCCCTTCACTCCCAGCATTTTCCCTGCCCTTCGCTCCGACCCGTCACTCACCACGCATCCAGGTTTACGTCTCGCGCGAGGCAGAGGACCTCATAAGAGGGATGATGACCTGGGCCGAGCACCGGTTAACGGTGACACAGATCAAGACGCACCCGTTTTTCTACGTGAGTTAGGGTGTTGTGTTTTGTGGTGGCGCGTCGTGTCATATCGGCGTTGAGTGTTGCGAGAGCGCTGCGTGGCTTCTCATGGGGTTTCGCGGTGGCTGACCCTTTTGTGGCGCTTCAGGGCGCGGACTGGTCGTCGTTGCGACACATCGAGCCGCCGTTTGTGCCGCGGTTGCAGAGTATGACGGACACGAGCTACTTCCCGACGGACGATTTGGGTGAGCTTAACTCAGTCTCAATGAAGATCAAGACTTACCTTGTAAATCAGGCAACGTACCCGACGCACTCCCGAAGGATGCTGGTGTCGGCGCGGAGAAGGACTTGGCCTTCTTGGGGTACGTTGGCGACTGTTCTGCGCAGCGTGTGTTCTGTATGCTGACGTGTGGTGTATAGCTTCACCTTCAAGCGGTTCACGGGCGGCAGCGGTCATTAAGGCCAAAGCATCCTCTCACCGCTTCACTTCCTCATCGCCGTCCTCTGCCGCACCCATCTCGCGCTGGACGCTTAATCGCCATACGAGGAGCTGGAGGAAAGATAGAGGAGGGAGGAGACGAGGCGCGTGTCTACACACGCGCTCACGAGTCGTCAGCGAGCGGCCTTCCTCATGTACATAACCCAACGCTCGTCTCACTTGCTTTCGAATGCATTGCTTTTTCATCGGAGGATTCTACTGGGTGCGAGCTTTGCCGAAACGGCCTTCACTCAATGTCGCCTTACTTTTCATGATGAGCCGTGATTTTTCTGTTGTATACGGTCGCACTTCTTGGCCCGCGCTGACACTGCCGTGGCCGAGAGGTTCGTCTCGAATTTATTGGCGTGCTGCGGGTACTGACTTGACGTGGACAGAGGTCTTGCTTCGCTCAATGCGAAGCGTCAGTAGGCGCCTTCGGTGCTAACGTGGTTGGCTATCACAAGGATGGATTGTCGGGGAAACCCTGTCGGTCCCGAGGTTCTCAACCACGCGAGGAGGTGGGCGGCCCGGGCCAACGACCATAGCTTTCCTCTGGTATCCCAAAAGCAGTCCTCATGGTAGAGGCCCTCTGGGCTGACTGATCAGACCCCTCCGGCTCAGTCTAGGTCATTCCAAACGCTTGCAGTGCCTCAATGGACGATGGTAACGTCTCTCACCGTCTCTAACCTCGGATCGACGCTGTCAGCTCGACTTGATCGTCACTACTCCGACAAGGATTTACCTCTGGAGGACGCGGAGGGGCGGGGACCCGTCGAGGATCATTGTTCCCCAGACGGACGCCGACTTTCTTTGATGCGCTACCCCAGACGCGGCGAAGCTCCCGAGCGTCGGTGAAGCCCTCTCGCGCCTCGGGATAACCGGTTGGCGGCCCGGGCCAGCGACCATAGCTTTCCTCTGGTATCCCAAAAGCGCTTCTCATGGTAGAGGTCCTCTGGGCTGACTGGTCAGACCCCTCCGGCTCAGTCTAGGTCGTTCCAAACGCTTGCAGTGCGTCAATGGACGATGGTAACGCCTCTCACCGTCTCTAACCTCGGATCGACGCTGTCAGCTCGACTTGATCGTCACTACTCCGACCAAATTTGCCTCTGGAGGACGCGGAGGGGCGGGACCCCGTCGAGGATCATTGTTCACCAGACGGACGCCGACTTTTACTTTACTGACTTTGATGCGCTACCCCAGACGCGGCGAAGCTCTCTGACCTCGGTGAAGCCCTCTCGCGCCTCGGGATAACCGTCGACACCCTTCCTCCTTCGGACAATTAAACCTCTCACGGATCGCCTAAGCTCGTGCGTGCACTCGTCTCAGAGGTTTCCCCGCCCGCTCCAACAGCATATGCTTCAACGACCACCGTAGCTTCCTCGACATCTTGTGACCTAGACGCTGCAGGACGCGCGACATAGTATATAACCTGTCGCGCTGCATTCAGACTTCCAGCATCCCGGTCTCTTCGTCGTCTTCACTTCCGTTAAGTCTCTCAGGTATCACTCGGTTAACATGCAAACCCTCCTTGCGCTCGTCTCGATGGCCGTGGCCGTCTGCGCCGCGCCCCAGCCGCGTCAGCTGGCTGGCCTGAACGACCTGTTCGTTGCGCAGGGCAAGCTCTTCTGGGGTAACATCGCGGACTCGAACACGCTCGGTATCAGCCAGAACGAAGCCATCCTCGCCAGCGAGTTTGGCGCTGTAACGCCGGAGAACTCGATGAAGGTATGCGTCTTCCACTCCGCTACTCACCGATGCCGCTGACCATGCTCCTCACCTCGTAGTGGGACGCGACTGAGCGTGAGTTGCCCAGCTGTCGATGGTCATACTGACAGTGCACTGACCTCTGCGTTCCGGGATTTTAGCGACACAGAATGGCTTCAGCTACACCGGCTCGGACGCCGTCGTCGACTGGGCGACCGCCAACAGCAAACAGGTTCGCGGGCATACGCTGGGTATGTGATTCTCTCGGAAGAATGCGCTCGCGCGACTTAGCATCTCTGTATGCTCATTGGGCACACAGTCTGGCACTCGCAGCTTCCCAGCTGGGTGCAGTCGATTGGCGACGCGGCGAGCCTGGTAGGGTATTTCTTGACGGCGAAAATGTGCTCTCATAAGTCGTCGATAGACCAGCGTAATTCAAAACCACATCTCGAACCTTGCGGGTCGTTATGCTGGCAAGGTCTACGGTATGTTTGTTTCTGCTCATTATCTACTCCAATCACTGACTGTGCCTTTGTAGCTGTGAGTAGTTCGACTCGTTTTTATATGGCCTCGTCTGACTGAACTTTCAATTCGTAGTGGGATGTCGTGAAGTGCGCTCTCGTTTTGACACTGTCTACATCAGCTCATGAGCATCTCAGTGAGATCTTCAACGAGGACGGGACCCTCCGGTCCAGCGTCTTCTCCAACGTCCTCGGCCAAGACTTCGTGACCATCGCCTTCCAAGCCGCGCGCGAGGCCGACCCCAACGCGAAGCTCTACATCAACGACTACAACCTCGACTCCGTGAACGCCAAGGTCCAGGGCCTCGTCTCCCTCGTCAACAGCGTCAACTCGGGCGAGAAGCTCATCGACGGTATCGGCACGCAGACGCACCTGTCCGCGGGCGGCTCCTCGGGCGTCGCTGCCGCCATCAAGGCGCTCGCGGCGACCGGGCTTGAGGTCGCGGTGACGGAGCTGGACATCGCGAGCGCGCCGGCGGCGGACTACGTCGCGGTTGCGCAGGCTTGTCTTGACGAGCCGCTGTGCGTGTCTATCACGACGTGGGGTGTGGCGGACCCGGTAAGGCTTGTCATAGAGGGCTTACTGGCTGTTGCTGACGGTGATGCGCAGAACTCGTGGCGATCGCAGACCCAACCTCTCCTTTTCGACGGCAACTACAGCCCTAAGCCCGCGTACACTGCCCTGGTCGATCTTCTTTCTTAAAAGGATTTTGCTACCAACTACGTAAACTACAAGTTCGTACTTTGGTAAACGTGATGATCGATGCCCACAATGATGCTTCATCAAGTGTGTAGTGGGGTCCAACTTGCAAGTGGGCACATACACAGAGGCAAAAAGACCCTTTCATATGCTTCGTCTATGTCCGCAGCCAGGATCGAACTGGCGATCTCCGGATTTAGATCTAGCGACCCGCGTACTGGAAGTATGAGACCGGCGCTCTAACCAACTGAGCCATGCAGACGACGGACGTATCGTCTAACAACAGGATCTATCGGCCAAACAAACCCCATTCACCTCATCATATACTAGATTTATGTCCAAGAAACAGCGACCACATCCTCACATGCATTGCTTCATAGGCCCATCTCCAAATGAGCTCTCCAGCAACACCTCACTGAGTCTCATAATGCCATGCTTTTGCTCGACGTGATTTAACGTGGCCGACCTCTCCATCGTATTTCGAAAGTAAGTACCTAGGAAACATCGACAAAGTTGGTTCTAATGAGTTGCCAGGCACCTTGAACCGTCGGCGCAGGGTCGTCGCTCAGATATTTCTTTAGTGCAGTCGCATTGAGCCAGTACACGCCCTCATAATCGTAAATCACGTAGCTGATGTGCGTAAACACTCGGTCAGTAGCAATAAGCAGCCTATCTAACGCGACTCACTATGCTCGTCCATTCATGGATGCTGCGTGATCGGCTAGAAGCACGTTCTGGTAGTTGTAGACGTGCCCACTAGTACTTCTGTTGCCGTTCATCAGTTGTCGCTGATATATCAACGAGGGTGACTTTGCTCACTCGTATAAGAAGTCGGCTGACAATCTAGTACCTGCCCGCTTAGCGATCTTGGCTGCACCAGTCAGTATCGAGTGACGACTGTTAGAAGTTTCCCTCACCTTGGAAGAAGTAGGGCACACCGCCTGACACGATCTTGAAATCTGCTCCGCTGGCATTCTCCCCTTTCACCCAGTCCTACACATGCGTGAGCTTTTCACTAGCTCGTAATATAACCTGTAACTCACCACAACCATCGTGTTGACTGCTGCAGCTTTCGCGCCCATCATGAACTGGTCTGTCAGGCCGAGCTCCGACATGTTGCGCGTCTCGAAAAGCTGATGGAAGGCCTGATACTGGGCGAGTACGCGAGCAGCTCCAGCTTCGACTGCGGTCACAAGGTTGCGGACATCCTGGTTATGATCCATAGTAATCACGCCGCAAGAGGTGGGAAAGCGAAGGTAGATGGCTGAGACGCATTCACCAGCTCCGACCGCTTTATAAACTCGTTCTCGCCAAGGCACCCGAGCGTGTTGCAAGGACGCCTTCAGGTGGGTGACAGACGCCCTGGCGCCCGAGGCACGCAGGCGACAGCACTAGCGTAAGTTAAGCTCTCACCAATCGATATCATCTTGACCTCAAGGTCGGACCTGAGGGCGTTGTCGGTGCTGTAAACCTTCGCAATTGCCCATCATCTCGAGTGCAAGTTCAATGTTCTTGTTGAGGAAAGCACATACATCGAATCGAAGGTACACTCGCAGCGCAGTGCTGAAATGATTTCTAGTTTGAGAAGTGAGGCTACCGTGTCGAGATCTCTACTGCGTTCTTGAACGCCCCCAGCAGCGCCGTCATCTGTATCTTCTCACTACCGCCGGTAGATAGTCGGTGCCTAAAGGTGTCGTTAGCTGACCGATTCTGTAAGAAGCACGCAGGCGCCGCCGCCGCAGTGTCATATAGACCAGTATCAGAAAAGAAACAAGAACACGCATGCGCCGGCCGACTGAAATTGAGAACTTGTTACGCACTCTGTCGTCGCCAAATGGTCGAGCAGGTATATCCTCGCATGCGGCTTGAGCTCGATGGTGTCGATGTAGTCGAATGCGCCCGCGATCAGGTCCTGTAGCGCGAGGCCGCGCTCGGTCTTCATCTTGCTGATCACTAAAGGTAAACTTATCAGTATCGTAGGCGTAGTCACGAGCTTCAAAAAAAAGCGAGAGAAAAGGTGCAAATTGGGTGGCAAATTTGTGGCACCGGACATGTGAGGCGCATACAAGCCCGACTGGGAGGGCACCGAAAGCGACCACTCACTCTCATATGCCGTTGTAAACTCGTCACCCAGCATTGAGTTTACGATAGTCTCGATATCTGCCGGATGCGGTGCGCCCGTGCATGCGTAGACCTCATTCTCGGTGATCTTCTCGTATGCGGCGTAGCAGGCTTGCAGGACGTTGAGCACGCGACGCATGTCGCCGCGTGCGAGGCGGAGGAGGGCGGCTTTGCCGTCGGGGGTGATGGTGACGCTGTAAGGAGAAGATTGTCAGCAACTCTGTTGCTTTGGCTGGCGAGAGGACGCGAGGCGCGACGCGTGTCGAATGGCTACACAAGTAGGGAGGCAATCGACTCACCCCTCCGCCTCAATGACCAAGTCCACCCTCCTCTCCACCTCCTTGATCGGCAGGGGCGAGAAGCGGAATCGCGTACACCGACTCTGGATAGCTGGCGCGATCTTGCCAACATAGTTGCAGATGATGCAGAAGCGGACGTTGCGCGTGTACTGCTCGATGACGCGACGGAGAGCGGCTTGGGCAGCCTGGGTCATCATGTCGGCCTCGTCGAGGATGACGAGCTGGGGGAGGGGTTAGAGGGAATATTAGTAGACGCTGGGTTGAAGGGCCAGAGTTTTCTACCTTGAAGCCCTTGGAGAAGAGTGTGCGAGTCTCGGCGAATTGCTTGATTTGCTCACGAACGACGTCGATACCGCGGTCGTCCGAGGCGTTGAGCTGCGGGAACGAGATGAGACCAGGCAATTAGATACGACGGAGCGGACGCACTTCAAGGATCTGCTTGCGGTACTCGGGCCCATATATCCTGCGCGCCACAGCCAATATGGTAGACGTCTTTCCCGTACCAGGTGGTCCGTAGAATAGGAGATGCGGCAGCCGGTTCTTCTCGATGAACTTGTCGACTGCACTCCGAATTAGCTTCCGCTTACTACGTAGGGCGCATACGCACTCGTTGTTGTGATATCCTTATGCGAGACAACATCGTCCAATGTGACTGGCCTGTATTTCTCTACCCTGATGTCGCGTCAGTCCCGCGTCCTAAACGCGCTAAGCGGCGCTTCGTACCAAGGCAAGCTATCATCGTCGTATGGGTGGTCCGTTGCCTTCCCTTTCCCCTTCGCCGCAGCCGGTATCGGGCCAACGTCCATTTTAGCTAGATATCTGCGTGGGTGTGCTCTTAAGAAGTCCGTCGGCGCGCTCGACGCGTCAATTGGCAATCCAAGACGCGTCTTGACGCGTCGCGCCTAGCGCCACAAAGACTTGTCGGAGTTTCGATTTTGCATGTGACGCTGAACTCTAACTGGATCAACGCACGTGATCACCACACAAAATTCGCGGACGGATTTGCTGATTGATCATAACGCCTTAGTCGAGGACTTCATCGTTCGGCTCGTTGAACAGACAGAGGCGTCTGCACCATGCAGATCTTTGTTAAAACGTGAGCTCTATCGTCCCCCTCGACGTCGACAGCCATCTAATGAAGACGCAGCCTCACGGGTAAGACCATCACCCTCGAGGTCGAGTCCTCGGACACGATCGACAATGTCAAGGCCAAGATCCAGGACAAGGAGGGGTGAGTAGCGGTGTCGACGAGGAGAGGGAAACGACACTGACGACCGATGCAGCATCCCGCCCGACCAGCAGCGCCTGATCTTCGCCGGCAAGCAGCTCGAGGATGGTCGCACCCTTTCGGACTACAACATCCAGAAGGAGAGCACCCTCCACCTCGTCCTGCGTCTTCGCGGTGGTGCCAAGAAGCGCAAAAAGAAGACCTACAACGTGCGTATCCTTCTCATCGTCGCCCATCCCTCTCCCCTCTCCCCGTCCTTGCCTATCCCCTCTTCCACCCGCCCTTCACTCCCCTCAGACGCTCACTAACCCCACCTCCAGACCCCCAAGAAGATCAAGCACAAGCGCAAGAAGGTCAAGATGTCGATCCTCAAGTACTACAAGGTCGACTCGGATGGCAAGATCAAGCGCCTCCGCCGCGAGTGCCCCTCCGCCGAGTGCGGCGCCGGCATCTTCATGGCCTTCCACCAGGACCGCCAGTACTGCGGCAAGTGCGGCCTCACGTACACCTTCCAGCCCGGCACCAAGCCCCCTGCCGTCTAGTGTAGCTTAGGATTGTTATCGTTATGTAGCATGAATGCGATATGCGATGTGTACTGCCAGTTTTCGCTCTCAAAAAACAAGGAGAGCGAGGCGCAATGGGCAAGCTGCCAGTGCATCCTCTACATTCCAAAGCGTTGTTCCGCTTCACGACGCTGGATAATGAAGGATAGAAAGGTTCTGGACGCTGCACACAAAGGAGCGAAGAGCCCCCAGTGAGGACGAGGGTGGGACGATGCAGGGTGCTGTAGCCCAGTTCGGTATAACTGCTCACAGGCGCAAATATATCCCTCAATTAGCAATATTGCTGAAGTACCTAGCAACGTTCCTTTGCCTGGCCAGACGCCTCGAGTATTCGTGCCATATCCAAGACTATCTACTTCCTATCAAAGGAGTCCGCACAGGTCCTTCTAGCTAATTCATATACCGGTATATGCTGACGCTCTTTGTAGAAACCGAACGCACATCGCATCACTCCTCGATCCACCCCAGGAGCTCCCATGCCCTTTTGCCACGCACAACTATTTCCTTTTCCCTCGACCCGCACATCTCGCTTATGACCTCGTGCAATTCCGGATGATTCCAAAAGATGTGGCAGATGGCAACATTTTCCAGCGACGGCAGCAACACAGGCATATCAGCTTGGCGTACCAAACGCTTCAGAAACTCTTTGTTCGATAGCAGTTCGTCGCAGTGTAATTGTGTGAGGCTGTCCAGGATCTGGATGCAGGGCATCCATGAGGACATCTCTCGCTCCGCCGCCTGATAGACCCGCAGTACTTGCAAGCAACGTCCAGCCTGACTTCGCGTCAAGAACCCCAGCAATGAGTGCGTGCCATAGGCCGGTACATTGCTGAGGATGAGTTCGTCGATAAGTGGGGCATTGATGTGATTGAGCAGTGCCAGTGCGCATGCAGAATCGCAAAGGGTCAGAAAGTCAAGAGCCTTCATGGTGAAAACGTTAGTGGATGTGTCCGTCGGATATGAACCTTCGGAACCTTCCAAAGGGTAGTGGACTTTTAGCACGAGCGATTGTAGCGTATCCGCGCATGCTTGAAGCAGGGGTAGAGCACGGGTGACGGGGAAGGGGGACATCGCCTCAATAACTAGAGAAGTGAGCTCCCGAGTTATGGGAACATGCACTTGACGCTCGCTCTGCAGTTCGTCAAGCGTCAGCGCGATGTGGCGAAGACGTGGTGCGACGACAAAGTCGAGCACACTGAGCTCCGTAGAGACAGGCGCGTCGTGTGCAAAGACGACTAAACGCTCGAGTCCCTCCATGTATAGGACCTTGAGATCTGGCAGCACGCTGAGGCGAGCCTCGAGTGTGATGCGGCGCCAGCGAGATGCATACGGCGTCATGCGATCCCACAAGTCCCCAAGGATCTCGCGGTTATCGCATCGAAGATCGAGCGGCATGCCCTTCGTCAGAGGGAGGAACAACTCACAGTACTCATCGAAGCCGCCTGGAGTGTCCACGACCACTGTCGTCCAGAACGCCGCATGCCCACGCACCACTTTCCGCCAGGATATGCAGACGCGCGAGAGAGTCACGGCAATGTTCACGGTGCGCAGGGGGGATTTTTTCATTACGAGGTAGACAATGTGGGATAAGAGTTCGACGGGTAGGCGGCGGATGGGAGCGAGGATGGAACGGTTGATGTCCAGCTGAGCGAAGATCTTCGTGCGAGTGAGGGATTCGTCGGGGGGAAGAGATCTGACTTCAGACTCCAAGAGGAACGTAAGCCAGTTGATTGACTGGATCTGAATGTGGGACGGCTCGGAGTATGTGCGCAGCATCGCGAGGTTCGCGACAGACGCTGCACGCTCGAGGCGTTCCTCCAACGATAGATGGCGCCTAGTGTGCTGTTATTGTGATCGTCAAAGCCAGGCGCACAGCTACGGAGAGGTACACGCACTCGGAGACTCATGCTCGGGAAGTGAAAGAGCAGGCCTAGGATAACATCGACAACGCTGGGACGGAAGCATCGGCGCTCACGCGGGCAGCACGTGGATTCTTGAGTGTTCATAAATTACAATTACCATTACACGCGAGTATAGTATAGTCTAAGTGTGATGCAGAGTACAAATGACCGTCTAGGCGAGCTCACATGCAAACATCCATAACGGTCTGAGCGCAGGGCAAGCCCATCGCCTCATGGACCTCAGCCCACAGGTTCTCATGCTCCGGCGACCCGTCTACGATCTTGAGGGCAGGGAACATAGCCCCCAGCTTCCCTGCCACCACCTTCGGGTCGAACACCGACGGCGACCAGAGGCTCAGACGCTCGAGCGATGCATGAGACACGGCCTCTCCTTCCTCTTCCTCCACGCCCTTCCCCAGATCCATCGGCATCATCAATGCGCGCAGCCTTGGGCAAGCACGGGCGAGCACAGTCAGCGAACGCAGCGTGCCACGGCAGGCCCACTCTGCGCGTCCGTCGCGCTCTGGGAGAGGCGCCGAGCCGAGCTCGAGCATTTCCAGGTCCGGCCAGCATTGCGCAAGCTTATCAAGCTCCGCGTCCGTCAGGTCCGGCGACGCGCGGGTGTCGAGCACCAGACGGCGGAGACGCTGCAGGCGAGCTAGCGGCGCGAGCGCGTGCGCGGTGAGCTCGCCCTCTCCGTCGCGGTGCCATTCGAGGGTGAAGTTCGTAAGGCTGCTCGAAGCCGCGGCAGCAACTGAGGTGAAGACGGTACGGGCGGTCTGCGCGGAGAGGGATGTGTCTTCGAGGTCTACGCGCAGGGAGCGCAGTGCGTCCCTTGGTACGAGATCAAGGAAGGCGATTACGACTTGCGCGTGCGCGCGGAGATGCAGGTCATGTAAGGTGGGGAAGAGGGTAGACGTAGGTACGGGCAGCTCGTCCGCATCCAAGTGCTCCGCAAGCAGCTCGAGCAACTCTAGGCGAGGCAGCCGCGACAGCGATGCTACGATCGCTGGACGCAGGGAGGCGCCAAGCTTGAGCGAAAGTGTGCGCAAACCGGAGAGGGATCGCAACGCCACATCGCAGTCCTCTGTTATCGGTCCTCTGATGCGGAGATTGTCGAGGGCGGGGCAGCGCGCAGGGAGGAGCGCTAGGACATCTTGAAGATCTGTCCCGCGCGACGTGTCCAATTCCAGCATCCTCAGAGCCGGGTTTATGAACAGGTTGACTGCGTCCTTATCGGCGAAGGCTGCTAGCCTGAGCTCGCGGATGTTCATAAAGATCCCGTCCACCGCATTGTACAGCGCAGGAATCTTGACGAAGGGCTGCAGCATCACAAGTTTGCGGATGCGGCGGGCGTATGTGGCTGCGCGGGCGACCTCCGCCTCGGTAGGCTGGCGAGTGAGCACCTGACGAAAGGATTCGCATAAGCAGCGATCGGTATGGGCGGATGAGTACACGCACCCTATGCTTCCCCTCGAGCCTGACTTGAGGAAAAAGCGAAAGAAAGGCGTTCATGCCGCGCGTTACGCGCCATAGTTGATCGAGCGCAGGATCCGTCCACGCGCGACACGTACGAGCAGCAGCGTTGAGCGTACCCCTGCTGCATTCCTCGAAGATGTCGCGCAAGATCTCGTCGATGAGAAGGGCTTGATGCATGTCGGTGCTATGTAGGTTTTGTTTAGGCGTCGGCCTTGGAGCTGCAAGCGGCGGTCTATGGGTTGTCGTCTATGTCGAGAAAGGTGTCCAGGTAGTTCTGGTCTAAGAGTCGTCTATGAAGTCTATGTGCCGCAAGCAGAACCAAGGCCGAGTGCCGGCGTAGGGACCGTGAGGGTTATGAGGGAACCGTGAAGGTGATGGGGGAACCTGGGGAACGAACAAAATGCATCCGATTCCGATCTGGGGAAATTTGGGAATCACGTGCAGGCGTGATGGTAACATGTTCGCCTTTTCGACGGTGAGAATTTCTCCCAGACTCTATAGGCGTTCTTCAATCGCTCGCAGGGCTTTTCAGTTCTCATAGGGCATAGTGGCTATATATTTTCCTTTTGTGTATTCCGTTTCAGTTCATGCGCCCGACAAAGGCTCTATAGTCGTGATGGACATCCCCAACTCATGCCTTGGCAAATATCCGCCTGTTTTTGCTGAAGCGCACTGTACAGCATGTCAGTATCTCAATCGTACAGGTAAAAGAGACAGCACTCACAAGGCAGAATGAAGAACGACCCAACAGTCATCATCACTCCCCCATACACAATCAATGCTGTCCAGCTACCGCCCGTCGCGTCAAAGATGGCACCCCCAACCGCGCCACCACTGAGCTGACCCGGTGCAATCATGAGCATCATGATACCGGTCATCGTCGCGAGATTGTCGATGCCCCACATCTCGGCGCACATAACGGGAAGGAGGGTGAGGAAGCAGCCTGCGAAAATGCCCCAGAGCTGAAAGCAAGGTGAGTAGGGGAAGAGTGGGAAAGGAGGAAGTACTGACGATGGCAAAGACGATGATAGAGGCGAAGTTCTCGGCAAAGAGCCAGCAGACGAGCTGGAGGACGCCGCCGAGGAAGACGCTGACGAAGAAGACATTGAAGGTGCCGAAGACGTCCGCTGCCCAGCCGACGAAGATCTACGCCCATATGGGCGATTAGTCGACCATTAAAAGTTAAAGGTTACCGAGGATGCAGACGTACCCTACCAAGCCCACCCGCGAGGTTCAGCAGCGTCGTTGGCACCGCCGTCGTGAGCGAATTCGGGTCTAGAGACGGTACTTTCTCTGCAGTATACTGGGGCACGTAGTACACCGGTAGCTATTGGAGCACTCCAGTCAATGATGAGCAGCGGAGAGCTCAATTACACGCACCAGATACCCGAAGTTCAGCACGATCAAGCAGACTAAAAGAAGTGTCGGATATCTCACGGAGACGAATCCATGCTTGACTCACGCGTAAAGCTCCAGAAGCGCAAGTCCGTCAAGTACGCCTTGAACGTCGCTAACGTGCTCTGTGCCGGCGCTGCCCGGGCTGCGCGACTGACTGGTGGACGGCGCTCCCTGATGAGCAAGCAAGCGATGATGTAGAAGAAGCCGTGAATGAACGAGTAGATGATCAGCGTCTTCTTGTGTCCGACGGTCGTGATCCTGTGCATACGACAAATCAGCTCGCAGTCCCTCGTCGAGTAGTCTCTCCATTTTGAATCGGTAGCGAAGAAGAACACGCACAATTGCCTCAAAATCAGCGTCGCCACCGCGCTCCCAATCCCCGTGCCACCACCGACCATCCCGGTAGCCAGTCCGCGCTTCTTGAGGAACCACTGCGAGGGCAGGGCCATGTACATGGGCGTTCCGAGCCCGATCGCGGCGCCTGTGGCCGCGCATTGGACGATGAAGACCTGCACAAGGGTCGTGCAGAAGGCAGAGCCGAACATGAAGGCCCATGTGAGGAAGCAGCTGAGGATAATCATGCGCTGGGATGGTGGTTTTGTGAGGGAGATCGGTGGAAGGATACGGAGAGCGTACGCGGTAACCACTGAGCGCAGATATGTTAGAAAAATTATAGGGCAAGTACAAGACCGTTGACTGACTATTTGTCGCCTAATCTGCCTGCGAACAGCGTCGCGATGATGCATGCCTGCATCAGGAATCAGCTTTTCGCGATACGCATTGCAGCGAAAGAATGCACAAAGCTCATCAATCCTCCTGCAAGCCCCAGCACACTGACAGGCGTGCTCGGGAACACGTGCACCTGGTAGTAGCTCTGGAAAATCCCCCATGTAAAGCCCCACCCTAGGCCAGTCGCGCCCAAGAGAAAGCAGCCAAATGCGACACCTGTAGTGGCATTGCAAGGTCATAGTAGCGTCGCAAGATGATAGTAGCGTCGCAAGATCAGCACCTGGATTGCACTCAATAGCAGACGAAACGCACCCCAAGCTCGCCATCCTCCATCCGGGTACGTCCAATCCTCCTCATCAGTCCCCGAAGACTCCAGATCCGTGACGCTCGGGACTTTCTCAGAGACGGGCGTAGGTGCTTTCTCGTCCACGGGCGTCTCCACTACTGCCGCCTCGGTCGTCTTCGTCTTCGTGAGCGTTGGTACGTCCATGGTCGATCAGGCGCGGGAGCAACAATAGATGCAGCAGTGGAGGTCTTCGTAGCTGGAAAGAGGATGGGGAAGAAGGCGAGAGAAAGGGAAGGGGATGGGGAGCAGGAAGGGGACGCTCAGAGCTCCCCCCGGCTCCGTCCTCGCTACATATAGCCCGCCCTGAGGGTGCTTATCGGGTTGGAAAAGATGGGAGGATGGTGAGGGATGATCGCGAGATGATACAATTCACGGGGGAGCGCATGGTGCCCATTGCCTGTGGGTCTGATGCGAGCGCCTGGGCGGCCATCGTCGGGATGTCCGCCTCTGCGGCGGGACTAGTGGGTGAAGGTCGTATTGTGTGAAGGTTGGATGAGCGAGGTTAAGGCAAGATTGCTTTCGCCCGTGTTCGCAGCTTCGGCAGAACGGCCGCTGAAGAAGTAAAGGCCATGGTTGGGCCATGGCGTCTATCGCGGGTCAGTCAGTATTCGAACAATGAGGGCATAGCCTCAAGATAGGCACCGGATGATCCGCAAGTTGAGCCGACGGAGCAAACACTGAAACACAGAAGCCACTTGCGTTCAAAGCATTCCTTTTCGGGCAGTAAGACGCCGTCAGAACGTCTTGCCGATCTCTCAGTAGTGGATCAAGGGCCATCTATAGGTCAATCAGCAACGACAACTTTAGTCGGCTGAAGGGCAAAGCTCACCGAATGAGAGCCTACGCTCTATCTGGCCCGAGCTCTCTGCACTTGGACCTCGCTTTCAACAACAAGCTTCAGATGCCCTCACCGTACTGATTATGGCGTATATCCCAAAGCATGGTACATTTTCAAGAGGCGCGTACATCAGCAATCTCATACCGCGTACATCAGTAGTCTACTCGAACGGTATGGGCACCTCGTCAATATGCTTCGCCGCAAAGTGCAGCGTCCAGCTCTTCAGCAAACGCCGCGCGTTCACTTGCTCGCCGGTCAATCTGTAGAGTATTGTCAGCAACCTATTACCTCAATACAACCGCTAGGACATCACTCACCCCGGCGTCCCATACGTCAACGGCGACAAGAACACAAACATGGCAATCATCGCCACCGTCACCACACCCAAGCCCACAACCCCCTTCGTCCCCAGATCCGCGTACTGCGACGGCCGCGCGCGCGTGCTCGGGCCACGGATTGAGATGGGGTAGTTAATCGTCTCGGAGAGGATGAAGGAGAAGACGGAGCCGGCGACGAGGGCAGAGGCGAGGTGGGAGGGGAGATAGTGGTGGATAAACAGTTGGCGGGACATGAGGAAGAAGGGGAAGTAGTGCACGGCCCAGAAAAGGAGGAAGAAGCCGGTCGAGTTCCAGAGGCGGTTGCGGACGGCTGGGGGGGTGGGTTAGACGTTAGGTCTCCTCGAGAACAAGAAGAGAGAAGAGAGAAGAGCTCACCATCCGGAATAGGATCCGCAGCTCTCCGGCGAGCCAGCAAGTCCGCACCCAGAATGCCAACGAAAATTGACAAGCCAACGACACAGATCCACCACCCAACAAGGTTACCAATGAGGTAGATCTGGCGCTGTGTCTCCGCATCCGTCCAGAAGCTGATTCCGCTAATCAGGAACGGCCAGTTAATGGGGCTGCTCGCGTAGGGGTGCGACTGCGTCAAGCCCGCGTTGTGCGCGAGCATCAGGCCCTGGAGCTCGGCCCACTTCCGGATGAAGCTCATCTTCTTCGGCGCCTTCTGCTTCTTGTCGCCGAGGCGGTCGTAGAGGTCATCTTGGCCTGTTAGAGGTGATTAGCATCGGGCCATTGCGGACGAAGACAACTAGAATAACTCACCCTCATCCGCAACGATCTCATCCACATACCACGTCGCCGACCGGTCCGACGCCATCTTGTTCCCATTCACCTCCTGCTGCTTGAACGCCCAGTCCGGCAGCTGGTTCGGATACGTCCACAGCGACACCTTCGTCGGCGCATGCACCAGCTTGAAGTACCCAGACTTGCTCTTCCACACCTCGTCGTCGTACCCGTCGATCAACTGCATGTAGAACAGCGTGTCGTTGTACCGCGAGATATCATCCTTCGCCACGGTGGTGAACTCCTGGTTTGTCGGCATGAGTGGCGACGCGACGTCGTGGGTGAGGAGGAGCGTGTCGGTCTCGACATGGCGCAGCTGGATGAGGTCGTCGTTGCGCACGATGCGGCCGCGGCCCTTCTCGGGGAGCGCCTTGGTGGGGATGATTTGCCAGTTGTTGTTCGCGTCGGCGTGCGCGTAACCGGTGACTTGTTGCCCGGCGCTGCTGATACGTCCGTCGTCGTAGCGCAGCGGGTAGTGCGCGTCGTGAGAGTGCAGGAAGACTTTCGTGTCCTTGTGCTTGATCGTGACAACGTCGTAATATCGTATCTCTGGGAGGTTGTCAGCGTCGTATACTTTGCAGCATAACGGGGCACAGCATACCTTGGCTGTTGAGCAGAAGCTCGTTACCAACTAGCGTCTCTTGGAATGCAGGGCTCATGAACGAGTCACCAGGACCGGTGTTCTTGAGCACCTTAAAGTGAACCCAGAAGAACGAGAGGTAGATGATGAAGGGGACGAGGATAAAGCCCAGCGCACGCGCCGCAAAGTGCCTCCAGAAATATTCCTATACATAGCATGTCAGGACAAGAATACGACGCAGTATTCAAATCACGTACCATGGTGTGCCCCTCCTTGCGGACGTCGAGGATATCCCAGAGGTCTATGAGGACAGCGATACCTACACTGACGACACAGAGGATGCCGTTGACCTTGGATCCCCATGCGCAGGCCATCATGACGCCAGTGGATATCAACCAGAACCACCACATCTGAGTGAATTCACTGCAAGACTGTTAGCAGGAGAGTATTTGGGAGGTATAGTAACGCACAGATAGCGGTGCTTCATGAACTTGATGTAGCAGTACATGGTAGCCGTGACGAAGAAGATTAGGGTCGCGTCAAGAAGGATGAGACGGCTCTGCGCGACGTGGGCGTTATCTGGAACGTATGAGCATCGACATGAAGGGAAAGTACGCGTGCAACGCACCGAAGCAAACAAGGACAGCCGAAAGCGCGGACGCCACCGTCGAGTGACCGCACTCCTTCATGATCAAGTACACGAGGGGGACCGTCGCCGTGCCGAGGAGCGCCGGCAGCATACGCATACCGACGTAGGGAACATTGTTCGTAATGTAGCTGTCGCCAATATTCTCGAACTCAAAGCTGCCGTCGAACCCCACGAACCAGCCCGCCAGTCCAAAGAGGAGTTTCGCAAATGGAGGATGCACGTCGAAGTAATAGGACCTTTGCAAGTAGTACGCGGCGAACTTGCCGAAGTGGACTTCGTCGAAGCTGGATGGGAGGAGACACGTCAATACAACGCGTGCCGACGCGACGTGAACGCGGTACGCACACAACTTGGTCCGGGTTGCTGATCTTGTAGAGTCGCAAGAAGAGGGAGAGGAGGGTGATGACGGATATGACTATAATACTGGATTGCGGTGTGTCCAGGAGCTGCTCGATGTGGCTGCGTCGCCTCTGCAAAAAACGGGTCTCAGCGAACAATGGACGCGCGCGTTCGCCAAGACTGCGCACTGGGTTCTGGAATACATCTTGGACGTGTTCATCGTCTTGGAAGCGGTTGTACACAACGTCCTCCGGCTCGTCGGGGATGCGCTGGCGCAGTTTGACTCGCTGAGCCATGGCGAGGGTGGATGGGGGAGGGGAAAGAGGCTTTGTTCCGAATTCGAGTCCGAACTTGGGAAGGACCACCGCGTCGTGGCACTGCGCCGACCTTTCCCACGCTCACATGCCCAACTTTGTGGCGTTGTTGAACTTCAACCTCTCCCGAGGTCGTATCGCCATTCACGCTAAACTTGAATCTCTTGCGGCGAACTTCAAACACGAACTACTTCCTAGACCCAGATGCGTGCGCCGCATCTGCAGTATGGTATATAAACAAAGTACATGCTAGGTTATTCAGTAATAGACTGCCAGAGGGATAGGTACTTTCCACTTATTCAACGAGCGTATCAGGACGCATAGACAGTAGCCGGACTGAACAAACGTCTGGGACATGAGGAGAACGAAGCGGAAGGTAGCGTGAGGCGGAGGGTAACGTGAGAGACAGAGATAGAGCGTATAAGATAGAGTCTGAGCATGTTCTTCGAGTCATCCGGTATATCCACAAACCAAGAGATATGTAACGTAGTCTGCGCGGGGAGGGGGGAGGGAAAAAGAGGGGAGGAAGGAGCACAACAAATACACACCACCTGGGAAAAGACAGAAAGATGGAGAAAAGAGTAGTAGAAAGTACAGGGTGGGGATCGCAAGGGATAGTGTGCAGATGTGCAGGGTGTTTGAACAGGTATAAACGAGTGTGGGGGAAACGATTGGTATAAACATGTTTGTTTGGTTGATTGATCGGGTGAGGGAGGTTGGGAGAGCGGGAAGGGAGGGAGATACGCAGCCGTAAAGCTTCCGAAGGTTGCGGCTGGGAAGCGGGCAACCGAGCATCGCGGAAAGCTTGTCGTAAAGCTGCAGAAAACCTGCCGTAAAGACCTGCACCGCATCGGCGACTTGGCGGGCTGATCACGTCTTCTGCGGCCATTCCGTTCTTCTGCGGGCATCTCGTAAGTATCAAGCTTTCAGATGAATGGGGATATCCAGAACAGACGAAACGGAAGGCCCACGAAGGATGAAGTAAAGTTCGAGAGATGAGATGCTTGCATGACACTACGCTGGTCGATGGGTGATTACGCTCGTCGATGGACAGATCTGCTGATCATGTAGGGTAGCGAACACGTCAACCCTCTGCTCTGTATCAACCCTGCCTGGCCGAGGAAGCGCTGTTTGCACCCCAAGAAAAGCACGGCGGTCAAACAGGCACCGGCGCATTCAAAACAGCCTCGCCAGCAGAGCATATAAGAGCCACAACAAGATGATGATGCATTCCCTTCCACCCTCCGCCCACGAACCCCAAGATACCAAGACAAAAGGCTATCGATGCTCACCCTCGACGATCGACACCCCATTGGTGACCAACTCGACAACGTCAGCGCGCCTACAAAGGCGGCGCACTCCGCTTGTGCATCTGCGACGGGGTCCTCAAGGCGCCTCCACCACGAGAGCTCCTGTACACCATCCCAGTCCCCGTGCGCGGCCTCGGCTTCCCATCCGGACCCAGCGGGTTAGGCGACGGCGGTGACCCCATCGGATGAGGCGACGGAAGCCCGCTCGACGACGCCGGCGATGGCAGCCCACTGTGCGGGGAAATGCGCGCCGAGGGGCTCGGCAGCCCGCTGTACGACTGAGCGGGCGCCTCCAGCGACAAATGAGCAACCCGCGGGACTGGGACTGCGGGGCGGTCGGAGGTGAGCCGTGTCGGCAGCTGCAGCGGCCGGGGGCTGCGTGTCATCTCGATTGGGCGGTGAGTCGGGAGTGGCGGCGCCTTAGAAGTTGACGGGGGCGCAGGTATTGAGCTGCCTACGGGAGGGGGTCAGTCAATGGGCGGGAGAAGATTAGATGGTGAGCGAGAGGACGCACTGCCAAAGCTCGGCCTTCGCAACTTGGAATCCGGCGTCGACGAACGGGACTTCGATTCTGGTATCCGCGACTTGGGCTCCGGCGTCCGCGTTCGCGCCTTGGGCTCTGGCATGCGCGACCGCGACTGAGACTCCGGCATACGCGACTGGCGCTCAGTCATTCGTAAGCTCGACTCTGATACTCGCGAGTAGGACTGGGACTCGGGCAGTCTTGACTTCGTCTCCGACACACTCCGGTCACGAATGCTGGCCATCGACGTCGTCTTCTTCACGCTCTTCTGCGAGACCGTGCGCCTGACGCTGGCCGTGCTGCCCTGCCTCCGGAGACTCCCCATGCTCGGCAACCTCGGTAAGTCCTGCATGGCCGGTCAGTACATCCCACCTAGCCCGGACATAAGTCTAAACGTACCTTGTTCCGATTGTACGAGTGACCCGTGTACGTCGGCGTCGCCTCATAGTCGGCTGGCGTATCAGGAAGCGAGATGCTCGCGGTCGAGTCGCTAGAGGGTGTGCCCTCACTAGGCTGCATGGCATACAACTCGCGCGGCTGACTTCTTGTCGTCGGCTGACTCCTCGTCTTCCAGCTCTTCGAGCGCCCAAACTCGTCCGCGCCATCCACATCGTCTTCGTCGTCCTCGAACAGCGTGCTCCCGCCGTGCGCGTGCCCGTGGTTCGGCCGGACGCTGTACCCGCTCGACCGCGATGACATCCGCGAGAGCGAGTTCAGCGACTTCGAGAGGGGCATACTGGGCATACTTCGCAGGGAGGACGTCTTGCTCGTGCTACGGGACATGATCTCCCTCGCGGATGGCACATCCTCCTCGATGGCGCCAAGGCTCAACGTCGACGTCGAGCGCAAGTTCGACACCGACTTCGAGCGGCTGAGCGCTAGCGAGGAAACACGCTTCGTGAACGGCGAAGGCGCGTCCTCATCTTCACTATCACTCCACCCAAGCCCCGTCGTCAGCCCAAGGCCTCCTCGCAACAGCTTCCCGTCGCGATGACGAACGCGACGCGACGGAGTATCCCGCGTATCCTTCAGGATCGACGACGTCGAGATCGCTGAGGACGTTCATTTAGCACGCGACCCTTTCATAAACGGGCCCAGCTCACCACTAGTAAAGCTCATAACACTGCCCCGGCCATGCGAGCCCAACAGGTCCTCCTCCTGCTGTTGAAGAACCTTCGAATTCGGCGACAGCACACCGTCGCGAAGCATCAATTTCCTGTGATTCATTGTCAGCAGGCGACTTCTCGGCGCAGCCGCGCCAAATATAAAAGCATAAAGACTGACGAAAGCGGTGTCCGCAGGTCGATGGAGCTGTCGCTGTCCTCGTCCGATTCGACCACCTCGTCGTCGAAGGGCTCCTCCCCCTCGTCATCGCTCCGTACGACCTCGACGGCGAACGCGTCGGGCGCCTTGCCTCGGCTCTTGCTGTCGCCCTCCTCCGGGTCGCTGACCTGCCCCTCAAGCATCTGCTCCATCTCCGCGAACAGTTTCTCGTCGTCCGGATGGATCCCCCCATACGGGTTGTCCGACTCGCTCTGCATCGAGTGTATCGACCGCCTCAAGGACTCGAACGGACTCGCGCCGCGCCTTGGCCTTGCGGTTGGCAGCTCGTGCGCGGAACTAGACGCGGGTGAGCGGTCTGCGGGCGACTTGCCCTCCCGGCCGCTTGAGTACGGGTCGTTCGAGTACGCGCTGTCGCGCTTATAAGGCGCATCGTTGACACCGTAGGCGGTTAGCGAGAACGCCGAGACGGTGCTGTCCCGACTTCGCTCGGATGCCCCTCGGGACAGGGCGCGCTCCTGTTTGACGGGATGTGTGAAGCTAGAGGGAGGAGGGGGTATCGCGTCCTTCGTGCGTTTGCCTCTTGCGTGTGGAGTGTCGGCGCCAAATGACTTCGCGTAGGGGCGTCGCCTGGAAGGGTCCTCGCTGACATGCGAAGTACTGCTCTCCTTGGAGAGTCGCGCACTACTTCGCCGTGTCGAGGTCCCAAGACTCTTCGAGGATGCACTTCTTGCCAGGCTCTTCGATGAGGACGACGCTGACCGCGCCAAGCTCTTCGAAGACCGTGCCGGCCTCGGTGTGCGCTCGATGATCTCGTTGATATCCGGCGAGTCCCTTCCATCCGCGTCAGAGGTAGCCGCAGCGGCCGCCACCTTCTTCGGCTTGCCTAGCGTCCTGCCTCGCGGCGTACCCGCGTTGCTGTCTGCTAACGACATAGGCCCGTCAGAGACAGAACGTGGCAAGATGGGCCGACTTGGGCTAGGGGGAATATCCTCAGAGGTTACGCGGGAGCGAAGGACCTCCTTGTGACCGCGACTGCGAGATCTTGCGCTGCGAAGCTCGCGATGGAAGGCGGCGGGGTCCTGGAGCATCTCCTTAGGCAGAGGAGAGGGGCATGCAGACGAATTCGGTGAGGGTAAAGTAGATGTCGGGGGAGTAGATGTCGAAGCCTGTAAGGTAGATGAAGCAGACGTGAATGAAGCGTTGGGACTAGCGCGTCGGGTGAATGACGCGCTCAGGACGTCCTCATCATCGTTGGCAGGGTTGTGATAGACTTCGCTGATTCTGTTTAGCGGTGGTGACGGGAAGATAGCGGGGGAGTTCGAGTGGACCGAGGACAGTGATGGGCGCGGTGGGGCTGATGAATCGAGTGATGGGCGCGGTCTGCCTGCCGAGTCTACGGAGGGGCGCGGGGAACGGCCGTCATGCTGGTCTTGCCTTCAGGAACGACATTAGTGATTCTGCTAGGATTCGCGTCCTGCCCAGCAACGCACCTGCCAGGCCGGTGCCCGTGCTCGGATGACCTGCCCGACCTGTCACCGCGTCAACGCGCTGCCCGACGCGACGGGGGGCGACGCACCTTATGCTCTCCCTCCCCAGACTCCGTAGGCTGGCGCTCCGTACGCTCGCGTTGTCAGAGGTACTCCTGCGCGCGCTTGACAACAGAAGACTGGGTGTGTCATTCTGGGGAACGGGTGGTAGAGGCTGTGAGGGGGGTAGAGAGGGTGGTGGGTTCGCCGACGCAGACGGTAGCGAGGCCGGCTGGGTACGGGGCGACGGTATGTGTCGGGGAGGGCTCGTCGTCGTCGTCGGATATGCATTCCCGCTCAGCGTGGAGATGAAGGAAGTGGGTGGGGTGTGGTATGCGGAAAGAGCTGTCGTTGGTGTCGTGCCCCCGAATGGCGAGGTTGAGCGTTGGGGCAGCTGCAGAGACCCCGGCGTTGCAGGCGTTGCTGGTATGAATGTGGGCGGTGCCGGGAAGGACTCGAGAAGGTGGGGAACGCCTTGCCGGCGCTTGGGCGATGTCATGGCGGCGGGAGGCGAGCTCATTGCTGTCGTGGGGCTCGTCGTCGGCGCGCCTGGCTGTCGTTGAGCTGTCTAGGGCGGGCAACCCTGGGTGAATCCGCGCTGATTGTTGCGTATATGATACCGTGTGATCCTCCCTGGTCTCAGGCTTGTCCCGTGATAGGAGGGTAGACGCTGCGTCTGTGCACAGTCAGGGGAAGAGCTGGAGAGGGAGACGGCGTTGGCAGGATACTCTGCCCGCCGGACGCTTTACAGCCCAGATAGCATCCACGGCGACCCTGTACAAATCGCGGGAGAGGCGAGAATGGAAACGGCGGCAATTTCCGAAAAATATTTTCAAATCGTTTTTTGGTCTCCGAACTCCCGTCACCGAGGGACCGACTCCCAGCGGCCCGCTCGCCCAGCCTGTGCCACACGCGATCCGCTCTGACAACGGGGAATTTCTCCCTGGAACTGGGAACGGGCAAAGGCCCCGGTCTGATAGAAAGTGTCGCGAATGTCAGCCTGAGGCAGCGGAGGACGCGGGGTCAATGAAGACATCCTCGAAGTCGGCGACCCTTCCTGTCAAGCTCGCCCCGATGTGCACGTCCGAAATGAAGGGCCGTGATGGAGCTGTCAACGGACAACAGTGACTCGCTGCCCAGGGTTCTTCAGGCATTGCAGTATTTGAGGTCGACAATAACCTGAGGCACATTCAGGGCGACCTTCGATATTCATGCGCCACCACCGCAGCACTCTCATGTTCCCCTTCACGACGCTCTGAAAATTCCCTGTTTCTTTGCCTCACCCAGTCCTTGGTCCCTCTCTCAAGCCTTGAACGCCCCGCAGACGAACTTCAGCGGCTTGTCGACCTCGAGTACGACTTGTGGGTGTCAATAAACGTTATCACGTGTAAAATGTGTCAAATGACGTCACGCGTATCTCACGCCGCACGCGGTGCAGACGCGTCGCTGGCACCTTGTTCTTGACCGTGTTCATCGCGCCGCACAGGCTCCTCGATTCCTGCACACAATTTCGAAAAAAATACACTGAAGTGCTCGTTTCCTACGGACACCCGCAGAACACCCTCCCAACCGCCCATCCGGAGAAGAAGCAGTAAGCAACTTGCCTCCGCCCTTCGCCATCTTCCAACGTGCTGCGCCAGATGGCTACAGCCCCACCGGAAGCAACCTTCCTCAATACCACCCTCTCCCATCTCCCCGACGAGATCCGCGCCCAAATAGCCCCTCTTCTCTCTTCCGAGCAGACTGTCCATGTTCTGGAGAATTTCACCCGATTTCTATCCGGTGCCGCACCTGCGCCTGCTTCCTCCTCTTCCATCGCCGATGCATGGGCGGAAAAGCAGCGCAAGCTCGCGGAAGCGCTGAATGGGCTTCGCGGGGCGTCTTCTGGGACGAAGCGTTCGTTGGAAGCGGACGAGGCGGCTGGCTCTGACCCCAAGCGGCAGCGCGTGTCGGAGGAGACGACGCGGTACCGGCTGCACGGGATCTCAGTGACCTCCCCGATTCGCAAGAAGGTCGATATTCTCGTGACTGACGATGCTATCGTGCTCGTGAACCCGGCAACCTCAGCGGTCGAAGCGAGCGTCCCGCGCTCTGCGATAACGCGCTCTTTTATCCTGCCTACTCGAGGAAAGACAAAATCCCACTATACGGTCGTGATGCTCGATGCAGACGTTGTGCGTCCTGCGAAGGGCAAGACTGCCGCACAGGCCTCCGCGCAGGTCATCTTCGGCATCGACGCGCAGGCGACCGCCAACACAAAGGTCACACCCACAGCCGGGCAGACCACCACTCTCGAAAGAGGCTCCTCCGTGCACACCTACCTCCGCGCATTCCTCGAAGCAGCTGGCGCGCCAATCTATGAGCCCTCCGGCGATACCCTCAAGAGCGCGCACACCACAAGCGCCGGCACCAGCGCCTCCACCAACGGCATTCCCGGCGTCGAAGCGTACCGCGGCGCGAAACCCGGCACCCTGTGGTTCTTCGAGGAGGGCTTGCTGTGGGGCGAGAGCAAACCCTGCGAGTTCTGGGCCGTCCAGGACCTGTTGGGCGCGACTGACGGCGTGCGCATCCTCAGCGCGACGGGGCGTACGTTGTCGGTCACCTTGACGCGCCGCAGCGCGGAAGTTGACGAAGACGGGGAGGACCTAGGGGAGGAGACGCAGCTGAGCATGATCGATGGGCGGGAGCAGGACGGGATCGCGCAGTGGGTGAGGAAGCACAGGCATCTGTTTGGGAAGACGGAGGAGGAGAAGGCGAGGGAGGGGGCGGGTGATGGAGGGAGCAAGCCATTGAAGGCACCTGCGCCGGTGGGCCCGATCACGATTCACCAGCTGGCGGCGGAGTCGGATGATGAGGAGGATGAGGACTTCCAGGGGAGCGGCTCGGACGAGGGCAGCGGATCGGATTCGGGGGAGGAGGTTGAGGGAAGCGAAGACGGGGAAGGGGAGGACGACGACGGAGAGGGCGAGGCGGCGTCGAGTGACGAGGACGAGGAAATGGCGGATGGAGATGGCGACGGCGACGACGCCATGGACCTGGACGAGCGACATCATCCGCTACTGCGACCTGGGGCCATGCCCAAGATGTCCCGCGCGGCGATGGACGCGGTGGTAGGCATGGTCGAGCGCGACTTCGCAGGAGCCGACGACGGTGATGGCGCAGACGAGGGAGAGGAGGAAGAGGACGAGCTGGATGACTAGAACGACTTGGAGGCTGAGACGAGTTGACTGACTGACTAGACGCATAAACAAAACGGGCCGACGCTAGATGTCAGTCACGAATGGAGCAAACTACTGTACCATGAAAACCTAGTACAACATCATCCCATCCACCCATCCGCTCATAATGCATAAATACGCATACCGACCTGGTCTAATCCAGGTCCTGTTAACCGTCAACGAGCAGCTTTTGAATCGTGTACCTGGTAAGCGCGCGCCCATTTACTTATCCAGTAAGGCTGTAAGTGCTCGTCCCCTCACCTAGCAAGTGCCCATCCCCTTTCCAGCAGACACCTGTCCCCTCACCTGCTAGAAACCCCCCTTCCCTTTTTCTTAGTGTCCCAGTAAACGCCCACCACCCTATCCGCCCTCCGACCCCTCGCCGAGGACCCTTCCAGCAGCGCGACGCGCCGCAAACGTGCGTGCGCGGTAGCGGCACGGGCATAACATTGCGTGCGCTGTGGCGGACGGGCTCCACTATTATTGTCGATGGATTTCTAAGGCGGCCGCCTACTGTACATGTCTCGGCTGTTTTGTAGGGCCCCTGAGATGCCCTCGGCTGGCCCCTTGGCTGAACGTGAGACGTTCGCGGCTAGTTTTGAACTGCTCTCGGCTGGACTTGAGAGGCCTTCGGCTGGAATTTTACTGCTCTCGGCTGCGCGATCGCTCCCTTTGCATGCGCAATGACCCTCGGTACATGCGCGACGCCCTTCCGTACACGCGCGATGCCCATCCGTACACGCGCGCTGCCCATCCGTACACGCGCGCTGCCCCCCTCCTTTCCGACGCTTGTCGGCGTACCTTCGTCCTTGGGACCTCGCCTGCGTAAACAGCTGGTACGTCCCCGCCCCCGACGCCTTCCATGACGTGCACTCCCGGTATCTGTCCGCTCGCATAACGTGCATCTCCCTGCATAACGCGCACATTATGCCACTGCTCACCTCGCAGAAACGATTAGCCTATGCGATACGGCGTGAACGAAAGATGCGAGGGCTCTGAGCGGGGTCTGAGCAGGGTACGAAGGCAGATGCGAACGCACGGAGGGATCGTGTCGGACGCGGAGAGGGACGCGCCTGGAGCTCGAAGCTCCGAGAATGCTTAGAGAGGCGAGCGGTATAAAGTATAAAAGGAGGACAACTGGCGAGTGAGGTGCGTATTGTTATAGGACAATCGTTCTGGGAAGCACCCCCTGCGACATACCCTATTCTTCGATTCATCCCATATCCTTCGATTCATCGCCTATCCTTCGACTTATCGCCTCCGTCTACGACGATCTTTGACTCGAACATGCCGGGCACCTGGGAAGAAGACCTGAAGGACGTGCACTTGCTGTACGACTACGACGTCAAGCAGCCGGACGGCTCGACGGAGAAGTGGCGGTATGAGCTGTGGTGCTCGCATGAGGTGCGTCGGCGAGTGTCGTCGAGGGGGAAACGAACAGTCGAAGGAGGAATACCACCTCGCCGAAAGGGAAACAGACGGCCACCGGTGAAGAGATCCTGACGCCCGCACAGAACCGCGTCACGTACGCCATCCACGGTGGACCCATGGCCGGGCGCTACAACTACCAGGAGACAAAGTACCAGTGCATTCGCCCGGGTGAATTGTGGCAAATTAACTGGCTCGAAGGTCAGTCAATCGAAGTCGCGAGATGTGATATCATATCGGCCATACTCACCTGCTTCCGTACGCAGAAACGGGCACCATTGTGTCCATCGTCTACGACATCCTTAAGCAGCGCATCACGACGCTCATCGCGTTCTCGAAGGGCCATTGGGAGCACTCCGCTGAGGCGCATGGCGACAAGCGCAATCCAGTGGACTTCGAGCGCTGGCGGGGCTTGTCGAAGATTGGGACCCAGACGGACAGGTATCTGCTCGCTGAGCAGGCGGACATTGTTGAGAACTTCAAGGGCCCGGGCGACTTGAAGCCTATTGACCCGAGCTGGCCGACCCTCTAGACCAAATGTAGATCTTAAGACTTGTACATTAGACGTTGTTGCGTCGTTCGAGGCGAGGCGGATAGAAATGCTTCATGCTTGTGAAGTGTCGCGCAATCTTGAGACTGATCATTAGAGGGACTGTCGAGGATACAGGTATGGTACAGCGTCGTCGTCCTAGTGTACAGTCCGGATATATGGTGGGGGAGTGCGCCTCTACTTGCTGGACATCACATAGCCCGTCGTGTCAAGTATTTGCTTGCCGCATATTGCGCAGATACCCTTCTTGTATGCGCAGCCTGAGGGACCGTCAGCAACGGCATCGACACGAGGGGAATGATCACGCACCATGACAGTACTTCGCCTTATTCTGGGAAACGCTAGACTTGCAGTCTTTGCATTTTCCTTGGTAAGGCTAGTATTCCGTCAGAAGGGGGACGGTATGAAGTGTCTAGCCGCGCACCTGGAAGCGGTTCTTCGAGCTCCCTGGACGGGAGAGAAGCTTGTTCTCGCCGACCTTGCGGCTTCCGTCCTTGATACTGCTCGAGCTGGACTTGAAGGGATCTGGAGCAGCAAGTTTAGACAATTTCTGACGGTTTCTGTCAGCAAGTGTCGAGGGGGAGTGCTCGTGAACATACCTTCTCGCACTTCGTGCACACCATAGATCGCGGTCAGCACCAAAGGGGCTGCTGCCACGAGATCACAACCGATGACGCATTTGGACAGTCACTCTTAGTCACGCTGTGACCCATGTTCGACTTGCACGTGATGAGCACCTTTCTTTTTTCTCGACGGCCATCTCCGAGGGTAAGTAATGCAGTTTAGGAACGTGAAGCTTCAAATAATTCTTACTGACATCCATATCTCTCTAGCTCCTATCAATGGCATCAGAGGCAGTGACAAGAACCGACGATACCGAAAGCGCGGAGGACGTCCTCTCTGATGCCCTCTATACACTCTACGACTATCAACCAATCACACACGCATCTGCAGGCCAGAGGTATACCTACAAATACCCGTCTACGGAGCGACCTCTGTCAGTGACTCTCACTACACCCGACACTGACGCCGCGAACTGGGAACTGCATGCATCATCCATCTGGACTTCCGCTGTCTATCTCGCAGATCACATCGAGGAGATAGATATCCCTCCGAAGGTCTCTGTCCTCGAGCTTGGCGCAGGTGCAGGTCTACCCAGCATCGTGCTCGCTGCCCTTCACTCGCACGCATCCGTGACCATCAGCGACTACCCAGATCAACAAGTGCTCGCCACCCTTCAGCAAAATATCGAGAGCAATCACATTTTTCCACATTGTCGCGCAGCAGGTTACGCATGGGGTACGGATCCAGCACCCGTTCTACGCTACGCACCGGATGGCTACGATATCGTGCTGGCAGCCGATACGCTGTGGAATCCCACACTGCGGGGGTCCTTCATCGCCAGCATCGAGGCAACGCTCCGACAAGCCGATCATGCACGAGCATACCTCGTCGCAGGCTTGCACACTGGACGATACACCCTCCAGGCGTTTTTGAACGCGGTGGAAAAATCATCGAAGCTCACTGTGGACAGCCTCGTTGAACGGGAGGCCCGAGGGTCAGAGCGTAGGGCCTGGGATGTCACGCACGCAGATTCCGACGATGACAAGGAGCGGCGAAGATGGGTGCTCTGGATCGTACTCAAATGGAAGCCAGGGTCATGATGCATCGTCATATAGAAGAGAACACTTCATACAAAGGAACGAATCGACTTCTTACTTCTTATCTTCCTCTCCTTCTTCCTTCCCTCAGGCCTCGCGATGCACTCCGAATGTTAGCACCACGGCAGGCTTTCCACCGCCGCGGCTTTCCTGGGTTGTCGCATCAATTGCGAAACTTCCGGCAGCACCAGCGATTGCTCACATATTCCAGTACCATGTTATCCTCCGTCGCACTCAATCCCTTCAGTTCCATCTTCTCCCCATGTTCAGCAGGGATCGCTCTCTCTACCTCCAGTGGCACAGGTCCCGCCGCAGCTCCGACCCACGACCAGGCTGCACCAGGGCGTACAGAGCCAGCCACTTCGCTCGAGAACTCAATCGCATGCAGCGTAGCGCTCCCTCCGCGCCCAGCGACTGCATACGCGACCCGATTGCCTGCCACACACGGGCCCTTCGCGCGCACCGGAACCTCCTTGACGGCGCAGCGCGCTGCCCAGAAGGCCCACGGCTCCATCGCGCGGCTTTCAGAGCGCACGGCGGCCATAAAAGCCGCCTCGCGCACGATGAGCCAGCTCTGGGAGTGCGCACGCTCGGGCTCGGCGGGGATGGCATGCAGCACGATGACGCGCTCAGTCGTAGTGGCAGAGAAGAGCGCGTGCGGCGCCGAGCGCAGAGGACATGCGTTCGGGGCGAAGACCAGCTCGCGGTCGGCCCACGAGTCCGGGAGCGCGTATTCGCGGAGCGTGCGCGGCTTGAGAACATCGGAGACATCCGACAGGCGGAGACGGCCGTGGTAGGCAGCCAGCACATATCGCTCGGTGATCAGATACGCACTCTCGGCCTTGATCCACTATATATGAATACAATGTGCGGTCAGCTGGGGTGCAGGCTTCGGCGTGAGAGAAGCACTGACGCTGGAGGCGAAGGTCTTCCAGTTGAAGAGGAGAACCTTGCACTGGCCCGAGGGGAGCCGGGCGGTGACAGAGATAAGGCTGCCGCAGGTGGCGAGGGCGATTGACTCGACGGCGCTGCCCGCGATGAAGTCGCGGAACATGTGCGGCGCGCGCTGGTGCTGAGTAAAGGACGGCATCTCGCGCAGCGACACGCGGATCGTCATCTGCCTGCATAGCGCGGTCAGCAAGGTTTTGACTAGTATGTGACTCATGCAGGTACTCACGGCAAGAGCTCACAAGTCACGGCGAGGTTCTGCGCCGGGTCATACACGAAGGCGCGCAGGTTCGCGCCGTCGAGCCGGAAGCGGAGGTGGCGCGTCGTCGATGGGGCGCGGTCGAGACGCGGGGACGGCAGCTCGGCGAGCTCCAAGACCGTAGTACCGCCGGCGCCGTAGTACCGATGTAGAAATCCACCCGACACGCCCATGACCGCAGTGGGCGGCAGCTTCACTTGAAACTTGTGGCCCCACTGAAGACTACCCCATTCCTTCTTGTAGGCCCTAATGGCGACGAGCTTCTGGCCCACAGCAACATTACGAACGAGCGCATTGTCGTCCTTACTGGCCTTAGCAAGCTCAAGCCGGTAGGACAGGGGACTATAATATTTGACGAGTCCAATGGCGCGGTCAAACGCCTGACAATATGTTAGCAAAGGCGAAGATAGAAGGGAGAGGTGAACGACTCACCTTGCAGAAGCGCAGCAAGGAAACAGGATCGAGCTTCACGAGAATACATACGAGGACGTCGTCTGGCACGCGGTACGTCCCAGAAACCGGCGCCTCGTTGCGTCTAGCAGATGCGTAGCGTGAATGAGCTCCCATTTCTTGCTCTGCTGCTTTCCAGCCCACTTACCATGTCTTTTATACGCGTCATCCCCGCGCTCTCCTGGCCCTTACAAAACCTCGCGCGCAAACGTTCGGGCCAAAAGACAAATAGCCAATAAAGCGCGAGGACCACGCCGTGCCGGGGGTTGCCAGCGACGGCGAGCGGAAGCTTCTCCCCAGGCGCGCTAGTTGTCCCTGCACCGCGACGCGCCGATCCTCGAGGACGCGGGCCCAACGGCGTGCGACCCCTTCCCGCGGTCGGGGCGCAAATCCTTTTGTGTAGGCCTCCTCGGAGCCCGGGAAGGCGGGCGCGGGCTCCAGATGGCCCAAGGACGCCGCGCTTCCCCCGTGCGGACGATGCGCGCCGCCGACGCGAGCATGAGCCGCTCTAACATACGCGCGCTTGCCAAAAATGAACGACAATAAGCGCCCGTGACCAGGTTCGCACCTGCCGCGCGGGGAACGCCGCGAACAGCAGGCGCGCGCCAGACGTCGGGGGGAAGCTCCCGCCAAACTCCCGCGCAGACAATAAATATTCTCCGGGGGCGGTGAGCAGAGTTCAGGCCAGAGCAACAGGGTTTGTATCCATGGCCGCCGTCCGGACGCCTGAACGTAAAAGTTAACGAGTAGTTCGATTTTTCCGGGGGTTGCCGTCAGTCACGGGGTCGAACTGTGTCTTGCCTCTCGTCTTCAAGTGGCCCATCTTCTCATTCGGCATGCGAGGACAGCTTCAGCGTGGTCTGGTTATATGTGACCTACATCTCAATTATCAGCCACTGGCGCAATTGCGACAACCTCCAGCCTCAGAAGGTGTTCGAGCGATTTCGTTATACGTTACAGCAACTTGAAGTTACAACGAGAACAAAAGAATAGACAGGATGCATGAACTCAACGTGGACACAGTTCTCCGTCCGGGTATCATAGCAACTCTCATCCCACTTGCCCGTCCCGCACCTTCTGCAAGAAGCCCGACACGCGCGCCACATCTATAACCTGCGACTCGCTCTCCAGAGCGATGAGAAGATCTCCCAGTCGCTGCAACGGCGTCAGCAAAGCTATCACTGAAGACAATGGGCAGAACGTCACCTCTTCAACCTCCTCCACCGGCGTCCCCGTGCAAAGTGCCACAATCCTCCGGCACAGCACCTCCTTCTCCGCCCCCGCGCCCTTCAGCTTGTCCATCCTCGCCTGAATAACCCCCTCCATCCGCTCGTGCCACATCCGCATCCGGCGCATACGCACCAGCGCAGCTGCACTGTTCTCCGCTGGCAACGGCGGGTCCGCGTCGAACTCAGCTGGATGCGCAGGCGCGGGAAGCCCCGCGATCGAGGCCGTCCGCCCCCGGTAGACGAAGGCAGAGCTCATGACGCTCTTGGTCTCCTTTTCCTTGCCTTTCGTAGAAGAGTCGACGTCCATGGCGCTGCTGCCTTCTTCTGGTGGGTCGGTGTCCCGCCCGGTCCAGTCGAAGCCATCCTCGTCGACAAACGCGCGCTGGACGCTGCGCACCTTCGCGGCTATCTGCTCGCGCTCCGCACAGCGCGCCTGCGTCGCTGCGATTGTCTTTCGTTGCTCTGCGAGAGAGCGGGTGCCAGCACGCAGGTGTGCTTGCGTCAGGTCGAGCGAGTCCTGCTTTGCCTTGATCTCCGCCTGGAAGTCCGCGCTCAACGCCTGAATCATGGCGGTCATATCTTTCTCATTGGGTAAGCGACAGCAAGATGAGCAAAGTGTTCGCACATACCTGCTATGACATCCTGAGCTTTCTGCACGGGCACTGGCGGCCCTGCGCGCAATCCCGCTAATATGTCTTCCGACTTGCCCACCGAAAGCTCCTCCGTCTCTATTCCAAAATCACCCGGGCGAAGGCCGAGCTTATTCGGCAACGTTCGGTTCGCGCCCACATCCAGCAGCGTACGCACGAGACTGCGATTGCCGACTCGCGCAGCAATATTCAGTGCCGTGTCCCCGTGCTCGTCCTGGAGGTCAAGGAAGCTCTTGTAGTCACCGTCCTCCCGCTTCGCGATCCACGTGAAGAGCGCGTCGAGGTAGTAGCGCGCGTGCGGGGAGCGTCCGACGACGCCAGCGAGCGCGACGATGTGGTGGAGCACGCTCTTGCGAGATGTGTCGAGCGTGCGAATTGAGGGATGCAGGAACTCGAGCAGCTTGTCCATTGAGGCGCCATCGTACGCCTGCGTAGACAAGCATGCCCGAATGAGCGGCGTCTCGCCAAGGTGGTTTCCCCGATGCACGTCAGCACCCGCGTCGAGCAGTGCGCGTATCGTCTGCGTATGTACGAGCGCGGAGGCGATGTGCAGCGCGTTGTGGCCTTTCTCGTCAAGAACAACGTCGGGCTCAAGGCGCGCGGGGCTGCCTCCAGGTGCTGCTGGTGAGAGCTCGCGCAGTACCTCGAGTACAGGGCCAGGGTCGTCAAGCTGGCAGATGCGCGCGATGGCTGTGTGCCGGCGCGTACCCTTCAGCGGTAAAGTAGGGTCGTACGCTTGAGGAATAACTGGCGGAGAAGCAAGGCGAGGATGGCGTCCTGGAGGTGGTTGCGGTGAGGAGGCCTTGGTGCTCGCTGGTGCCGTAGATTCCGGGCGTGACGAAACAACACCATTCGTATGCGCAGGGGAAGGCTCCTTGCGAGCTCGCTTGGTGGGAGACGGACCGTCATCGGGCTCAGTCCGCGCGTCCGACATTTGTATGTCGATAGGCGCGTCAAGGGGTAGCGGCTGAGAAGAGGACATAGGCGGCTGCGTAGGGGTGACTGACCCGTCCACATCTGCCTCTGAGCGGTGTCGCTTTAGCGACTGAGCAGGAGGGGGCGTCTGCGACGACGCAGAGAAGGGGGACTGTCCCGCGGTGAAGCTGGAAGAATAGGGAATCGGCGAGTTGAAACCTGACCCGGGGCGACCCATGCTAGGAGACATGCCAGAGGTCGATGGAGTAAATAGACCTTGCGCGCGTCCCTGATTGAGCAGACGCAGAGCAGAGCCAGGCATGATCGGTGGGGGCGCGAGTGACGATGGCATCGGGGGCATGTAACCACCTGTAGAGCGTGAGCAGATCAAAGACGCGCGCAGCGTATCACTGACCGACAGGAAGAGGCGCGAGTGAGTTCGTGCTCGGCGTAAAGTCGAAGAGGGGAGCTAGCAGAGGCGCTACACCATACTGGGCAGCTATGCTACGCCCTCGGTCGAGGGGGATCCTACGATGAATCAGTTGACGCGAATGACGCCCCCTGCGCGACAACATACCAGGTCCCTTGGTACTTCCCATATCCTCCCTGCACAATCTCGTGCGTTCCGGGAAGGATTTCCTTCTCAAGAATCTTGGTTCGACGCCCTTTATCAACGCCCGCGACTTTCAGGATTTGAGTCGCGTTCACGTAGGAATCAGCGCGGCGGCGCATGACTGCGATCCCTCTTATCATGCATTCGTATACCTGGACTGAGGAGTAGACTGCGTTGTATATCTTGACTGGAGGCTGGCCATTGCCAGCGGGACGTGCGCTCTGCATCTTGACGCGACGTGGGGAGAGCCAAGGTACGGGACGTCACGCCGCGCGATTCCAAACGCGCGACGCGTTCCGGCTCCGGCCCGTCACCCGGCCCGACGGCAATGACCGAAGAAAGTTCAACTTGCACGCTGGCGTTAGCCAATTGCGATCATCCTCTACCCCTTTCGAGTAATCTCTGAGGAGAGAGAGATTCATAACTGAGAGGTTGGTCTCAATTTACACGATGGAGACATTTTGCGGCGCTTTGCGACTAACAGAAGGACTTTCTGTAGTCGTCTACCAATGTGAATTGCAGAGATGGGTAGTAGTTCTCCCTCGCCACCAAGATATTGTCCACCTTCGAGATACATCTACGCACTCGCTCGCCACACGCCCCTTCCCAACCTCCGCTGCGCTACAAATGACCCCCTAAACCACATCCTCCATCCCATACAACTGGAAGTTCCGATTGTACGTCCCCGACGCAATCATGCCCCCATCGCTGGTGATATCGCACGACATAACCTTCCCCGCATCCGTCGACAGCGTCCTTAGCAATTGCCAGTCATCCGCACTCCACAGCTTGACGAGGCCGTCGTATCCTGCACTCGCGAAGAACAGGCCCGAGCGGTACTTCCACTCCTCCCAGGTATACGCGGAGGTGTCGGGCTTGTCGGAGGATTTGTCGGCGGATGTGTCTTGAGGGTCTTTCGCTTCGGCACCGGGACCGTCCTTCGCCTCACCGTTCTGCGAACCCACCTTCGCCACGTCCCCATTTTGCGGCGAGGTCTCGTCCTTCATCTCCACGTCCGCGTCCTGCGTCGTAGCAGTGGGAGGCTCAACGAAGAACTTGTCGTTCGCGCGGAAGAAGCGGACGTCGGAGACGTTGGACAAGTGGGCGGGAATTGTGTATAGCGCTTTTAGGGAGCGCATGTCCCATATGCGGATGGTGTCGTCTCCAGCGCCAGTGGCGATTTGGTACCTGAAGTTAGGTCAGTCACAAAATTACGGAGAGAGAGGAAGGAGCACTGACCCATTTGGGGAGAACGACATCGAGTAGATTGGCTGTACGTGGCCGTCGAGGACCATGGCCGTGCGTCCTGTACGCAGATCCCATACACGTCCGATCGCGTCAAGACCCCTGCATAAATGTCTGAGCAGAGGCTGGAGAATCCGCGCACTAGACATACCCCGAAGCAATCAACGCGCCGTCGTCCTGAAACTCCACTGAGTACACCTCTTTCGAGTGTCCCTCCTGCAACAAAAGCTCCTTCTGCGTATTGACGTCCCACAACCGCCACGTCGTATCAAAGCTCGCGCTCGCAACGTAGTCGCCCGAAGGATGGAACGCAACGCGACATACACGGCCTTGGTGCCCTTGCAAGATCGCCAGCGGTTGGTCACTGTTGAGTGACCATAGATTTACGCAGTTATCTCCCGCACCGCTGGCAATGTTGACTTGGTCGGGTCCGAGGGATAAGGTAGCTTGTGGATGCCATGCAACGCCGCCGACGCGGTCGCTGTGGCCACGGAGGGTACGGATAGGTGTACAGGATGGGACACGCCACAGTCGGACACAACCTGACCAGCTCCCCGTCGCCAGCATCTCGTTATTTGGGGAGAAGCGGACCTGCGAAATGGGTCGCTCGTCGCCGATCTGGGAGCCCAAGTTTGCGAAGCGCTGGTGAAGGGGAATGTCAATGTACCCATATAGCGCAATACTAGCTGAGACGCACCTTAACATTCCCAAAGACCTTCTTCCTGATATCAACAAGCCGCTTGAGCTCGATCTTGGTTTCCAGACGCTGCTGGGCGACGCGCTTCTGAGCTCTGGCACGAAGCGGGAGAGAAGATGGCGGTAAGCACCTTATATGTGCGCGCACAGGCGAGAGTCCCACCTGGGGAGAGAGAACTCGGCTATCCGTCGCCGCGCCTCAAGCAGCTCCAGCGATCCGGGAGAGTAGAACTCTTCCTCCTGCGAGGTGTAGAAGTGTGAGTGGGGTTTGTGAGGGAATGGCTGGAGTACGCACCTCCTCTTCGCTCTCCGAGTCTGACTCGACCTCCATCTGCATCCCGTCGTCCCCCCGCGCGGCGTTGATTTGCGACAGCACATAGATTAGACGATCTCTCCTGTCCGCGGCCTGCGCGCTTGTCAGTGGAACGTCTCTACGCCTCTTTGCACCACGTACGCGTTCGCCGAAAAGCGTGATAGGTTCCCCAATTTCTCGCAGGCGCATCTTGACGCGGTTGTCGTCGGTCGGGACCGCCATGGCGCGCGCCTTTTTCTTGCGCTCGAGCTCATCGAGGAGCGCCTGGTTCTCGGCGCGTGCGCGTTCAGAACCCAGGTAGTTGCCATCGTCCATCAGCGTATCGTATGTGAGCTCCATGGTGGACAGTAATGTTTTTGAGAGCGACGAAGGGAGAACGACACGCGCGGGGGACAATGAAGGCGTGCGTCAAGTCGCGATCGAAGGGGAACAAACAAATGCTTATTTGTTCACTTGTTCCGCTCAGACATTCACCATAACAGTTGACAAGGCATACCGCCTCGTTCTTCACGGAGTATACGCACCCACCAGGCTCAGGCTTTGTCCTATCACGTCCAGCAAACTTCATGTGAGTATGAAGAGAGTATAGGTATTGACAACGATGCGAGCCACTGGACAACACGATGATCAAAGCAAGTAACGTACAGCGTATCTCTAAATGCTAGGACATTACGCCTCTATGCAAGACAGATGGTATACAGATAAGTAAAAGATGAGATAAATTACCCCAAAAGATCGACACCTGCTTAGTCCACCTCCATCGCGTCCACCGCGCGAGTGACATCCTCGATAGCCTTCCCCTGCTGCGCCAAGTCGGCGTGCTGCTTCTCGAAAATCTCCGAGTCAATAGTGTCCATCGTGATGAAACGGTGGATTTGCACGGGCTTTTGCTGCCCATAGCGAACAACACGGCCGACTGCCTGCGTCTCCCATGCCTGGTACAGCTCCTTCGTTGGCGCATGCAGGGGCGACAGGAAGATCGCGTGGTTCGCGCAAGTCAGGTTCGCCCCGCTCGCGCTCTCATCGCGAACGTTGAGCAGCAGGACGCGCTCCTTGCTGCCGTTCTGGAACTTGTCCAGCGCGGTACTGCGGGCAGACGCGCTGCCCTTGATCTCGAGGTGCGGGATCTTGTGGTAGTCAAGCGCCTCCGAGACCTTCTTCGTCAGGTCGGCGAACTGGACGAACAGGAGAACGCGTTCGTCCTTTGGCAAGCCACTGAAGAGAACAGATCAGCTAATGCAAAAAAGATGGTGTGGGGAACTCTTACTTGATGAGCTTGACGACCTCCTCGAGCTTGCGACCGTAGTGCCTCCCCTTGCCATCCCGGGCCACATTGTCGACACCGAGGACCTTGGCCTCTACGATGTTGATTCTCCGCGCAAGGGCCCTGCAGCCATTGTTCTCCTCCACGCACTTCTCCTCCGCGGCGCACGCGTGCAAGCACGTCAAGCACCCAGCATGCCCACACGACGAGAATACACCTGCTTCCTCCTTCGTCACGTCCTCCCGCCCACAGTGTGAGCAGCTGATAGTGTACGCCTCCTCCCGCTCCTGCTGGAAGTCGCGGATGAGGGTGAAGAACCGCAAAGCACGTATGCGGCCGATGAGCTCGGTTACAAGCTTCCGGAGTTCGTGCGTAGCCTCGCGATGGGCCCAGATACGCTCCTTGTGCTTTTCGGGCAGCTTGTCGTTGCTGTCCTTGAGAGGCTTGGGACGCGTTTTGACGTTGAGGGCCGTGAGCATCTCGCGAATGATACCCGTCGCCTCCTTGTCCTCCGTCCCACTGGTGAGCATGGTGCGCACCCACGAGTGGAAGAGGGACTCGGGTGCCTGCGGGATGGCTGACCATATCTTTTCCTCCTCCTTCGCCCGCTCCTTTATGGCCTTCTTCAGCTCCCCAATGTTGTCATCCCTCTGACGCTCGCGCTCTTGGACAATAGCGTCGCAGGCGGTGATGGCGTTGATCTGCTTCAACTGAAGGTCGAAGTGAGAGCAGTGTTTGAGCAAAGCTTCAGTGGCATCTCTGCAAGGGATGGTCAGATTGCGCAAGTCGAAACACACTAGATACGTACTGGCTCTCGCCCAGCGCTTGGGCAAGTCGCTTCTCGCGATCGCTGTCCGACTTCTTCGTCTTCTTCGCCTGCATGTCCAACCCAAGGAGGTAGTGCGCGAGCTCGAGATAGCACGCGTACTCGGCCGCGGGTAGCTTGACCCAATGTACCTTTGTTGTCCAAGGGATCTCGTCGATCTCAGCTACGTTCTGCGGTGTGTCAGTACAAGATGCATTAGACGAACGATGTGACTGACCTGTCGGACAAACTGATCCAAGAACGCCTGTCCATGCTCGAGGCGGTGCGCATGCCATTCGTTGCTATGAACCTCGCGGAAAGAGTGGAAGTTCTCAGCGGCTACGGTATCGAGTTAGACAAGTTTGCACATAGCAAGCGAATCGATTAGCGCACCTGTCTGATCGCGAGCCCTCTTCTTGAGCTCAGCCGAAGTCTTCGCATTCCCCTCGCCAACATCGTCAACTCCCAGATGGATGTTCAAGAAGTTGGAGATCGTCTTCAGCGCGGCGAAGTTATGGATTGGCGGCGTGCCAGACAAGACCCATATCCGCGACGCAGAGTGCTTGGTGACCAAAGACAACACCTTGCCGTCCAGATACGTATACTCGTCGATGATCTTACGGGCGAAGTGGAACATCTCGAGCGGCGGCGCCTTCATCTTCGTCCAGTCATTCTTGACCGCTGTCGAACCGAGTTTCCAGGGGTCAGTGGCCATGCGATCGACCTTCTTCGCAGGCTTCTTGTCGTCGTCCGCCGCCTTTCGCTTCTTGCCCTTTTTGGGCGCGTCGTCGACCTCCATGTCCGAAGAGGCTGCAGTGGAGCTGCCGGACGTCGATGACGCCCTGCGCGTCACTGTCGCCTTGGTGGCACCTTTTCGCTTCTTGGCAGCCGGCGCGTCTTCGTCCTCCTCTTCCTCAACCTCCTCGTCGGACTCGTCGCCTGCCGACACCATCTCGAAGTCGTCGTCGGAGTCGAGGGCACGCTTTTTGCCCTTCTTAACAGCGGGGCGCTTAGCGGGCTTGACGTCGCTGTCCTCATCGTCTGAAATGATGACCTTCTTAGCAGAGCGACGTTTGCCCAAGCTGCGCTTCGGCGCCTCCTCTTCCTCATCATCGCTCCCGGTGATGCCAGTAAGATCTGGACGCCTTTCGATGACGACCTCAACTCGTGTGGAGGACGAGGTGGCGCTGGCGGGAGACGAGGGTACTGGTGTTGGGGCCGCGCTGCTGGACGCAGCACTGCTGGTCGTGACAGTCACCTTCTCCGTGGCCTCGCGCAGCTTCTTGCCCTTCAGGCGCTTCGACGGCATCGCCGCAGCGGCAGCAGCAGCCGCTTCTTCATCTCGCACTGCATCCCGATGAGTAACTTTTCAACACAGGAACAGGTCATACTCACTTCGCTTCCTGTCCTCCTTCATCTTGGCCAACAAAGCCGCCGGACCTTCCGTCTTCAGGATCTCCGTCTTCTCATTCATGGCCTTGAGGGTCCGCTCCAGATGTGCATCGAAGTAACGGCCGTCGCTCGACGGGAACGAGCCACATCCGGCGATGGAAGCAAGGTTGTCCAGGTACTTATCGCTCTTGAAGAGGTTAGAGGCGGCGATGATGATATCGGCATCCTCGTAGTCCTCAATGGTCTTCGTGTTGATGTTCGCATGCGACGACAGGACCAGCACGTCGAAGTGTTTCTTCGTAAACTTCTCGACCTCGGACTCCCACTGCTTGATCAAGTGCGGAGGAACGACGATGAGGGTCGCCTTAATGGAGATCTTGCCATAGATGTCGTCGGCGTCCTCGTGTTCCGTCTCGACCTTCTTCTGGTTGCAGTCGATGAGCGCCAACGAGATCGCGGTCTTGCCGTATCCGACAGCATCTGCAAGCACACCACCGCGCACACGAACTTCGCGGACTGCCCGGGCCTCCGCACGCCATTGCAGAGGTTCCAGCACAGCTTCCGCGATCTCCTCCTCAGGGAAGGGTGGCGCATCAGGAGCCTCCTGCGCGATCATCCAGCTCAGCGAGCGCCGCTGCTCCTTGCGCAAGGGGATCTTGAAGTGAGGCGGCTGCTTGTGCTCCGGATCCTGCTTGTTGCTCTTCATCGTGAACTTCGCCAATGAGCTTGTGTATGCGGCGATGTACGCGGTGTTCAGGCGGAAGGATAGCTTGAGCGGCGAAGCGTCGAGGATTGTTGGTGGAAGGTTGGCCTGTGCACGGTGCAAAAGCGACGGGATGTTATTGCCAATCCGCAGCTGGCAGAGTCCTGCCTCGTCGCGCTTCCACTGAATCACGAAAGGACTCGGACGTCGCTTGAGCCGACGCTCGTACTCTCCAGCTTCCGCGGCGTCCTCGATGGCGACCATCTTCTTGCCACGGGCGGGGATCCAGTGGATTGCAGGCGACTTTGGCGCACATCGATCGCAGCGACCAGGGTGGTCGCATGCGACGGACTGCCACTGATTGAACATGTCGCTCATGGAGCGACTGCGCTCGAAAAGCCACGCCGTCGCCTTGAACACGGTGCGTTCGTGAATCTTGTCGACGGTGCGCCAGTCACCTTGCGGCCAGTCCATGGCGGATGAGGCCTGCATAGGGATGACGCAGGACAGCAATGCAGTCGCGTACGAGCAGGCATCATCGCCCATCGAGTCCAGCAGAGTCCGCGCGGGAGTGCCAAACTTCGCGTCCTGAATAGTCGTGACCTAGGACTGGGGTCAGTGCTGCTCACCACAAAACAAAATCAGCGACTCACCTGTAGTTTGAAGGATTCGATAGGGACCCACTGACAGGGAGTCCGACACTGAACCTCCTGCTCCTCTTCTCCAGTCGGAGGCGCCCAATTGATATCCTCCACACGACATACAAGCGCCCGAGTCTCCTTATACTCATGACGCCTGTTGCTATGCGAGAACACGAAATGATCGTCCTTGAACACCGGGTGCGGGTCGAGGAAGAACCACAAAGGACGCGCGTCAGGGTCATCGCTCTGCTTCTTATGCAGCGCTCCATTCGCCGTGCCGCACTTCGGGAACAGGTCGTAGACACCGGAGATGTCGCTGTCCAGGTGAAGCATGTCCTCGTCCGCGACGCTGACCCTGATCTGCGACGACGCGAACTCGTCCTTGAAGTCCTCCAGGCCCAGTCGGTTGCGCCAGGAAGGGACAGGCTCGCCCACCGCAGCGATCCGGACGGTGATATCGCGCTGAACGGGCAGGGCGATGGCCCACTTGCCCGACGTCAGGTCATCGCCGTCGCACTGCAGACGCGCAACCGCCTTCGACAGCGTGCGCCGAATCTCAGATTGGCTGAGTTCCTCCGGATCGGCCTTGGCGTACAACCTCCACTCGACGCACTTGGGCTCGAGGATGAGCTCGAGGGTGGCATGAACTGAGGTATAGACAGCCGTCCACACCTCCTGGCGCTTGACCTCGGAGAAGCGGATGTCCGACGAGCAAGCACGTAGGAACGCGTCCCTCCACTTGACGTAGTCCTTGTCAGCGGTGTCGCAGCCTCCATTCGCGGCCAGGTCGTCGAGGAACTCGGCGGTCACATCCGGCACCCGAACGCACATCGGCAGCGCCTCCTTCAGATCGCGCGCCACATCCGCAGGATACAAGCGCGCCTCCGCGGCTAAGTCGACCACCTGTAGATCGTGATGTTCGCCCGTACGAACGCAGCGGTTGCATATCGTGCTCAAACAGTTAGAGCAGCGCAGGAGCGTATTCTTCGTCTGGTCCGTCCTCCCCTCGCACGAGCACATGCGCCTACTGCGATGCACCAGTTCGAGCAACTCGGGAAGGGGTCGCTGCCGCGTCGGGAAGAGCTCCAGCTTGTGGAACACCAAGTCCTCCTCCCCAACGATGCGATCCTCCGTGCGCGCGGCCAGGCTCTCGACCGCTTTCTGCGTCTCCTGGGGCACTTCATCCTCGTCGACCAGGTCCTTCTTCTTCTCATACGACTGGCTTTCGCTGCCGGCTTTGAGCAGCTTCTTGCCAGCGAGGAGCGCCGCGATGACGCAGGATCCAACGACGGTGGACGACATGGCGTTGCCGGCGAGGTCGGCCAGCTGGTCTTCGGACTCGCGCGTCAGAAGGAGCTTGTCGACGGGGAGACCTTGTAGCGAGAGCGCCTCGAGGCCGACGAGGGGCCCACCGCGGTTGGTGATGAAGGCGATCATGTTGGGCGTCAGGCAAGGGCAGATACCTATGGCGTTGCTGCCGGTGGTGCGGTCGACGTTCTGGGACAGGTTCCATACGTGCCTACAAGGGCTATAAGCGACAATGCAGGGCGAAGAAACGACATTCACTTACGTCTTGTAGTTGGGATCGACGTTATCCTTGGAAGCCATGCGCAAGGTAAGAATGTCCATCAGATCCCAGACGCGCTCGACCTGGGCACTTCCCCAGTCATTCCAAGCGTGTTCAGGCAACTTGCAAGTGCCACCTAGGACGAGCAATCAGCATACGGTATCTTCAATTAGCGAAAATACGTACCGCTTTCCCAGTAGGTCAGTGGTCGCTTGTTGCCCAACCTTTCTTCAAGCCTTGCTCGAGCATGTCGGGACTCACATCGTCCCCAGTCCGTACGGCCCGACTTCTTCTCCAAGGCCTGCGCGGACTCTTGCACGAGCTTCTGACGGGACTGGAAAATACGGGGGTCGTCCGAAGCGAGCAGGAACGAGTCAATAGGCGACGACGCATGCCGTTGCATGGCCATAACCATCTGTGACCACTGCGCCGGCACGCCCGAGTGCTTCTGGTCCACCGCAACGAGATACCCTCTCGTCCGCGTATGTGGAATATAGTAATTCTTCGTATCAAACCGCTTGAACGCCGCGCTGTAGCCCTTGGACTCGAAGTGCTTCTTGACCTCGTCCCAGGGCGCGCTGCAGACGTTCTCCAGGATGACTAACGGCGGCCGGTGGTTGGTAATCCACGACATCATGCCGCGGAAGGTGCGCGCGGACTCGCCGGCGCCGTCGATGGTCTGCTTCTGGTTGTTGAGGTTGGAGAAGTCGACGCAAGAGGTGCCCGCGACCAGGAGGTCTACGTCGCCGGGCACGGGAGCCAGAGCTCCGAAAGCGGTGTGACTGCAATACAATGTCAGTTGAGTATACGCGGACAAAGTACGAAAACGCACGCTTCGGCGTCCCCTAGCTCGCAGACGTCTCGGAACAGGAGGGGCGGCATGAAGTTGCGCTCGATGTAACCTTGCTTGAACGGCTCGATTTCACAGGAGAAAACATGTTCGACACCGATCTCAACGTCGTATAGCTCCTTCACATAGGTGCAGATGAGGTCCAACGCCAGCAGGGGAGACTCGGTGCCCGAACACATGGTGGCGACACGGAGTTTGCGTCCAGTGATATGCTCGGCCAGGTTCTTGAGGGCGGGACTACGACGAACGATGTCGCGGAAGATGTCGGTAATCTCGTGAATGGGAGGGAGGTTCGCGATGTCCTTGTCCTTGAGCTTCCCCTGCATCTTCAGGCCCTTGCTGGCCTTCGCGCGCTGCGGCTTCTCGTCTTCGCTCTCCTCCAGGTCTTCCTCTACGGCCATGTTGTCGTCCGACGCGTCTTCATCGGCCTCGAGAGCGTCTTCGTCGCTGTCTTCCTTTCCCGAGCCCTCCGGTTCTTGGTAATCGTCGTCTGACTGGGCGTCGTTCTCGCCGTCACTGGAGGGGACATCTTCGTCCTCGTCATCGTCGCCACCCTTGCGCTTAGATTTGGGTGCGGGCTTCTTCTTCTTGGGCTGTGGCTTTGGCTTTGGTTTTGCCTTCATGGACTGCGACACCTTCGCCTTCGGTTTCGTCTGCTTCTTCGAGCTGCTCGCAGTAGGCATGTCCACGTCTGCGTCGTCCTTCGTCGGTGCCTTCGCCTGGTTCTGACCCTTGAAGCCGAATGAGAAGAGGCTCTTTTGCGCCATGGCGCGTCAAAGAGTGCCCTCTGTGAGTTTGGTTTGGTTTACGCAAAGGTTGATTGCAAAGACGCGCCGTCCCGCAAAACGCGACCTGTCACAGGAATGTCACACCGCGCGTGCTTCCCACGCTTGTTGTTCCCTACCTTCACGTGTGCGTCATAGGACGCTGCTCACAAGATGGATCGCACCCTGGTGCTGCAAAGACTACGCGAAACCTTCGGGGAGGATAGTCTTGACTGGTTTGACAAAGCATATCTGATGGACTGGTAATTCTTTCTTCATCGTCCAGGATCAGGAGACTCAACGGCTTATTCTGTAGGATTGTGGTAGGCTGCCTTTGGGTAGCCTCCTATGTTATCGACCTATTTCCTGTCTATCATCGTGAATTCTCCCCCGACGACCCCCTTATTTCTCATGACCATCATCATAACCAGTCAGTTATACTCGTCCTTCGCATATGTGTACCTCTAAACTCGTTAAATGACAGAGTACCAAGCTGGTTCAATCATGTCGTAGCTTTCGCTGTACCTGCCGCCCTAATGGCGCTTGTTGGCCTCAAGAGGAGGTCGCTCATGGATATTCATCACGGCGCATTAGCGCTTGCATCGTCTAGGTCAGTTCGTCGGCCGCTTCGCCGTTCGTAACTCATCGGTGCAGAGGATGGACTGCTGTCATCACGGAATTCGTCAAGCATCTTGTCGGTAAGCTCGTCAGTCTCTATATTATATACCATAACTTGACCGTCTGCAAGGTCGCCTACGTCCTGATTTTTTGTATCGCTGCAAATGGGACGCAGCCACGGCCGCTTGCACGGGGTATGTATCCGCAAATCCGCTCAGTGATTGCCTGCCTCACGCTACCCAGCAAGCTATCCACGATCGAGGAAGGTCGGAAATCATTCCCTTCCGGTCACTCGTCGACGTAAGTTGTCGGTTGTTCCAGCTGCGATCTCATCTTCACGCGTCACATTCGTAGCGCCTTTAGCGGAATGATGCTCCTTTCGCTCTGGATCGCTGGCCAGACGGGCGCGTGGTGCTTTTCCAGCCCCGCGCCGGTCAGCATAGTGCCAAGCCGAATGCTGCGCTTCCTCATCGCGATGCTCCCCCTCATCTGGGCTACATGGGTCGCCATCAGCCGGCTCGAAGACTACGTATGTGCCTTTTATTATCATTATTCGAGCCTTTCTGTCCTCGCGCTCCTTCTAAACTTCTCTCGGTCCTCCCTGACCTTTCATCCTCTCCCTCCACACCTACTCTCCCTTCCCCCTCAACCCCCCTAACCTCCCCACCCCCCAGCGCCACCACAAAGAAGACGTGATCGTCGGCTCCCTCCTCGGCGCCGGATTCGCCACGATCTCCTACCTCATGTACTGGCCCTCGCCCCTCCTCGCCGAGGTCTCGCATCTACCGAGGGTGCTCTATCGCGATGATGGAAGGAGAGAGCGCGATCACTATCGGTTGTACAGTGTGGATGAGGGTGGGGATAGTACGGTGTGATGGGGTGTTGGCGGGAGGTGAGAAGAGGGTGTTGGCGACACGGTGTAATGGCACAGTGCGGCGAGAATATGGACAGCACAGCGAGAAGAGAATATTGACAACACTGTAACAGTGTAATACATACATGGGAGAGGAGGATATAAGTACGTAGGAAGGAGATAGGTGTAAGAGGTGACCTGTACTATGTACACGAAAGGACAGGCTTTACAAGAAAATTCGAGTCCAGCGCCCAGATAGGTACGTATGGCAATATCTTGTTCATCATCACGCAGCTGCCGGCTGCCGTACAAACATCCATTTGTCGCCTACTTTCTGCATCCTTCCCCCAGGGCCTCCTCCTCCCGATGTCGGCGAGGCGGCCTCGACCTGCGGCGGGCTGCCAGTATCGTCTCCGCCGAGCACGATGGCGTCGGTACTCTGTCCTGCCGCGCTATGCGTGAACTGCCCCGCCCCGCCGTGCGCGAAGCCAGTTTGACCGTTAGGCGCGAAACTACCCCGGCCATTCCCTCGCCCACGGAAGCCGCCTCTCCCGCCGCGTGCGCCGCCACGCCAGCCGCCCATGTCGGCGCCACCCATGCCCTGCCCCATACTCCCCATACCCATCGCTCCCTGACCCATACCCATACCCATACCTCCTACACCCATCGTGCCCATCCCACCCTGTCCCATCCCTATCCCCACCCCACCCGCGTTCATCCCCATCCCTCCCGCAGCAGCCCACTCCGCCTGCATTTTCTTTTCCATAACAAACTGCATAAGCACCTCCCCCGACGGCGTCACCCCGTACGTCGTCTGCCACAGCTGCCCCAGCGCCGCCCAGGACTCGGGCGCGGTGAAGTCGAAGGTGGTGGGGTCGAAGGAGTCGATGCCGAGGTGGGGTTGAGGTTGAGTGGGTTGTGCGGGTTGAGCTTGAGCTTGAGCTTGTGGAGACTGAGCTTGTGAGGGCAGAGGATGGGGATGAGCTAGCTGCGGCTGAGGTTGTGCGAGCTGGGGCTGCGGCTGTGGGGGCGCCGAGGCAGACGGTATATTCGCAGGTACGGACGGGGACATGGGCACGGTGGATATGGGCTGAGGAGGCGCCGACGTGGGAGGCGTCGCAACTACACCCTCCATACCATCCTGACTACTCCCCGCCGGCGTCGCGCTCGGCGGCACAGGCGTCGGCGACCGAATATCCCGCCCAAACTCGTCCTTGCCCGTCTCCGGCGTCGCCACCCGCCTCGGGCTGGGCGAGCGCTGCGGGAGCGACGGCCGGTGCGGCGGGCTATAGGGCCTCACGTCGCGCCCGCGGCCACCACCACCCCCACCACCGTATCTACCGGGCGGGCTGCGCGAGCGGCTGCTCCGCCGGGGCGCGTGAGTCCAGTCCCGGGGCCGGCTCCGGTCGTCCCACCGCCCGCCCCTGCCCTCACCGCGTCCGCGTCCGCGGAACCCGCCTCTGAAGCCGCGACCGCGACCGCCGCCACGGTCGTTATGGGAGTACGCATCGTATGGACGTCCACCGTCATTGGGGCTTCGGGACTGGTCCTGCCCGTATTCTCGCCGTCCGTACGGGCCGTTTCCCTCATAATAAGGAGGTGACTGGGAAGTACTAGCATACGGGTAAGCACCATTAGGACCACCAAATCCTGGCTGTGGCTGTTGGTATGGTTGCGGCGGGATGTTATTGTGTTGCGCGGCAAGACCGAGTTGTTGTAGGAGTGCCGCTCCGAGTTGTGGTGCTTGCCCGGGCGGCGTGTTATTTGTCGGTGTTTGTCTGGGCGCATCTCAGCAAGTTGTTCGTAGCTCGCAAGGAGATAGATCACTTACGTTGAGGGCTGTTGCTTTGCTGCAGCCGCTTGCGTCAGCAGCGCGAGCAGTGCAGCCTGTGCATCGGCCGCTGCCGGCCCCGATGGGGCTTGGACAGGCGGCGTCGACGCACTGGCCGCATTCGCCTGCACCGACGGCGCCAGCGGTGCGTTCGGCGGGGTGTGGCCGGTCGGCGTGCTAGCGCTACGTATTCGCGGATCGCTCGACTTGGCTACGTCGGATTCTGACGAAAGCAAACATTTTTGATTCAGTTCACGAATTGGTTCAATTGCGCGGGCGATCGAGACGTAGATTGTACAGATGAAATGAGTACTTAGCGCAAACTCGATATGACAAGCACCTTTTGGGTTCGCTGAGACCGTAGCCATCAATCCCGACAGCACTGACGTCGGGAAGGTATTCCCCTTGGACCATATATCAAGGACTTTGTTTGCCTTCTCCTGTAAGCGCACAAGCGCGAAATATTAGGTCGACTGGTCTACTTGACGCAAAGAGTGAGGAGGGAGGCGACCGTATACAGCTGTTCGTCTACGCAAAGTAGCAATCGCATACGACGAAACCAAGCTGCTCGCGGTGCCGGCTACGTCAGTATGCTCCTACACGCTGTTCCGCGTTGAGGCAGTTGCTACCATGGGCTATACGACACGAACGACCAAGTCAGATCTATGGACTGTGCTGCTCACCTTGCCTTCAGGAACACCGCCGGAGACCATCTCGCGGAAGACTTCGTTGAGCACGGTTTGGAGCTTCGTGAGAAACGAGGACGCGTTGCCGCCAGAGGAGCTAGAGCCAGCAGAGCCTTCTTTCTTCGCTTTCGATCGAGCAGCACGAGCAACAGAGTCAATCACGTAGAGGCTGAAGATCTTGTGGGAGCCAGACAGAGATTTATGGGTGCGCGCGAGTATAGAGACCAGCTGAGCGTCGTGCTGTGCCGATCCCGCACATCAGAAAGATAGGCGCGCAGGGAGGACCGTAAACGCACCTCTAGCAGCTGCATCGCGTCTGCCGTCAACTTCTGCATCTTCGACGCGGATAGGTGCTTGGCCTGCACTATGGCTTTCAATGCCGACTCGAAGGACTGCACTGAATGTGAACCGGCGCCTATTGCTTCCCTGAAAGCACTCACAGCAATGTCGGTCATGGCTGCTGTTGACCATCAACAATAGGGGAGCCTGGCGTGGGTTTGGCGACGATGTGAGGCCTCGTCGCCGGCAGCGGGGACGATGGGGGCAGGAAGAAATGGAAGTTTACGGTTGTTGACATGGCCCGTGCGCCGCGTTCCAGGCCGTCCGGCGTCAACGGCGCGATCGCCGGCGCCGCTGGCGACCGCTGGACGGAGCAGCATCGAGGCCTTCACGCTCCTTCTCACGTCCTTCATCTTCTCCGTGGTCAACCGAAGCTCCTTGAGAGCCTGACCACCGACCACATGTCTACTCGGAAAGCGGCACTGACTTTGGGGACGGTCATCTGTCTCTCAGCACTCACTGTGAGCACTCAAGGACGCGGGTCTCCGGAGAAGTTACTAAAGTGAACGGTAGGTATGGGGAGTACATTACCAACAAGAGGCCGAGAGAGAGGTTCACTTCTCGATTCAGTACTTCAGTACCTCTTGTCTGACCAGAATGTATAGTCCATGTACCAGGGTGTCTTGCGAGACGACGTCCGAAGACGAGAGAAGATGCTCCAGCGCCAACTCGACCTCGAGGAATCGAAGAAGAAACGCGAGATCTACGAGCGCGCGCAGAAGGTCGACCCGGACTCATTACAATGACCTCCGACGCCACATCCTTTCTGCACAGAGTCTATAGTCACCCCTCACCCCTCACTCATAACGCTGTACGGGTTAACCGGTAGGAATGAATTATTCAGACTAATACACCGCGTTCCCTCATGATACATTGCGACCTCTACCGGCCTTTTACATCTTCAACGTTCACTCGTCCCGGATCTGCACCTTGATGGCGCCCTGGGTCGGGTCAGAGGCTGTCTGGAAGGCCGAGATGGCGTCTTCCAGAGGGAAGCGGTGGGTGACCAGCGGCTTGAGGTCGACGATCCCTCCAGAGATGAGACGAATTGCCTTCGGGTACTATCGCGCGTGTTAGCAAATATGCTCGCGTTCACACTCCTTTCAGCAACTTACCTGGTTCGCATAGCGGTACAGGAACCCAAGGTCAATCTCGTTCGCGCTCAGGTGCATGAAGGGGAACTAAAGCTTCGTCAGTACTCCCCCTCCCCTCGCATCTAACCCAACTCACCTTCTGCTCAGCCCTCCCAACACCAATGATGAACACCTTCCCGCCGAACTTCGTCGCAAAGATCGCCGAGTGGATGCTCGTCTCGACACCCGTGCACTCGAGGGTCACCTTGATCGGCATGCCCGCGGCGGCCTTGACGCGATCCGCATTCTGCTTGGGCGTGTCTTTCGGGTCGATGAGGATGGTGCGCGCGTTCGGGACGAGCTTCTTGGCGAAGTCGAGGCGGCTTTGGAAGAGGTCGGTGATGACGAGGGGCTCGGCGCCGGCCGCGCGAGCGCATAGGAGAGCGACGAGACCGATGGGGCCGGCACCGCTAAATGAAGGTCAGTCTCGAGGATTTCAACTAGACCATGGATACGTACGTGACCAAGACGGGGTCGCCCAAGCCGACACCGGCCTTCTCGACACCTCCAGTCACGACTGCAAGAGGCTCGCAGAGCGCGCCCTCCTCGTAAGACATGTTATCGGGCAACTTGTGGCACCATTGTGCGGGGTGGACGTGGTAGCGGGTGAGAGTGCCTTTGCGGTCTATCAGCTTGTGCGCGTCCGATACGATGGACGAACTAACCGTGGTAAGGGGGAGTAGAGCAGAAGATCTGCGATGACATTCAGCATCGTCGACCCTTCAAATCCTCATGGCTCTACTCACCACATCAGGGCAAGCGTTGTACTTCCCAGTACGGCAAGCCTCGCAGTTCGGCTGCGAGCACGGAATGCCGACCTCGAGCGCGACACGATCGCCAACCTTGAGCTCCGTCACGCCCTCGCCGACTTCGATAACCTCGCCTGCAGACTCGTGTCCCGACCCACACTCGTCAGTAACGATCATGTCGCCGATGCCGCCATGCTTCCAGAAGTGGACGTCGCTCCTGCGACGTTGTCAATCAACTCATCCCTCTAACTGCTCCTTCCCCTTCGATCGCCGCGTCGCCTGCAGGGAAGGGAATACAAGAGAACGCACCCGCAGATACCCGTCGCGCGGACGTGGATGAGAACCTGCCCCGGGCCCGGCGAGGGCTTGGGCTTTTCGACGAGGTGCACCTCATGCTGGGGGTTGTAGAACGCCGCGATGTTCGCATCCTTCGGCGTCTTCTCCCCGGGGGGCACGACGCGGAACTTGGGGTCCTTCAGGACCTTCGTGGGGTCGTAGATAGCGTGGTTGGCGGTCAGGACCATGATGAGGGATGGACGTTGGGAATAGGATGTGTGTTAGGAATAGGGAAAAGGGGCAGCTCGCTGGTGGCGGTTTTTGTCAAGCCGTTTGCGCTTCGTGCTCAGCGGCGAGGGGGCTCGGGCAGAGAATTAACGCTGGGGGCTCATCGATGGCCGCTGGAGGCATTCGAGACGGCCCGGACGTTCCCCAGACCCCGCATGATCAGAGGGATAGGGGACCGGGGCTTGCACCGGGGCGATAACCAGGGTCCCAGGTCAGCCCACACGATAATTGTCCGGGGCTTCGCGGGCGCGGAAGCAAATAGCGAGGGGCAGGGGAGAAATATTGTGCAAAGAGTCAAATAAAATATGGATGCCCCTGTCCTATGTGTCCGAGCCAAACACCGACTGCAAGAGTTACTGTGATGACGATGCAAGGACCTTGTCTACCAATTCCGCTACAGTTTCGCAGTGCGAGAAACCTTCGTACATACAGAGTGCGAAAATACTGCCGCCCAGAAGCGTAAAGGGATCATCCTGAAGGCAGAGCGGACTCAGCGAAGGGACAAACACGAACCGTCACAGTGACATGTGTGTCACGCAGCGTCCCAGACCCACGTGTTCGAGTACGCTTGCCAGAGGCGACCACTCGAGTTTCTTACTTTTTGCGAGATTGAATACTGTAAGCTCTTCGTCGAATTGAATCCGTAATACTGACGCGACAAGCAGAGTCAAGGGTTTGGAAGGTCCTCAAGTCGTTCATCGCGAGCCCTTGAACGCGCCTCCTGCCGGATCCTCTTCGATGCCTCCAGCTCGTACGGCTCAGAGAACGTTTCGTCTGTGCTCCTCCTGTGATAATGCTGTGGTGGTGGACGCTTCGCACGAACCGTCACCAACTTCTCCCGGTGTCGTAACGTCCTGGGAGGATAGACTCTGCGTCGGCGCGCTCGTAGACAGCGCCGACAGAGAGGCTGGCATTCTTACGAAGCAAATCGATCGACTCCGAGCCCTCGTCGTCACCATGGAATACCACAGGGACCAAGCGGTCGCCTTCTCTGCCCAACAGCGCGCCCGTATCTCCTTCATCCAATTGCTACCCACGGAAACACTGGTGCAGATACTTGGCCACGTCTGTTCCGAAGTCCAATTCTGTCTACTCTCCCCCGAGTATCCGTCTATCGTTATCAGCCAAGTCTGCCAGCGGTGGCGGGATATTCTCGTCAGCTCGGCATCGCTATGGGCTCCCGAAATAAATATCTCCATCGAAAATCTGTGTTGGCCAACGATGATCGACGCATCTGTGATCGAGGAGCAAGCTTTGAAGATGCAGAGCGCTTTTGATCACTATGTGCGACGCTCCAGCGGGAGGCTACTCGATATTCGCTTCGTTGGCAGCAAAGATTACTGCAAAGATACGCAGGCCCGAGCGATATGCAGATGCTTAGCAGCGCACGCTCCTCTGTGGCGTTCAGTGAAAGGGATGCCAATATGCATTCTCGCCGAGCTGCACGGCCTCGTTGACAGCCCGATGCTCGAGCGACTCGAAAGCCTGGACCTAGATTGGTGTCGCGCAGAGGAATATCCTTTCCGCAGTGAACTCCTGTCGCTGAGGCATGCACCTCGCCTTCGCAAGGTCACGGCTCCACAGGTGTATGACTTAGACCTGCCATTCGGACAACTTACGGACATCCACGACAACGAATGGATGGAAATGGGTCTACAGCTGGCACTAGCGCTACAATCTTGCCTCCAGCTAGAGTCCCTTCGCTTATCGCTTGCATCCACTGTCTGGCTGCGGGGAAGCTTGAGCCCCTCTGCTCTACCCAAGCTTTCATGGCTGCATATCACTTGCACCGACTTGGAAACCGGCGTAGAACTCTTCACCCTCGTTGATGCTCCCTGCCTCACCCACCTCACGCTCAAAGCGGCTTGGGATGGTGAACAGGAACCTGAAGCTCAAACCAATCGCTGCACGATACAAGTCGAACGCGAAGAAGTTACGCTCACCACCATTCAGGACTTCCTGGAACGGTCCCAATGTCGCCTGACGTACTTGGCCCTCATCTCTGTTTCGCTCGCCACATCCTTTCTCTTGGAGTTGTTGGAAGAACTGCCTTTCCTCGAGGAACTGGAGATCACCGATGGACCGGGCCAATATCGCTGGCAATCTGACGGTGTCTGTGATTACGACTCGCTCGACGAGTCTTCCAGCGTCAGTCTGGATCTCTTCCGCGCCATGGCGCCCGCTGCATTCAAGCTCGATGGCGATTCTGCGCCACTACTCCCAGTGCTGCGCAGGTTCTACTTCGAAGGCCCTATTGCAAAGGCCTTCGCGGAAGATGACAGGAGCGCCATCCTCGATCGTCTCTGTCAGTCCCGGACAGACGTGCCGCTGGTAGTCGTCGTGCATGGTGTAGGGACATGGGGTCAGTGCTGTCTGCCGGTGGAGAAACCACTTCTGCTAACTCAACGATCGCTTAGAAACGAGCAAGCTGTGGAGGGCTGATCAGATGGCGGTACGGGCAAGCGCGTAGACCATGACAGGCCGACGCGCATACACGGTACGTTGAACTTCGACATGGTTGATATTCAACTCAAAGCAGTGTCCCAGCATTCTACGTATGATACAGAAATCACTTCATATTCCTTCCATTTTTACATCCGTTTACTATAGAAGTTTGCTCGTTAGCCGAGTTCGAAAGTGAATGGACTGGGACGTACCGTGATGACCGTAGGCTTGTCGCGGCCGAGGAACTCCTTCAGCTTGCTGATCTCGAGCGCGACCTCGATCAGGTCCTTCAGCCCCTTCGCCGCGTCCTCCGCGAGCGCCTCCTTGCTCGCCTCGGGGCCCAAGTAGCGCTCGATGTACAGCCGCACCGTCGCGCCCTGGCTGCCCGTCCCGCTCAACCGGAACACGACGCGCGAGCCGTCGTCGAACGTGATGACGTGCCCCTGGTTCTTCGACACCGACTTGTCGATCGGGTCCGTGTACGCGAAGTTGTACAGGTCCGCGACCTTGAACTTGCCCCCGGGCCCGAAGGTCTGCCCGGTGAGCGAGCTCGCGCCGAGGTGGTCGTCGAGCGCCTTGACGAGCGCGTTGGCGCCCTCGGACGAGACCTCCTCGTAGTCGTAGCGCGAGAAGAAGGAGCGGCCGTAGATGGAGTAGTGGCGCTCGAGCAGCTCCTTGATGCCGATGAGCTTGTTGGGCGACTCGCGGTTGGCGGCGGCGAGGATGTTGAGCCAGGCGATGATCGCCCAGATGCCGTCCTTCTCGCGGATGTGGTCGGAGCCGGTACCGAAGGACTCCTCACCGCAGATGGATAGCCTGCCAGCGTCCATGAGATTGCCGAAGAACTTCCAGCCTAGGAAATTTCAGGTGAGCAGGGCTGACAGTTGCACTCGCGACAACATGCACGCGGGCCAGAATGCGAGAGAATACGCACCCGTCGGAACCTCAAAGTGCTCGAGACCCTTCTTTTGCGCGACAAGGTCGATAGCCTTGCTAGTCGGCATGCTGCGCGCGAGACCCTTGACGCCACCCTTCTTGAAATACGGGATGGACTCGGCCCAGTCTGCGATGATTGCCACAGAGTCGGATGGCGTCACGAACGCGCCCTTGCCGTAGATCATGTTCCGGTCACCATCGCCATCGCTGGCAGCGCCGAACGCAATGTTGTTCTTTTCAACCGCTTCGACGAGCGAGTGGGCGTAGGTGAGGTTCGGGTCCGGGTGCCCGCCACCAAAGTCGGGCAGCGGCTTGCAGTTCTGCACGGAGGTCTCGGGCAGGCCGAGCTCCTTGACGAGGATCCTGTGGGCGTACGGGCCCGTGACACCGTGCAGGCCGTCGAAGAGGACCTTGAAGGAGTCCTGGTTGGTGAGGAGGAAGCTCTTGATGAGGTCGAAGTCGAAGATCGACTTGAGGAGCTCGACGTAGTCCGAGACGGAGTCAATGATCTGGACCTTGGAGGGGCCGTAGGTCGTCTCGCCGATCTTGGACAGATCGATCTGGGGGCACGTCGTCAGTTTCTAGATGGTGCAGACGCGGCCAGGAGACCCCGACGCAGTCCAATCCAATTGCGATGGATACAGTGAGCGCGCTATCTGACGCAATACGATCTATGAGGTCGACCATCGACTGGCGCAAGGATTGCCAGTCAGGATCTAGCCTCATGAATCGTAAAGCGAGCAGATTGCGCCCCCACCGCGTTCCTCGCAGCCGGACGAAGACGCGCCGGGTCGCCAGCCGGGATCAACAGTCTTGAACACGCACCTCTGGCAGCTCAATGACCTTATACTTCGAGATCTCCTTCGTCTTCTCATAAATCTTGTTCGTCACATTCTCCGGCGCCGGCCCCCCATTCGACACATTGTACTTGATCCCAAAGTCATTGTCCGGGCCGCCCGGGTTGTGGCTCGCGGTGAGCAGGATCCCGCCGTTCGCCTTGTACTTGCGGATCACGTTCGACGCGGCGGGCGTCGACAGGATGCCCGCCTGCCCGATGATGAACTTCGCGACGCCGTTCGCGGAGCCGATCTTGAGGATCGTCTGCACCGTCTCGGGCGAGAAGAAGCGGCCGTCGCCGCCGACGACGAGCGTCGCGCCGTGCAGGTCGACCGCGTCGAAGATCGACTGGACGAAGTTCTCGGTGTAGTGCTGCGTGGGGGTGAGTGAGGGGTGCCCATCGATGAGAGTGGGACGCCGCGGCGCACCTCCTGCTGGAAGATCTTGACCCTAGGCGCGACGCGTCGTGTTAGCGCGATAAGCGGCGAGCAGAACGTGTTACGCACCTCTTGCGCAGGCCGGAGGTACCAGGCTTCTGGCCCTCGAAGGGTTTCGTGGAGATCTCCTTGACCGACATGATAGTTGGGGACAGGATGCGATGGAAATGACAGAAGGAATCGCGAATTCGACGCCCTTATGAAGTCACCATGAGGCGCCCACACGTGCGTAGGGGTTACTTTGAGGCCCTGGCGGCGCACTGCTCGAAGGGTGGGTGGGTTGCGAAGACATGCGAGCAAAGGCTTCGTATACGTGTATAGGCGAGACGGAGGAGAACTGCGCGCGCGAACGAGTATCAAACGGGCATCTTACGCCCGCCCAAGCGGCGGGTAGCAGGCTCATGTTCTGCTCCGACCAGCATGGCTCGCCTTCCACTGATGCATGTAGCACGCTCGGCAGTACCGTATAAGCCTGAGATAGGGGGGAGGGAGAGCACGAAGATACAGGACTTTACGTGTGTTTCCTCATGGCCTCCCTCTCCTCCCGCGCCTTCAACGCCTCCCACTGCTCCCTCCACCTCTTCCACTCCGCCTCGCGTCCTGCATCGGGCCATACCGCCCAACCGTCCCTCATCTGACACCACGTCGACACCGGATTGGCGATTAGCCATGTCTTGAAGCGTCCGAGGATGGACTTCGGGCGCCTTCTCGGGATGTGGACAGCTAAGGCGTAGAGTGCGGTGCCGAGGGCGACTCCGATGGAAAAGCCCCAGAGGACTTGCCTGGCGGAGTGATATCGAAGGTAGTATCTGGGGAAATAGATAAGCATGCGAAGCGAAGAGAGGCATTGGGCGGAGGAGAGGTTACCTGGAGTACGCTACAGCCCCGGAAACAAATGCAGTCGCAGCATAGACAAAGAGCCTAAAGGCTTTGTCAAGAGCAGCGCTTCCAGTAGACGCAAAGCGGTGCCGGAAATATAGGTGGCACGTCAAGAAGGCCCAGAAGAAACCCATGTATTGCGAGTGGGACGAGGGGAAGCCGTAGCCTGTTCCAACTTCGTCTGCGCAAGCTTTGAGCAACACAGTTCAATGTAGACAATCGATTACATTACCATAGGGTCTGTCTTCTTTGATCATGTGCTTGAGGACCCAGTTGAAGCCTTCAGAGGCCAGTTGGCCGGTCCACATTACAAGCACGAGGTATTCGCGTGTTTGTACGGCTAGGGCGGCGTACGCTGGCTTTCGGATAGTCAGTAACTAAGTCAGATATTTCTCGCTTGCTCGAACTCACCATGAGTAAAATAGGAGTTAACGAGGACAGTGCGAGGAACCACGAGAAGAGGGATTCATCGGGGTCTGCGAGGCTGCGTGATTCGGACTGAAATCCTTTCAGATAAGTGATTTTCACGTACAGACGATATGGGTCAAGTCCAGAGCGACTCTCGGAGGGCCTTCCTCGCTGTCCATGATGGCGATGAAATGTCGTGGACGCGACTGGACGGGAACACGTGGGGGTGACGAGGAGTACAAAAGCCCGGAATCCGCGCCGGAGTCCCGAATGACGTTGACGACCGATCCCCGGATCACGGACCGCGGCGCTTGAGGACTATCATCCGCGTCGCGAAGTTTCCCTTGCTCTCCTTGCTTTCAACCACCGTACATTCTGCCACAGTAGCGGGCTGAAGTGCAACTCCGTCGCTGAAGCCTCGCTGGACTAGGCGGGGAAGGTTACACACGAAATCCTAAGCTAGCAACTGGTCTACCGAGAGCCGTCATCGAGAGGTCATAGATCGACTGAACATCGTTAGACTGCGCTCGGTTCCTTGATTCCCTCTCTCACCATCATGGGTGAGAACGGCAGATATGGCGAGCATGAGCCACTTCTCAGCAAGTGCGTCCTCCACCTCATGTTCATCCGAGGAGACGCTCACCGATCGAAGAGCTGAAATCGCGTCGACGCCCGTGTATCCTATAATACACATGATTAAGAACGTTCGTACACGAGCTTCTCGGGGTTCTGATATAGCTGAGAAGGCCTACAGGACATGATAGTACGTCAACCTCACTATTTCCTCCCTGCACATCGGCCTCATGGCGAACACCTGGTATAGCACTTCATAGGCGCGTATTTCCCTCAAACAGATCCCGAAATGTGCGCTAATCATCAGCATCCACCAAACAGATACCCCCCTCACCTTCGATGCCCTCACCGCCCCTGACCTCACCTACACCCTCATCCGCCCGCTGCATGAAAAGTATAGCTCCCTCCAGCGCGGCGGCAACATGTCCATCGTCTTCTGCCTCCTCCTCAACCGCGCGCACGTCCGCGCCGACGAGAACATGTCCACCGCGCCCGTCTCGCGCACGCGCGCCGAGCTCTGTGAGCTCCTCGCCATCCGCACGCTGCGCGACTACGGCGACGACACTCTCACGCTCGCGCACGTCGTCACGACCGCGTGGCCCGTGTTCAACGGCGCGGACGAGGAGGTGCTGAGGCAGGCGCAGGAGGATAGGGATGATTTGGAGGAGCGGGTCGGAAATGCGATCGAGCTGGCGATTGTGGGGAAGGCGAAGCGCTTTATCAAGTGCTCGCCGTGTCAGAAGGTTATTGATGCGATTTGGAGGTAAGTGGGGGGGTGAAAGGGGGTGGGTGTATGCTGACAGGATGACTAGCGGTAAATGCGTGTATCAGGCTGAGAGCAGCCACTCTATCTTGTCTGACGTCAGTGATTTGAGGCAACGGGTGGCATACTTGACTGACGCCTTTCCAGACGTACAAACGGACACCTATACACTACTATGACCCTCACAAAGCGCCCTTGCTAGATCACTACCGCTTGAAGGTCCCGTCCGTGCGGGCGGTTCTTGAATTCTGGAAGTGCGTGCCCTCCGCAGTGATCATGTGCGGTACTCGACTGATCTTTCGCCACCCTCCAGCTTCGTGCTTCTCTTCATCCTTTTCGTCGTAGCGATCGAGTACTCAGAGAGGGATCACATAAACACGGCTGAGATTGTGTTTATGGTCTACGCCCTCGGTTTCAGTCTGGAGAAGTTCGCAGCCATGCAGGAGCACGGGATTCGAGGTAGGTGATCCCTTACTCGGTCTAGACCCCGCTTGCTGACGATGTTCAAAGTGTACACAAAGGGAACCTGGGTGCGCTCTCTCGATGTCGCTATGCGCTTCGCTATCGACTGACTTGTGATTCAGAATGGTTTCGACATCGCGCTTGGTATACCTCACTTCTCATTCCCTCATCAGTTGACGGCTGATCGGTACTGGCAGTGTCCACCTACCTCGTCTACCTCTTCCTCCGATTGTATGGCCAACTTCACAACAGTAAGTCACCTTTCCTCGTCAGCCTCTCCTACTTGTTTGAACACATTGCAGGCAAATGGGCCCGCTCCCTCGGCATCGACCTCCTCGCCCTCATCGCTTGCTTGTTATTCCCAAGGTGCTTCTCGCGTCTTCCCTCTCATCGTTCAACCCGCTGAAAACCCATCTTTCTACCCTACCACAAACGCCCGCAACCACCTTAAACGCTCGTCGATAACCCAGACTCGCCTTCGTCACCCTCAAGGACAACCTCATGGTCCTCGCCCTCCGCGCTATGATCGTGCAGTTCCTGCTCCTGATGATGATCGCGGCGTTTTGCTTTTGTGGGTTTTTGTATGCGCTTTGGACGTGCGTATCTATTCCTAGTTCAAGCGTTAGCGTCTGATGTTGACTCAATGCAATCATAGACTGAGCCGCAACGAGCCGTGGCCGTATAGTGCGACGTGAGTAACTTGACCTTCATAACAACGGCTCGTGGTGACGAAGATGACAGCCAGATCGCGTGGTGGATGCTGGACATCTGGTTCGGGCTCGACGCGAGCGGGTTTGAGAAAGCAAGTGAGTTGTTCGTTGGCTTCGAAAAGGTGAATATGAAGATTGACGCCTCCTGCAGCGAACTTCCACCCGTACTTCGGGCCCGTGCTGATGGTCACGTACGCGTGCTTGAGCAATACGTTGTTGTTGACGGGTAAGTGGCTGCCCATCGCAAACTAAAGTCGATCTAACTCGACGATCTGCAGTCCTGGTTTCTGTGAGTGATTCCTTCGCCTGACCTGCGTTCTCACGCGGACTGATCCTCGTCAAGATTCTTACGAATACGTTTGCGACTATCAGCGAGGACGCGCTTGCTGAGGCCATGTTCCGTCGCGCGGTCTCCACCATTGAGGGGTAAGGAATATCAAAGCGTGTTTCCATTCACTTACGCTCGTCCGTAGAGTCAAGGCAGACTCGCTGTTCTCTTATCACCCTCCTATCAATCTTCTTGCCGTCTGCGTCATGTTCCCTCTGAGCTTCATCCTCACGCCGAGGTGGTTCCACAAGGTGAGTGCGTCCCGGAAGTCGCCCTGCTGGAGCTCACCAGATCTCCAGGTCAACGTGTTCTGCATCCGGCTTACCAGCTTCCCCATTTTGCTTGGCATTGCGCTATATGAGAGGCAAGCGAAGAAGCATGGGACGACTACGTTCTCGGATACCTTGTCCGCGACGGTGGAGAGGATATTCGATGCGCTGCCGAGGCAGATTACGAGGTTATGTGAGCGCATGTGTTGCTTTTCCGCATTTGGGCTATGCTGAAGCATACCCATAGCGATCTTCGAGGGCTTCGCGGGTGCAGATGGTGGCATCGAGGCAGTGAGTGACTTCGGCAACGGCCTCAGAATATATGTTGATGGTCTTTAGATCTTCGAGATCGAGGAGGAACTCGGCACGAGTGCGCTTGACACCCGCTCCGAAGGCGAGGTCGAGAACGGGCCGCCTCAGACATCCTACGCTTCCAATGCGCTGCCTCCATCTCCCCAGCACCGGCGACTGTCTTCATCGACAACGGCGACCAAGCGTAGACCGTCGACGCCCCTGCAGTCTCCCACAGCGGCAGCGAATTCTGGCCCAAATCAGCCGCCTCTCCGAACGAGAGTGAACTCCATGACCGGCCCGCAGAACTTCACCAGCCCGCTCGCGCAGATCTTCCAGCCGCTCGTCGTCGACGACGATCTCATGGAAGAGGACGATAATGCAAGCGAGGCCTCAAGCCCGCCGCAGAATATGGGCGTCCACTTCCCGTCGCCGCCAGGCGTGAGCTACGGCCCCGCGAGCCGACGGCGGTTGTCCTCGATGCACCGGCCGCGCATGGAGTCCGGGGTGCGGCGGTTCCCCATCCTGGGCCGCGTGGTGAGCGAGGAGAGCGGCAATGGCGTGCTGTCGGAGAGCCCGGAGCAGGCGGGTGGTGTGCTGCACGGCCGGGAGGGTGAGGGGCCAACTGTGCAACAGCCTACCGCTGTGGCGGCAGGCAGCCCACTGGGTCCGACACCCCTTGCCAGCGCGAGGGATGTGACATCGCCAACGCCTTCGGCGACGGCGCAGCAGGTGGTGGATACGCGCGCAGACACGGGCGCGGCACCCGGGTGGGTGACACGGCTGGACAAGATGGAGGCAAGGCAGCAGCGGATCGAGGATATGTTGCAACAATTGGTGCAGGGGATGGCAAAGAAAGCGTAGACTCTTCTTGTATCCGAATCGTACTTGTTCTGTCGCGTTAATTCGATTTGAGAAAGCCATGCCTAGCGCGATTATAATGATATTGCCTCAAAATGTACGGGTCGAGGCATAGAACTCCAAGTCCGGTCGACTATCCGGATACGGCGGTACAAAATCGCACACAAGCAACATATTCTTATCCATCCGACCCACGCATACTCTCCCCGTCACAGCGCATATGTCGTATTCCCCTCTTGTCCGCGGCCACACGACATTCTGGGAAAAGAAACTGCCCCTTTTCCGCTTCAAGTACATCGTTTGCCCCGGCGTCGGATCCTCGAGCGGCGCGATGTTCACCATCAGCTCGCCTCGCATGAGATCCGCGGGCTCGTAGGCCGTCGTGACCGTGTCCGCACCCTGCTTAGGCGCTGCTACCCGAACGATGTCATCGTCAGTAAGGACGAACGGGGGACCGATGGGCGTATCGTCGGGTGTCGACCGTATGCAAAGGCGCTTCACGAGCCGCGTCGCGTCGACGCCGTTGACAGTGACGTCCACGACTACGAAGTCACCGATGCCCGATGAGTTGTAATTCGCTGACTTGGATGTCATAACAGCTTCGCTGGTTTGCTGCTCGAAACAGTCCATCTTCTGGACAAGCTGCAAGCGTGATGGAGCTGGCAATCTGCCAGTGCAGGGCTGGGATGGAGGTAGACGATACGCCGCCAATTGACATTCGCAGACCGACGCATAGATAACGTGGTGGTCGGTGACTGCCGGTATCTGGCAAAGGATTCAGTGCCAAAATGCCAGTGTATCTGACTGGGCTCACATCCTGACCAACGTCTTCAACAGAGGTATCCCACGAGACAGCGGTGTTCTGCTCGACATCCCAGACTCCGATGAGGTCACCCGATATGCTTTCGACGATGATACGCTCTCTACTTTCCGCGAAGCCCATGAAGATGACATCTTTCATGTGGTTGATGGGCGTGAAAGTAGGAGGATCAGCGGCGAGATTGAGCTCGTATACAAAGCAAGTATGTTCGCCCTCATGTCTGTATTCGTTGAGGCCTCTCAGCGATCTAAGGGCAGTATCAGTGGCGGGTACGGTGAGGTAACTCTGCAATTCGTAGCCCACCTGAAGGCGCTGACACATATGCGAACTTTGGACTCCTCAGGGTAATGCGCACAGTAGGCACAGTCAATGACCGCGTCAGCCAGATACGAGCCTGGGTATGCGTCGATTTCGCCCTGGAGCATCAAACACGGTCTGTCAAAGTCTTTGTCCAGGTCCCATAGGATCAGAGCATCTTCCGTCCTCCCTAGCACGAAGCGACCTCCAGGAATGACTGCCAGGCCAAGCAGGTCGTTTTCCTCCCGGTCCCATCCGCCAGGACCAGCGGCAGACAGACGGATAGGTAGACGTCGCTCTTTGATGGCATGGATCATGGGTATGCCTGTTTTTGAATACGCGGTGCGGCCAGCATGCTTGATGCGATCCGGCATGCTAGCAGCATACTCGAGCTCATCGCGAGTCATGCGCTCGAAGTTGTACGTGACGAAGGGTACTGCATTTGCTAGACAAACGCGCTTGAGAGCAGTCAGCCATACCGTGCGCAGCTCGGTGAACGCTCGCAAGGCTTTGCAGGTCTATAACTCGTGCTGTCAGCCACTCGGTCGCGTGTTTGCAAGAAGGCGACCTCACCTGCCTGATTGTGACGATACTCTTGGGAGGCAACAGCGACAGAATCAAGATGTGTAGATCCGGAGGGAGTGACAGAAAGCACGGACTACTTGACGGAAAAGCCAGCGACATGTCGAGAGGTCTGATTCAGTGTAGATGAAAGCCAGGAGCAAGGTGGATCGAACACGCTTGTGGGCGGCCGTTGTGCTGCCGAATCACCTGACCGCGGTCCGAAAACAATTTATTCTATACATATTCACGAGTCAAACAACAACCGGCTAAGCATGGACCTACATATGCGCACATAGCTCGACCCCTGCATATCCATGGATGGGCGAGGTCGCAAAGACGCTGATCGCATGGCCCAGGTCTTAGCAATACAATTTATACAGAAAAACGGTTGAAAGTCTACCACTACTATTGCGGTATCGATATCAGCGAGGGCCGTCGTAAAGGCTACAATCAGGGAACTTGGCCTTGATCTGCTGCTCAACCCACCAGTAGGGAGTGATATACGATACAGCATTATAGGGCGATTCAGAAGGCCCCGCACCACCGGTGAGCAGACCAACAATTCGCCCATCCCCCGTAAGTACGATAGACCCAGAATCTCCCTGCTCGGCAAAGCAGCTAAAATGCGTGATGTTCCTCTCCAAGCATAAAACGGCGAACTGAGTGGACGTGTGATGGGCGCCATGGTCGTCGTATAGGCGCGTAAAAGACTCGAGACCGTTGACGCGGCCGATGGTCGTTCCAGTGAATGCGCCGGTCTTCACGACGAGAAGGCATTTCTTGTTATATTTGTCGAGGCCCTGGGGGTTTCGAAACTCGTCGTCGGTAACAATACCACACGCTTGCAGTAGACCGTCGTCGGGATATTGGCCATGGGCGTAAACCTGGGGAAACAGTGCTCTTCGGAACTGATTGGAAGTGAGGTTGTCACCTAAGAATCGATGTTAGTGAGGATCACGGAGGGCTCACTAACACGGAGGGGAGCAAAGGTCGACTGTGTCAGATAAGGAGAGAGACTACATACCAATGAACACCTTGTTACCGTGAAAAGTTGACCAATCCATCTTCTCCTTGTACATCTCCACCAACGCGAAGTCCCGAGGGTAACCGTACGCTTCGGCCGGTGCATCGTTCCTCTCGACATGAAGGACGGAGCCAATGACACGCTCTTCGGGTCGGGAGCGGGTGGTCTTGACCGAGTCGCGCAGAGTGTTCGCTTCTTCTATTCGTGCGGTCTCCCACTTAATCATGTTCCTCATCAATTCGTGCTTCTCAGTGGTGCGTATAGGCTCCCCCTCGATGTGGTGCCCAAGTTCATGGAGTGTCGCCTCCGCATTTCGTATGCGCCTCGAGCTGTCGTTGATGATGTCTTGAATGTGTTCGAGGCCGTCTTTGAAGGCTTGTTCGCCAGGGGCAATGACTTCCTGTCGCGCGCTGCACTCCGCTTGCCCCGCGCAGCCATCGAGACACACGACGTGCGCGCACGTCAGCAGGACGATGCGCTCGCGATCGCCGGCGCCAATACGATAGTAGAGCGCGCCCGTACCCTCGCGTTGCGGGTCGCCGAGCGGCGCGATGGGAATACCGAGCGTCGCGGTGAATGGCTTGCAAAGGGCCAGATGATCGTCAAGGAAATCGTACATCATGTCGAGTGGGTCCCATTTGCGCTCTCGCGAGGACCCACGATAGAGCGACTCGGCGAGCGCAACCTCGACATCGGGGTGCCCGGTGTCCGCGAGAATCTCTTTGACCGTACTGGCGATGACTACGGCGTCGTCGTATGGGAGAGAACGTGGCAACACGCCAATGTAGATGAGGAGCGGACAAAGGGGCTCGGCTTCCTCAGCGTCCGCGAAGGCAAGTGGGTCGACGGACGTCCACTTGATTCCATGATGGTCGAGGACGTCGCAAATCTTCTGGCCAGTAGAAAGCCAAGAAGGGCTAATAGGATGACCGTAAACAGGCCGGGCCTCGCGAACGATCCTGCTGCGCCAATAACCACAGTAAGCAGGAGTGAGAGCGGGCCACAAAGAGCCTGTCTTGTATACGCAGGGGATGCGGCTACCCCAAAAGTCCGTGTAGGCGCAAGGATAGTTGTCGGTGAGGCGATCAGTCTCGTCTGCTACCCATGCAGTAATTCCTGTTCCAGGTATCTAAGGATGAACATGTTAGAACTACATCTACTTCGCGAAGAAAGGGATGGAGGATGTTACAGACCTCCATGTACATATTAGTGTCAGTATCGGGGGAGGACAAGGCAGGAGGAAAGAGACGATTGACCCTGATGATCGACGCCCCTGATCCACAACCACCCGCACGCGTTGCTTAGTCAGCAATGTGGGCTTGCCTCCCGTTTCGGATCTTCCCGACTTGCTGTCCAGCAGTAATAGTAATACGCTGTCCGGCTAATACACCCTGTGGGAACCTTTCCCTTGACTTTGGAAAAGTCGTTTGGACTACTATTCTCCGCATGCTTGTCTGTCCAAGGGATCAGAATCATGTACCCGCGGTCGTTTCAAGTGGTCGCATGCAATCACGACGTGCTTGGCTGTCCAGTGTCTTCTCTGTCGAGTGCGAAGTGGAACATCCTGGCCGCCGCTGGGCTAGACCGGAGCCCTCCCATGCCACAAGCGAAGCGGCGTGGGAGGGACCGGTAAAATACGTCAGAATTTTGGCTGACAGGCCTTATGATCGAATTTGTGACAAAACGTGCGCGACGGCAATGTCCGAGGCAGCCAAAATTTCCTTTTTGGGGACTAATAGGGCGCCGCGACGCTCCAGTTACTTCTTGCTTTACGACCTCCACGACCATTACCGTACTCATGCCACGGCTTTAATCCAATGTCTGATACACCCCCGACCCACCCACTGTCTCTTGAAAGCTGGCTCGAAGCACAGATCCCTCAGACCAAGCTCGAACTCGCGCTCGGCAACATTAATCGCGCCTCGCTACCACACGCTTATATACTCGGACTACGACCCTTATGCTCTATAGCGACCGCTCTGGACCTCTGCCTACTCTGCTGGTATCGTACAGGAGAACGTCACTGCCCGAAGGCCGAACAGCTCGCTACCGCCTTCTCTATACTCAGCGGCAAGGATACCTTCCTCTGCGCTGGGACCGGCTTCGGAAAGACTCTTGTGGCGATCCTACACGTCTACCTGGAGAGGAGAAATGGTATCACGATTATAGTGGCACCATTGACGCGCATACATGCCTCACGGGTACGTGGGAGGCGTATCCCATGTCTGCCGTGGCTGGACCAAGGGCGGAGTCGGCGACGATGGGCGCGCTGCTGGTCGCTCGATCTCGACTGAAGAGGTGGACAAGGGAGGGAGGCTGAGTTGAGACGGCCGTGCGTCTGCCTCAGCCTTCGCCCTCGACTTCCGCTTGCTACTTGGCTTGAAGCTGAGTCGGCTTGTGCTAGCGCCTGCGGACGCGTTTGCCCGCACACCAGGAACATCACCCGAGTAGAAAATATTATGATGTTTTGAGGAGCTGTTCTTAGGCGCCATGTGCGCTCAGAGCGACGCGTTACTGAAGTACTAGGTATGCCGAGTGCGCGTAAGGTCTCATGGACGCGGGAGACAGACGCGTCGCCCGCGTCGCGCGGCGCCCTATTAGTCCCCAAAAAGGAAATTTTGGCTGCCTCGGACTTTGCCGCCGCGCACGTTCTGTCACAAATTCGATCATAAGGGCTGTCAGCCAAAATTCTGACGTATTTTACCAAGCCCTCCAACGCGGCTTCGCATCGCGTCGGAGGTTTGGTCACCAGGCTACCGCTGGGCGCTCTGATGGTGTCTTGCGTACAATATCACTTCCTTCGGGGCATCTGATCCCTAGCTTCTGAGGCAACCTAGTTCTCCGCCTTCACGAATTGTCGGAAAACGGGCGGATTGGTGCGCACGAGTAACCACGAGTGACCACCGGTGATCACCGAATCACGATCTGAGCGAGTGATAAGCGCTACTTGGACGGGATCCCTAGTGATCACGCTGATCACTGTGATCACTGGTGAATCCAGTGAAGGCGAGTGATCACTCGGGCTCACTGGTCGTCACTGGCTCGCCCCGCGCTCACAAAAAAAATCAGATCGGGACCCTCGTCCCGATGCTCACCATACGTCTATCCCGTGTATGGCAAAAAAAAAGTTGATATTGCACTGAAATACTACGCTACACGCACAAAGGAAGCCATGGATACAAACCGTCCTACTCAGCAATCTATCCCCCTCACACATCATATTGCCTTGCCGACACATTTGCCGTCTAAGTGAGAATGTCAGCAGCGCTTCGAAGAAAAGATGAAAGTGGCGTACGTGACGGGCCATCCGGAGCAGCTCGAGACCATCGACGAGGAACCAACCGCTGCAAAGTAGGAGGTCAATGATCGTAACGATAGTTCAATCAAGGGCGAACGCACCAACTCATGGCAAATCATCGACATCGACAAGGTATCACCTACTACCGCACCGTCGAACTGTAAGTGTGTCAGCAACAGCTCGTCGCAGGCAGGAGCCCTGTGCATCAACTCACCTACGCCACATCTAACTCATGGAACTCAAGCGGCGCACGAAGAGAACGCCGGATCGCAGAAGACGATGAAGGTGTGGGACGAGCTGGTCTGGCTGGCGCTGACGCAGTATATACGTCATTCGGGAGACGCCGTGCTTGCCACCAAAAGCGCCACAAAGAACTCCCCAGCTACCAAGTCCGCATTCCGTGTAGGTGAGCGCTAGGATACGCGCTGCACGACTACTTCATAGCCTGTTTATGGTCTTTACATCTCGTAATGAGGGGCTACACTGTTTTTCAAGGTTATATATGCTTGTCCGTCGTTAGTTGGCCGACCGGGCGGTATAGTGACCAGCAGTGATGTCCAGTGACCACGGATAACGCCGCGAGTGAGAACCAGTGATCGTTGGTGATTTCGGTTGGCCACTGGCCACGCCAGCAGTGATCACCGCGTCACCGCCCGCCACGAGTGGTCACGAATCCGGCCGATTTCCGACAGACGCCCTCCGACTAGACTGAAGCTCAAACTTCCCCGACCGCTCGGGCAATCCAGTCCAGTCTCCCTCGGGTATACACGGAGCTAACCAAAAAGTATCGCAAAGCCTACGTCTGAACAAGGTATCGTGTCTCGTATACAGAGATCATTGAGAAACAAAGCTACATCGTGTCCTGTATCAAACTCCTTGCCTCTGCAAAAAAACTTAGTTCTCCGCCTTCGCAGCACTCTCCTGGGAGGTACCCTCCGTCTCCGCCCCTGCAGCAGGCGTCTTCCCACCCCCAAACCGCTCCCGGAAGCCATCCAGGAAGCTCTTCACCGGAGGGAGCTCCAGGAACCAGCCGAAAGGGCCTGGCGGCGGCTTCGCGTCGGGCGCGACGTAGTTCTCCGTCCGCGGGCGGTTCGTCGGGCGTTCGTCTTCGTCGGCGGGTACAGCTGGGGCGGCTTCGTCCTCGTGGTCCTCTTCGCGAACGCGCTTCTTGCCTTGGGAGACGGGGCTGCCGTCGGGAATAAGCGTGCCGTCAGTCGAGGCGACGGAGGGCGGGGCGGGGGCTGTGGCAGGAGTGGAAACGCCAACAGGGCTAGTAAAAAGGTCTCGGTCAGAATGAGCATGTCTAGAAAAAGGGCAAGGCATACCTAGTGAAGCTGCAGATGCTCTTGTGCTGCTGCCAGCTCGACAAATTGTACTCGCCATCGCCCTCGAGCGCTATCCTTCCACCGCACGCTTTGCACTGAACGCTGTCTGGCTGCGGGTCGTTCGCTTGCTTGTCATTGCACAAGTAGACCCGCCGCTGAGCGCTCGACACACGGGCACTCGGTCTATAGAGCGTCTCTGAGTAAGCGCCAGACTGACGGCAGTTATATCACGACTTACACAGCGTCCGCGCAGCTGCGCTGATGACGATTCCAGTTGGACAGTCTGCTAGGGAGTGAGAAGAGACCAAGACGAGGGGCGCTGGGCACGTACCCGTATCGTTGCTGGGTAGACAATTTGATCCACTTGTGGCACTTCCTGCAAAGCGCCTGATGTGGCTCAAGCTCCTCTGCACGAGTATCTGCCTCCAACATGGCCTTCCTCTCCGCCTCCGAGCGCCGCACGGTTGCTTCACTAGGCGTCGCCGCCGACACAGATGCAGTCTCATCCTCCGGCTCATCATCGCCCGGCCTATCACCGTATCAGCCACCCACACCCACCCATTCAGCGCCCAACTCACATCATCGATACCGGCAGCTTCTGGTCGCACTTCGCCCTGTGCGTCTCCCACGGGCGCACCGTGTACGTCTGCTTCTTCCCAAGGCCGACGTGCTTGTTGCAGCGCGTGCAGAACGCGCGGTGCGGCTCGATCTCCCCGCACTCGGGCTGGTTGCGGAAATACTCGATGCGCTCGGCCTCGGTGCGGCGGATCTTGGTGTTGCTCACGAAGGACTCGGCCACGGACGCGCCGTCGTCGGTTTCCTCGGGATCGGGGTCGGGCTCTTCGCGGCTGTGGATAGTGGACGCCTTAGTTGGGTGGTCTGAAGTGAGGGAGAGGGGATACGCACGCAGGCGCGAACCGGCTGCGCGAGATGGGCTTGGTGAGCGACGCGGGGGAGGCGATGTCCGAGCCTTGGGCGGCGCGTCTGAGGGAGCTGATGGAGGAAGAGTTGCGGACATGGGTCTTCTTCTTAGCAGACTCGGGCTTGCTCTGGGCGGGGGACGCGATTTCGGTCCTATGTTCGTTGAGAAACGCGTCGTGTTGACGCGACTGGACACTCACTTCGCGTTGGGCGTCGCGCCCTTGGGCTCGGGGACCTTCAGTGGCGTCAGATAAGTGTCGGGGTTCGAGAATATAGCACGCACCTTGAAGTTTGGCTCAGGCTTCTTGCTCGCAGGGGTCGCGGGTGGCGGCATCTTCGCACTCGGCTTCTCGTCGTCCTCCCACTCGGAAGAGGAAGAACTGTCAGAACTGCGACGCGTCAGTTATTGTCCCCCCTTCTTATACACGACACAGCGCACTTGTCCTGGGCCGCTTTGCCTCTCCGCTGTTATGAATGCACTATCAATGGTTGAATGCTATGTTGTACGGTCTGTTTACGTGCCTTTGAGCGGCCCTTGTAGGTCCTCACTGGCTTCCTGATGTCATGTCAATTCTGTACGTAGAAAGGTCGAGGGGACGCGGCATACTTGGTGGTGGACGACAAGGGACTGGACATGGTCGTCGTGGGGCAACTCGAAGCGCCCGGGACGGGCGACACGCGCACGGCGCGGAGCCGGCCACGATTGGAAATCAGTTATAGTCACGAGTCAAACATCAACAGGCCAAGCATGGACCCACACATCCGCACAAAGCTCGACCTGCATATTCACGTGTGAACGAAGTCGAAAAGACGCTGATCGCACAGCTCAGGCTCCAGCAATAAAGTTCAGACATGCAATTGTCCGAATATACTCGTACTACGGTACAATATCAGCGAGGATCATCGTAGAGGCTACAATCAGGGAACTTGGCTTTGATCTACTGGTCAACCCACCATACCAGTAGGGCGTAGCATCCGTCACAGAATCATAGGGTGATTGAGAACGCCCTGCATCACCGGTTAGCAGACCAACAATACGCCCATCCCCACGTAAGTACGAAAGACGCAGAATCTCCCTGCTCAGTCAAAAAGCCAGAATCCGTGAGGGTCTTTTCGAGATGCAAGACGGTGGATTGGATGGAGACGTGCAGAACGTAGTGGTGTTGTAGTTGCGCGTAGAAGACTGGCGGTCGCTTAGGTGAGTGCGCCGGTCTTCGCGACGAGAAGACATTGTTGTTACATTTGTCAAGCGGTTCTGACCCTCGCACGCCTCGCCACTATAGGACGTGGAATATCTTCGACTACGGCTGTCTTTGCATCAACGAGTAGATGTTACAAAGATTAACTACTTATCGTACATTTTGCGGCTGCCAAGAGATAACGAAAGGTCGACAGGGTATCAGCCCCTCAGTAGTCTCGTAACCCATCCTCCAGTAAACTGGACCCCTCAGTAGAAACTCTTCGTCGTCCGCCCGAGTTCGGGTATGCTTCCCTTCTTGAACCCTGCAGCCTCCTCGCCAAAGGTCTTCGCGAAAGCTTTGCCAATCTCAGGGAGCAGGTCCTGCGTGATTAGACCACGGCCCGCCTTCAGATAGGCGAGGTGACTGGTTTGCCGCGTCACCATACTGGCGCCGATGGCGGCCAGTAGAGGTACCCGGGAGACGGGCAGGGAATGGTCGCTACGGAATCGTCAGAAGACTAGAAATTGTATATGAGAACGACTGACCCAAAAGCGCCATCTTCGTAGCACTTGCCCCACGCAAGGAAGGCACCGACGCCACCGCTCAAGACATCGCCCTGCCCGCCGCAGCGCTTGAAGCCGCCTTCCACGTCCACCTCGACCTGCTCCGAGGTCGCCTCCTGCTCTCCTGACCGACCATCTAGTTTGCTCGCCCTCAAGTCGGCATCCTTCCCCGTCGTATCCGTCGCGATAGTATCCACGCCACCCTTCTCCAGCACCGTCACACCACCGAGGATCTTGCTCAAGCTGAGCGCACGCTTGTCCTTCGGCGTGTTTGGGTCCACGCCAGCTGCGTCCGTCAACCGCGCGAACTCCGCGACGTTGGGTGTGATCACAGCACGGCGGTAGCCCTTGATGAGGCTGAAGTCCTGCTGGATCATGAAGAGGCCGTCGGCGTCGAGCACAATGTACATGCCGCGTTCGCGGGCGATGCAAAGGGCAAGACGAGCATATGCCTGCATGTAGGGCTCGCGCCCGAGACCTGGGCCGATGACGATGGCATGTAAGCGGGAAAAGAGGGAGTCGAGCTCAGGCTTGAGCTTCTCTGGGCTGGAGTCTTCGCGCAAGATGGGATGAACGATTAGGTCGGGAGCATAGGACTTGATAGCTGAAGCAGCCGTCGGCGAGCAAATAACATGGGAGAGGTCGGCGCCCTGGAGGAACGCGTTCAGCATCCACCCGCGTACTCGAGAGAACACGCTGCACGTACATAGCGAAGGGCCGATATCGACGCGAAGTACGGAGCACCCGTATAGCTGATGAAGTATCAGCATGCCGAACGCGCTGTAAGTATCGCTATACTCACTCTAGCGCGCCGCCAAGTACACCGACGCGTCCTACGCTCTGCCGTTAGCTACGTCCTCGTTCACTAGCACCATCACGCACCTGATTGCCCTTTATGAAGGACACCAGTCAGAGGTGGGATAACCTGCTTGATCTGCTCGAAAAGCGCACGGGGGACGGGCATGATGGTGGTCGAGAGCAAGAGTAAGTCGTGGGGTCCATGGCGGGAGGCGGCAAGAACCAGGTCCTTCTTTCGGATTGATCATGCGTGATGTCATAAACGGCACGCCAACAATTGGGCGCGCCTCGTCCGGCGTTTGCCATGGCGCCTCGAAATGTTCAGCAGAGCAACTCATAGAAAGAGCAGAGATAGTAAAATGCTTCAATAGCCTGCACTCAGGCGCGACCGCCTTGCGAGGGCATCAGTATGAAGTCGTATATGTACAGCATATTCTTGTCGACCCTCCCGACGCAGAGCCTGCCCGTCGCTGGGCAAAAATCATATTCCCCTCCCCCATCCAGCCAGTCCCTAGGCTTGGCGAAAAACCTGCCCTTCTTTGGCCCAAGATACACCGTTTGCTGCTCCTCCTCGCGTCCAATCGTTGTGAAGTGCACCAGCATCTCTCCCCGCTTGGGGTCGCCGTGCTGGCTGACCACCATCACTCGCTCGTCGTTTTGCTTCGGCGCCGTCGAGCGCTCAATCTCCTTGGTCTGCGCTATCTTCATCGGCCTCCCGATAGGTGTATCACCTGGGGTCGAGTGGACGTAGAGGTGCACGAAGTCGGTCACGACGTCGGTGTATTCGTCCACTCTCTTCATAATGGTAGCGTTCAGAACAGTGAAGTCGTTGGCCGATGCTGCGTTGATGTATTCCGTGCCTCTGCACTTCACGAGGATGTCGGGGTCGAAGTCGGCTAGTGGTACCTCCTGAACTAGACGAATCTCCGTGGTCGCTGGCATTCTGTGGTCCACAACCGGCACGAAAGGCGGTATCTCGTACGCTTTCAAGCGCGTTTTCCAGTCGTTGTCGACGACGTGATATTCTGTCGCGACGGGTGGCTGTCGTCTGGTAAATAGGTGGACGCCCAATTTTGAATACTCTTACCATTTGGGACGTATCTTGCCATGCAGCAGCGGTGTTGTGCTCGAAGTCCCAGATACCAATTTTGTCAATCATCCCTCCGTTATAGATGACGCGGTTGCCGCTCCGTCCTGCGAAGGATAATGTGCTGGATCCCCATAAGTAGTTCAACATATTCAGCTGAGGTGGGTTCGAGGCTAGATCGAGCTCGTATGCGATGGATCCACAAGAGTATTCAGACTCGTTTGGTAGACCGTTACTAGAAACGTGGAGTCAGCTTAGGAAGCGCGGTTCAAATACATTAGAACCTTCTTGTACTCACTTATACGCATCCAACACGAATCTCATCTTCGAATTAGCAGGATCGTACCACAGGTCGGAGCAGCTCATATAGGCGTCTTTCCACGCGAATCTGCCGTCGAAGGCATCTTCAATCAGGCCGTATCTCGCAAGACAAGGTTTGTCGGAGTCGGAGTGCAGATCCCATAAGAGAAGAGTATCCAGAGTTCGCACAAGTACAAAGCGACCGCCGGGCACGATGGCGAGGCTCTCCAGTTCATCTACCTCCCAGCCTTCCGGGCCGAAGTCTTCTGTGCGTATAGGTATACAACGCTCCTTAAGCGGTCGGAGGATGTGGTAGCGTAAGCTCTTCTTTCCGCGACCAGCATAGCGGAAGCGGTCCGGCATGGTAGCAGCGTATTCCAGTTCGCCTATAGTCATGCTCGGGAAGTCGTAGGTGACGAATGGGATGGCATGCGAGAGGCAGACACGTTTGAGAGCGTCGAGCCACACGGAACGCGTGCGTGTCACGTTCACCATCCCCTTGCAGGTCTGAATATCCCGTCTTTCAGTGGCTTGGCTATGCGCCCCTTCAATGAGCTACTCACGAGCCGGACTGAGACGATGTCGAGTGGGGTCAAGAAGGACAAGACCAGCATGTGGAGGTCCGCGGGAAGAGAAACGAAGGGAGAGCCGGTAGTAAACGGGAAGGCCATTGCAAGGGTTGGTAGGTCGCGCAGATGATGGTTGAGGGCAAGTTCGAATAACGGGCCGGGGATCCGGAGACGAACTCGTGTCTTGCGCGCGAAAATGCCAGGCGCTTCGACGCGTTGCCCACAGGCCAGTGGTGACCGCGCTTCTGCGTTCTAATCCTACTTACGGTCCGCGCTGGCGTGATACGCTATGGCTGGCGTGATACGCTATGTATCTGTCTAGGAGGTCGGACTTGACTTCCATACCCTCTTCCCTCATCTTCAGCATCCATTCGAAGCCCGCCGGTTCCACTTCAAACCAATATTCCTCCTTCATCAGGTTTCTCCCTCCGCTGAACACCCCCCAGGTAAAGCTAGGATGGGGATCCTGGCTGATCTCCAGATACTGCAGCGGCGAGCATTCCGCGCCTACCATCCGCCGAGACGTCACTATCCCCTGCACCTCGCGCCAATACTTCGGGAACAGGTCGACGATCCGCGAGTGTGTCGAGAGCCTTGTGAGACTCGGCAGGGCAGGCGGCCAGGGTTTGTTGTACGCCAGAACGTGGTATACGTTGAACATGACGGATGTGCGGATGACGGCGTCCTCCATTCCGAGGCCTTCCCAAACTTCGAGCTCGGTAATTTCGGTAAGCTCGCCCAGGACCTCCTCTAGCACGTCCCAGCTGTCGTCGTCCGCGAGCGCCTGAATGCGCAGGGTCAACGAGGTGAATTCACAACGCCGCGCGAGCGCGAGGAGGGCGTAGAGCTCTGTATTGGCGTAGCGCTCGGGATCTCCGAAGTCGACGTTTTCCATGCGGAAGATAACCTTGCGCAGGGCTGGCGCCTTCAGGTAACGGCCGAGCTCGGTGCCGGCGTTGTTGACGTCGAGCGTCTCCAACGCGGGAAGCGTCAACGGTGGAGGCGAAGCATGTGCGTCCGAGTCGTCCCAATGCAGCATGTCGACAGCGAGATGCGTAAGCAAGCTGCATGGCCGAAGAATATCAATGACCTCCTGGAGCGATCCGGCATCCTTTGCGAGCTGTAATCGAAGATCGGATAGCTGTTCGAAGGGCAGGGGTAGTCGCGCTTTGTAGTCGAGATAGGATTCAGACACCGTGACCTGCTTCAGCGCCGGCGCAACAAACAGCCATTCTGGAGGCCCCTTCATTGCGTTGACATCTGCATCTGCATTTTCACCTTCATCTTCCTCTCCATCCGGGACGCTCAGCGACAGAGCACGAAGTCGTGGAACATCGATCTTTTCTATATCGACCAGCGTCTCGGCAGATCGAGGTAGCATGAGCTCTGCTTCCTTCCATCGCCCTGCATGGTCAATCATCTCCCTCCAAACTTGCAAGTTTTCGCTGGTCTGCACGAATGCGGCCTCGGTGACGCGTATGCGCAAAGGGTACGACCGCGAGCGGCTGAGGGCAGCGCGCACGAGCTGGACTTGTCCCTCTGTAAGGCGTCCTTCCATGCGTATCTCCGTCCAGAGCCGCGGGCTGTTGATTGTGACTTCTCGCCAGTATCGGCAGACGCGAGTCGTCACCATCGAGAACACATTCTGCGAGACGTAGAGGAAGATAGCTTCAAGAAGCTCGACAGAGAGTTGATGGGCATAGCACGCGTTAAAACCGGGGGAGGACATGTTTCTCTAGGTAACGCGGGGAGAATCGGTGAGAGCTGGGGATGCGATGAGCTGCAGTGCGCCGAAATCAGAGCGCATTTCAAAAACTACCGGATGTGACTTACCCAGTTGTTGGAAAGGGATGAGAAACTTCGGTCAGTCGAGAAGAGTATGGGATTTATACGATATCCTGTTCCTTTGGGTCTTCAGCAGCATGAACGTCGGAGGCAAGCACGGCGCTTATCAGTGGGAAGCAAATTTCACGTGGTTGCCATCTCCGCGGACTAAGCGGAGCCCGGATATGACCAAATGGCACGATCGGGCTTCGCGCCTTGTCCGCATCTGGCTCGTACCATGATCATTAGGAGCATCGTACGTCTTGGGCTTACCCCACGACCTCCAGTCAAAGCACCCCTCCCATTGCCGCGCACGATGAGCACAGCAGCGACGGCGACAATTCCGACCTTCAACACGCTGAGAGCGCTGCGCGAATGGCGCTCGCGCGCGTTCGCTCAGAACGAATCGGTGGGCTTCGTCGCCACGATGGGCGCGCTACATGAGGGACATATGGCCCTTGGTGCGTACTTTGCTGTCTCTTCTGATATACCATGGCTTACAGCTCCCTAGTCCGTCGATCCCTCGCAGAGAACGACCTTACAGTCTGCTCCATCTTCGTCAACCCCGCTCAATTTGCGCCTCATGAAGACCTTGCAAGCTACCCACGAACTCTCCCTGCAGACCTTGCTGCCCTCTCTGCGCTAGAGGTCAAGGGACGCACCCCGGCTGCCGTCTTCGTGCCAAACGCTCTAGAAATGTACCCGTCAGGCATCTCCCAGGACCCCGCCCTTCAGCGGGGAACCTTCGTCGAGGTTATGGGCTATGGCCAAGAAATGGAGGGACGCAGTCGTCCTATATTTTTCCGCGGTGTCGCGACTGTGGTCACCAAACTCTTCAACGCCGTGCAGGTATGTCTACGTACGTGGTGGGGCAGCCGAGTAGCTAACCGTACGTACGTAGCCGACGCGGACGTACTTTGGCCAGAAAGACATACAGCAGGCGCTCCTTCTCCGACGCATGTGTAAAGATCTCCTCATGACCCTCCCCTACCCCGAGAACCTGCACATCGTACCGACGGTGCGAGACCCGGCCGATGGACTCGCACTCTCCTCCCGCAACGCATACCTTTCCTCTTCAGCCCGTCGTATCGCAACCGTCATGCCATCTGCTCTCGATGCTGCTCGTGATGCATGGGAGGCAGGTCTGACGAAGGACGAATGCGTCAAGCGCGCGGAGCAGTACGTGGGGGAGGTGGCAGAGCGCGCACGCGCCGATGGCGCGGCGGAAGTTCGACTTGACTACATACAGTTGAACGACTCGGACACCTTCTTCGAGGTCCCTGGACACAGGACAAAGGGTACATGGGCTCAGCAGTCTCCACATCCGGTTATCCTGAGTGGCGCTATATGGGTGGATAAGACGCGCCTGATTGACAACTACATCTTGGGCGATGTGGACAGCATCATATACTGAAACGTCAGCTTGTTTTGGGATATTGATGTATACTATATACTCACAGTGTATCGCAAACGCTGCTTTGTATGCTTGGGTTTGCCAGATTGCAGACGTCGCACAGAACACTTGCCTATTTAGAACAATAGCTATCGACATGCCCCATATAGAAAGAGATCTTGCGCTGGCGCACGCGTGATGTCGAGTCACACGAAGTCACGCTTCCTTTGATGTCAAGCTCTGATTGATCGATTTCTGCGTCCGACCATGATCAGCCCTCTAGACATGCCCGACATATGCTCTATAATCTGTCAGCTGTCTAGAAGAGACGATCTCTGTCGTCTTGCAAGGGTATCCGGAGACTGGCGCGACTCAGCAACCCCATTCATATGGGAAAACCTCCCGAATATCTTCTATCTCTTCGCGCTACTTCCTGGAGCGTCGCTATCAGCAGAGGTAGACCTTGAGAGGATCCTGGTGCGTACTACCTAGCACACTTTTGTATCATAGACTTGTACTCATAGCCATTCCCACAGACATTATGCCGGCCGATCAAGCAGGATGACTGGCTGCCGGTTCTTCGGTATGGTCGGTTCGTACGCTGCTTGGGAAGAGCGCGTAGTAATTCGTACCGCATCATACCTTCCGAGGGCTTGACTCGAAATGTCCTTGCCTGCCCACCTCCTGCACCGCTCTGTCCCATGCTACGCGAACTCGGGCTTGCAGGAATCACTGGTAACGCCGCCCGGATACCGGATGCATGGCTCCCAATCATGTTCGACATGCTCCTAGGAGAGAATCTTGATACCTTGTACCTGACAGTTGGCCAACTTAACGATCCACTATCCCTCGACCCATCGCAGCTCGTTAAAACATGTCCTCACTTGCAAACCCTGGGATTGCACTTTATCTCAGCAGCGGGCGGGCAGTTGAGTACCCTCTTCAATGCGTTTTACTCGCATACACACCTCAGGGCTATCGACCTTCTGGCCTGCGACATTCCTGTCCAGGTCCCGGAATCGCTTTCGCGCCTTCCATACCTCTCCAAACTCAGCATGATGGAGTTGTCGGCGATCTGCAACCACTCTACACCGAATTATGCCCCGGATAGCTTCCCTGCCTTGACCTCACTTGTCTTGGGTGGAAACGGGATGCATCCTACAACCCTCCACACCATGATGGGCGCCTGGACGACGCGCCGTCCGCTGCAAAGCGTTGTCCTACAGACTACCGATAGCAGGACTGATATGCAGGGGTGGAAGCTTCAGCACACGACCCAGTGTATCCAACAACACTGCGATCCCGTGTCTCTACGCAAGATTATCATCCACTCCCCAGAACCCTCCGGAGGCGACCTCGAAAGACACGACATGTCTGCCTTGTCGTCCTTCCGTAACCTGACCACCCTGCGAATCAACCTCATCGATGGGAGATGCGCGCTCACAGACGACGATCTCGCTGCCATGGCATCTTGGTGGCCCGCCATAGAGGAGCTATGTATCATGCCCGACAAGACCTCCGACCTCGGCATACTCCCCACGTTGTCGTCCTTATCGACCCTCGCGCGCAGCTGCCCCCGTCTGCACACCCTGGAGCTGCCCTTCAGCGCCCAGCTCATTCCGCCAGTGGTGGCATCTCAGCAGAGTCTGACGAAAATGTCGATCATGTGGTACGCTCCTATCGACGATTCAGATGGGGTGCTGCAGTTCCTGCGCTCGACGTTCCCAAAGCTGCGTCGCGTGAGCTTCGGGGGATACAGTGGGAGAATAATGTATCTGGATGGCACATTTCCCAGAAGTAGAGCGTGGGATAGCGTAGTGGCGCGTCTGAAGGAGCAGGTCACGTAGTATAACAAGGGTCGATATGCGCACAATGAAAGCCTTCTTGCAGGCCTCCCGAGTCAGCGTCGGCCTTACTATAGCTCGACTGATCGAGTTTCATCCCATATATGCACTGCAAAAATCAAGCATCATCTCTCGCGCCCAATTCGAGCTAAACCGTATCTCGCTGGGTACTGACGAGCTAAGAGCCCCCTTCCGCCGTCCAAACTCAACTTGAGGTGATGTCGAGCAAATGTCGAGTCACAGGTCACACTTCCTTCTATGTTAGTTCTGATTTGATCAATCTCTCCTTCTCCCGGCAATCATGAATCCTCTGGACATCCCCGACATATGCTATGTCATCTGCCAGCAATCTGAAAAAGCTGATCTTTGTCGCCTTACAAGGGTGTCCAAAGACTGGCATAGCTGCGCGAATCCACTGCTTTGGGAGCGCATTCCGGACATCAGCCATCTCCTCGCACTTCTGCCCGCAGCTTCCCTGCCCAAGAGAGTAAGCAGAGGGTCGAAAACACTGGTTCGTGTCTTGGATTCTGCTCCCTGGGGCGTAGCTGATGAAATTTGAACAGACGTTACGTCGCGCACTCGAACAGGATGACTGGGTCCCAGTCTTTCGACTGGCGCGTTTCGTCCGTTATGTTGCACAGGTGATGGATGGGGCATACCGCATTGTCTTCGATGATGGAGTCACCGCAAGTGTCGTCGCTTGTCCGCCCGTCGCTCCTCTCTGCCCGTCGATGAGGCAACTGACCGTGAACGCACGGTACTTCGCCGAAGCGGACGAACTCCGTTGCATTCTCGGTATGTTCCTTGCCAGAGGCACAGTCAGCTTGTCTCTTTCTGGACGTCCGTACTCTGTACTGCACGCCGACCCGCAGCAGATCATCGGCACCTGCCCTCACCTGCAAACCCTGAGGTTGAACTTCTTTGAAGCAGGCGATGGTCGAGTGGCAGCTCTTATCGACGCTCTCCACGCCCATCAGAGCCTCACGAGCCTGGACTTGATGCTTTCTGAAGATCTAGTGCAGGTACTCGGTTCTCTAGCCCGTATGCCACACCTCTCGACGCTCAAGTTGATGAGGTATCACGACAGTGAAGGATATCCTACCCATATTTCACTCCCGTCCGGCTCCTTCCCATCCCTGCACTCTCTTACTCTATACGGCGGCATATATCTCACCACCTTGCACACGATAATGGAGGCCTGGGGCGTACTCCCCTTGCAAACACTTCGTATCAACAAGATCAGACGCCCGCCGGGGATGGCACTACTAGCCACAAGCGAGAACATCCAACGACACTGCGATCATGAGAGCCTGGTCAACCTGAAGATCCACTGCACTTTGGGGACCGAGAACACTCGCCTTCAGCTCTCCTTCCGCGACCTGCTCCCGTTGTCGTCCTTTCATCATTTGGCCACCCTCGAGATCGAGCTGGACGAAGATGGAAATGCACTCACCGACGACGATGTCACCGCTATGGCCTCCTGGTGGCCTTCGCTAGAGGTTCTACAGATCTGTCTGCATCACACCCGTGATGATGGACCGCTTCCTACGTTGGCATCCCTGTCGGCCCTCGCACGCGCGTGCCCTCACCTTCGCAAACTGGAGCTTCCGCTCAGTGCGTCGTCGGTTCCTCCTGTGGCTTCCTCCCAGCAGAGCCTGGTTGAGTTGCGCTTCATGTGGTACGCACCAATCGGGAATCAGGACGAAGTGGCCCATTTCCTGCGCTCGACCTTCCCGAATCTACGGGAGCTAACTCCCGACTACGGTGTATACCATGGGAGGCAGATTCTGGACGACACCGCGACTCCCATAGGCGATGCATGGGAGAGAGTTGCGAGCCGTCTCACAGAACTCACCGCATGAAGTCGAATCGAAAGTGGCGGTCGGGCCCTCGCGTAAGAACAGCGCACGCATCCCCGAGGAGAAATAATCAGGACTATTATACTACATACCGATGACTCCGTATTATCCATGTTACCCCTCCTTGTCCACCACGCACAGTACTACGACCCCGCCGTCATCTCCAGCAACTTCTCGATACTCTTCCCGACGTCGTTCTCGTTCGCCTCCAGCACGAGCTGCACCACCTCCCGGTCCATGCCCGGGAAGATCTGCATCAACGTCGCCTGGTTCGCCTCCGCCGCCCGTTGCGTCGCGAGATCAATCTGCGCCTGTACGCCCGCGATGTCGAGCCCAGGCGTCGGCGTGCGCGATACGGAGTACGGCGGCGTCCGCGGTGGAGGTGTTCGCGGAGGCGTGCCACCGAGGAACTGCGTCGCCTGCGAGAGGAAGGACGGTGCAGAATTCGAAGATTGTGGCGGTCGGGAGGGCGTCTCGTCGGCGCCAACGAAGACGGGGGCGTGCCCTGGAGGGTAGGCAGCCGGTGACTGGACGCGCCGTACTCGAGGCTTGTAGGGCGTCTGGATGGGCGGCTGACCCTGCGCAAACGTTGGAGTTTGCGGCCGGCTGGCGCCGCTGCCGACGATGTACTGCCGTACTTGGTCCGGATGCGCCCAGGAAGGTCCTGCCCACAGTCAGCATCATACAACGTCAAAAGCAAAGGCGACTTACCACCTTGCGGCGGCGGCGAGTCCGGCCGTACGACACCATCAACGACCTCGCTGAATATTCGCCCGATGGCGCTCAACGGTTTGCTGATCGTGTCCCCGGTCTTCTGGAATAGTCGCCGCGCGTCGTCCGCGATGTCAATGGACGGCAGCGATAGCGGTGTTGCAGATTCCTCTCCTGCGTGTGAGGCGTTCGTAGGGATCTGCGCTGCCAAGGGAGACGAGGGAGCGGACATAGACGATGGTGGTCGTGGAGGGAGGGAGGCCAAGGAGGAAGATCGTGGTCGTTCGGACAGGGCAGACGGCGTTCTCTGGTGTGTCGGTGTAGACCATCCCGAGGGCGGGCCTGAAGAGGGGAGAGGTGGCGATTGCTCTTGACGAGGAAGGGACTGAATCGCTTGTTCGACGTTCCTGTAGAGTCTCAGTATCGCTGTCTTTGCATGACGGGACTCACCCACTTCTCAAACTCCTCCTGGGTTATATTAGATAGCGACGTATGGTCCATCGTCTCGATGAACGATACCGCGCCCATCTGCATTCGACCGTTAGGTCGAGGTACCTACAACAATAAGGTGTGCGCACCAAACTACTAAGGTAGTACCCGGCTTCGCTCTGCAGCTTGGCTGGATTTCGGAAACGTTGGATGAACCTGCCGGCGTAAGAATACTAACGAGCATCGAAAAACAAGTCCACGTACTCCATATTGCTCAATAGATGTTCTGGATTGGCTTTGAGTACGACGAAGATCAGCAGTGGGATGAAGGCATCCGCAGACTCGTCCTTCTTCAGGTGTCGGATGAGACCTGCGGACAGACATCCGTTAGATAACGCCGACTTGACGAAGACGAGGCGCTCACCGAAGATAACTTTACAGCAATTGAGGATGCAGATTACCTTGTCCCTCGGCGCCTTATAGTGGTTCATCTTCAGGAGCTCTAGATGCAAGCGAGTCAGCCGAAGGTCTGTGGCACAATCTGACGATAGTTACTAACCTTGCTGCGCGAACATCAAGAATCCTTTAGCGCTGCTTGTATCCCCCTCCTCACTTGTGAGGTCGATGTCGAGGTGCTTCTCCTCGACCCAGCCGAACAGCGCTATCCTCTGCGCAAGGACACGATCGCGCTCGAGATCGTCTGTTGTGACTGGTCGAGGAGGTTGGAGAGTGGGTATCGATGGGGTGAAGGTACTGCGTAGGCGATAAGTTGATTGCAAGGAGTGACAAGAGGGGAGCACGGACAAGTCGTATAATCGGTTCATGACAAGCTTCTCCATGCCCTCCATGGCGTTGTCGAACTCTTGCTCGGTGCATTTGCGCCATGGGTCGGTTTGGCGCATGCGTTGGGCGATAAACTGGGGTGTAGAAGTTGGTGACAAGAATCACGCAGCAAATGGGCAAGGCATGGACTGACGTTCAGGAAGTCGTTGATGATCTTGATCTGGTCATTGACGGTGAAAGTGCGCTTGGCGAAGTTCGACAGGAACCTATCAGCATACGTTAGTCGGACCCAACCCACACCAGCAAGCACGCCACGCACGACTTCAAGTACTTCGACACCGGCTCCGCGCTCTTCGAGTTCATCTGCTCGAGGAACTTCTGGAAGTCAAACGGTGGTGGCTCGCCGTCTTCCTGTCGCGCCGCATTCTGCGTCGTCCCTCCCGCGTTGCCTCCGTTCGCGGGCCCCGACTCGTCCCCTTGCTGACCACTATCCTGCTGCTCCTGCGAGACCGTCCGCGCGTCGACATTGTCGGGCTGCGCCTTCGCGTCGAGCGAGACAGGGCGTCCCTTGTCCTTGTTGAGCGACGAGATCGAGAAGGAGCGCGCGATGGAGGAGAAGTTGAGAGATGGGAAGCCAGAGGCGGAGGAGGATGGGGTATGGGTCTTCGAGGGCGGGTCTGGTGGCGCGTCGGCTTTCGAAGGAGTTGCTGGCGGTTCGCCCTCTGCCCCTGCCTCCGCCTTCTGCGTGCTCGCACCGTCGCCGTCCTTCCTCTCCCCATCTTGACTGGTACGCGCGTCGTCCCAAGCTTTGCGTTGCTCTTCGCTCTCTACGCGCGCATATGGGTCAAACGCGGCCAGTATCTCCTTCTCCTGCTCGGTGGTGACCGTCTTCTGCGCCCCTCCAAATGCGGCGGCGCTATTCCTAAACTCAGGATCCAACGTCGCTGGATCCGCGACCGCAGGAGGTTCCTGAGGGAGCATAGGCGTCGGTGCTTGCCACGGATTCGGTGTCGTTGACTCCGACGGCAGCGTCTCAGTCGCAGTCGTCGGTGGTATACCCGGCGTCATCGTCCGCCATGGATTCGGATCTGGTGTTGACGAGGTGGGGAGTGTGGTTGTCGGGTCTAGAGCCGGTGCTGCGCTCGTCGTAGTCGAGTCTTCCGAGAGAGCTAGCTTGTCGACGGCAGCGGCGAGTTCATCATTCGGCGCGGCCGTCGCAGACGTCGCCGGCGCTGTGCTGGGCGCCGTGTTGGACGACATGGCCGTCTGACGGAGGTAGATGAGATGATCGCGCCACCGGCCCGCAGCTGACATCGCCTGATTAGGCAGGCCTTGTGGCTGCACAGAAATGGATATGCGCATATTGAAGCGCAAATCCCTCATGAATCCCTCAAATACTTAGAAGTCCGGTGCAGCACAAAAAGGAGAGCGGATAAATATGCTATGATACAGAAGTTGGTTATACACGGAAGATATGCAGCCTGCTGTCCCAGCCACAAGTAGCAAGCACTCCGGGCTCGTACAGTGACCAGCTGCAGCCGACTACGAACTCGGTGTGAGGGTCCAAGATATCAAGCAGTTGCGGCTGCCCATGGGGAGCAGCGGTATTCCATCTGAATACCTGTCAGCATCGAAGACGCTCAATTGCGCAAAAGAAGTCGGCACGTACATTCGACAGGTCATGTCATAGCTCGCAGTCGCCAGCATCTCTGCCCGATGCGGACTCCACTGGACCTTCCGCACTGCATACTCGTGCCCGAGCAGCTGCGTCTCGCACGGTGCGCCCATCTGCCCCTGCCCCGCGTCCCCGCCGACCTTCACCATCCGACAATCCCATACCTTCACCGCGCGGTCAACACCTCCCGTCGCAATGACCCACGGTCGATACTTGTTCCAATCGAGGGACAGGATCTCTGTAGGTGAAGCGGGTACGGTGAGCGCGGCGGCGTGCATTGGAGGTGGTAGGGTGGTCGTGCCCGGTGGTGCGGGGACGTAGGCTGGGGCGCGAAGGTCGAAGATCTTGAGCGTGCCGTCGGTGGAGCAGGTGGCGATTGTGTCAGGTTGATGGGGTGAGAAGAGGGCTTGGTATACGCAAGCGTGGTGCGCATTGAGGGTGAAGAGGGAGTGTGGGCGGTCGGGATTCCACTAAATATCAGGGTGAGCGACCTTGTTCCGCGTATATCAACGCAGGACGCACAAGCTTCACATTCCCATCCCATGAAGACGACACGAAGAGGTCCTTCTGTATGTTCGACCAGTCTACGGAGAACACCTCCCGTGTATGCTCATGCCACGCTCGTATCGGCAGATCCTGCACCCATCGCGTCAGAACGCGCGCACACCATCTTCAGGTCCAGTACTCACATTCAACATCATGTCCCATAACTTGATCGACCCGTCCCCAGAGGCTGTCACAAGCTGATTCTCATGCACCTCCGACCAGGCTACGTCGTACAGTCCGTCTTGCGAGTCAAATCTGACTGATCGTGAGCATGTCGATGGTAATTCCGCGCTTTCGCCCATCGCTGTACGAACGAGCAAGCGAAAGGGGACGTACTGCTTCTCCAGCTGGATCCCTCCTGCTGGATTCAAGGCTAGCAGATGTAATCTCCCATTTCCTACCAGGCCGAAGTTCGCCGCAGATGCAAGTGCAAGACGTGTAGTATGGAAGGGGGACCAAGCGAGGCCGTAGTGCGCGAAGCCCGGCGTCTGGATGACGGCTGGGGGTGGGCGTGCGCCGTTCATCGTCGAGAATATGCGGTGAAGAGTGCCGATCTTGCAAGTTGAGGTCGAGCCACAAGCAGAAGTTGTCAGCTTGAAGTCGCTTAGAGTCACCGATGGATATGTAGAAGACAGAGAGAGCGGGACGCACGCCGCCGACGCGTCGAAGTCGGGAGCAACATGTGATTGCCGGCCGGTCCGGCTACCCGACAGTTGATCATGCGGCGTGGGAAACCTTCATTCCTGCTTCCTGCGTTCATCTCCTTGTGGCCTGACTACGCAAACATAATTGGGCGAAGGCCCTCAATCAGCTCGACAAGCCCCTCGGCCACTCAAAGGTACTGTCAGAAGATGACGTCAACGCGTTACCGAGTCTTCCTCGGCGCCCCCTCTGCGAAAGAAATTGCCACAAATGAACCTCGTCAGTGGACCACCTTCGTGTCGAAGCCCGATTCGACACCCTCGGAGGGTGAAAACTCCCCTGACCTCGAGCTTGAGATCTGCTCCGCGCCAACAGAAGAAAAAATAGCCTTGCCACCCCCAGTCCATCTGCCACCACGCGAAACCATTCAAGCGTCTCATGAAGTCAGCGTCAGTACCGCAAGCCCGTCCGCCGACTCCGTCTCGTCCAACTCTAACTCCTCGCCAAACCTCGACAATTCGTCTTTCGACAATCCCACCTTCTCCAACATCGGAATGTCGAGTCTGCCTGCGCCACCGAGCGAATTTCAGGTGGGATCTTCATTGGAAGCCATATCGTCAGTCTCCCAGCACATATCACACACCAACTACACATCTTCTGCTACACTGGGCACCATGACCTTGCCTTCCGAGCTTCCGATTTATCCACCCGCGACCCTCGAGGCTGCTAGCGCTCGCATATCCCTCGTCTACAAGAACACCATCTTCCACGAAGACGAGGAGGATGATGGCAGCGCTGGTGCATCTCAGGGTGACTCAGGCAGCTTTGAAGGTACCGCATGTAATTTGTCGACATATCCTTTCTTTTCCTCACATTTACCTCAGCAAGCGTCGACCAGTCTGCATACATCAGCTGGCCACCCACGGCCAACGTGCCTCGACGCGTCAGTCGTTCGCGAGTACATGCCGCTGACTCCGCCTCCGCTGCCCTTACCTCGGTTTCCCGCGTATCGAGGGGAGACGAGACACCAGACGAGACCCAGTCTAGCGCCGCATACTCCGACTCATCTTCCATCGCCCACTTTCCAACCTTTCGCTTCAGCCTGCACGCACTTAACTCGCTCAGCGAGCTTCACATACCCGGAAAACCGAAACCCGACGGCTCTGATAAGCCCGCACCCAACTTCTTCGGCGGCGCGAAGAAGGATACTGCCAAATCGCCTCAGCGGCGCGTTACCCTTCTACTTGCTATCCTCGAAGTAGACGGACCGGACACTGTACGCGTGAAGACTGGGGTGGATGCCGAGAAGGAGGTATCCGTCCTGCGGATGGTGCTGGGCGATGAGATGGGGAAGGTGTGCAAGTTGACTGCGTGGCGGGAGGTGGCCGATGCGTGGGCGTCTGCCGGGGTGAGGCGCGGGGATGTGGTTCTGCTGGAAAGTAGGTCAACGACCTGACATAGCTTGCAATTACGCATCGTTGCCCGTTGTCTGACGCAGCCTCGCAGATGTCAATGCCGCCTGCGAGCCCGGGACCGCGCCGAGCTTGACTGCATCGCCCTTTGTGCAATCAAGGCTCGAGATATGCTATCGAACGATGCCAACAGAGCGTGCGGACTATTTTCTACGGCCCGACCTGCGATTAGGAGGCATCGATCCTGCAGTACGCCGCGTTGAAGATGTGGTTCGATGGTTTGAGCAGATGGCGGGGCTATCACCTAGCAGCTGAGCGTATGAGATCTATGCCACTATACTCCTCAATATATACTCTCTCGAACCAGCCTATACATCTCCGGCCATTCACAATCTGGCGCGCGTATATCGAGCGTAATGCCACCGCAAATGAGCGCGTTGCAATTGGCGTACTGCCCACGTGACCGCGTACGCCGATCAATCCGCCGCCGCTCCGCGGAGATGTCAGCAATGCGCGTCTCTTGTCCCCGTCATGTCCGTGTCAGCGTCCCCACCATACCCGCCTCTATCCTTGCTGCAAGTAACGCAGCGGCGACGAAGATACTCCCTACAGAGGCTGCAGAGCGAGTCGCGACCTTCCTCGCCCCGGGCGATGTCACCGTCATAACGGGGGCAGGAATTAGTGTGGATAGCGGGATTCGTGCATACAGGGGTCACGATGGGAGGGTACGTGCATATCTAAGAAGGATCTTGCTTTGTCTGACGATGTATGTAGTACATGAACCCAAATTACAAGCCCATATTCTACCACGAATTGGTCGACCCGAGCCCGGTTGGGCACCTATTCAGGTGCTTTGCTCCCTTCCTTTGTGGTAGTAGGATCGTTGGTGACCGCTCCACAGACAGCGGTACTGGCTTCGCTCGTACCTCGGCTATCCCCCTGTACGCGACACGCTCCCGAACACAAGTCACTACGCGCTCGCTGCTCTGCAGCACTCCTCGATCGTTACCCGTTTGGTGACGCAGAACGTCGACGGCCTCCACCATCGCGCACTAGCGCGAGTATGGGGCCCTCCGCAGATGCAGGAACGCATACTAGAACTGCACGGAACGTTGCATGTGAGCTCCTTCTGGAGTCCCCTGCTTCCTCCATAGCCGTGGCGAGCGCTAATTGTGATCCTTTATAGCAAGTGCGCTGCCGGCGGGGGCACCTGATCGACAGGGGGACCTTCCAGGACTGGTTATCCGGGGCGAACCCCCGATGGAAGGAGTTCGCAGATGATATCGAGCGGACTGGGCAGCAGCCAAGAACGAACCCGGACGGTGACGTGCGCATTCATATCTGATTGGCAGTCTTCTGGTGCGACTGACGGGGTATTAGGTCGCGATTGAGCATCTGGGGGTCTCCTACAAAGACTTTGTAATCCCAGAGTGCCCGACTTGCCTGCAGGAACATACACACAACAATGTTGTACGTCCGGAACAAGCCTTGTCGTTAGGCGAACATCACTGATCTTATTGTCCTTTTGTCCAGCATAAGCCGGAAGTCATCTTCTTTGGCGAATCCATACCGGAGTATTGGAAAGAAAGATCGTGAGTGCTTCTGCCGCGTTTCATGCTGTTCATAATGCTCATCGATTGTCTCTTCAGCATACATGACGTTGAGCACGCCTCGCGGGTGATGCTCATTGGCACAACGCTGGCCACGTATTCCGCCTTTCGACTTGTCAAGCATGCTCTGGAGCTCAAGAAGCCCGTGCTGTTGCTGAACGTCGGGCCTACACGCGCAGATGGCCTACCAGGTGTAGAGAAGATTGAAATCGCAAGCGGTGCGATACTGCGCGACGTTGTCCAGCTGGTGCTGTGAGTAACCAATCGTGTCCATCCCGCACCTTCGTCGCGCGGTGGCGCGCATCTTTAGCACAGGCGGGACGGACGCCCGACGACCATATCGCTGACTCCATATTGCAGGGGCTCGAGAGCCGACGACGACCCTGAGGTGCAGAGGATGCTGCGCAGTGGCATCGTCAAACCCCCCACTGAAGATGATGATGACCGCGTCCCGCGGGCAGCTGGATGAGGGTTCGTTTGGAGTGAATGGGGACGGTTCGTTCCATTCCAGTTTCCGATGCCAACCGCATGTCTGACACGTTGTCCTCTGTCATTAGCGGCGGCGGTCGAGAACTGTGCGTGCGTAGTAAAGAAGGTGCCTGCGTCGGTACGTCCCGCTCTCGAGGGTCAGCGCAGGAGGATAGGCGGGGGATTGTGCGGGAGATGGGCGCTTGGATTCAAGAGCAGCTTTAGGTAGATTAGATAAATGTAATATCCGCCCGGGGGCCTGCCCCCTGCCGCGGGGCGTGCCGCACATGATGCGGGGAACATCTATCATGAACGCGTTCGACGCGCCGAACGGCTCTAATCGAGCCCCAGGCGCGTCCAGCGGCCAGCTCGCGATGAGAGACGCGTCCCTGGGGAACGCGTCGCGAGCACGAGCCGGGGCGGGACAACATGCGCCCACAAAGACAGGATATGTGGCGAAGACGCTTTTGGAATGCCCAAAGGAAGGCCGGCGGTTGCCGAGACCCTCATAAAGGCCCGCGCGCGGCGCGAGTCCTGGCGCCGACCACTTTCCCGCTACCATTCCTGACGTTCCCGACCGCCGTTGTCGCCGCCGTCCTCAACGTCCGTCGCCGCCAGCAGCATCCCCGACTCCAGCAAGTATCCCGCGGGCCCCCAGCCAGCCAGGTGAGCCCCGCGCTCCCCGCGGCGCCCGCCCCACTGTTGGCGACGAGCTCGCCGTGCTGACGACGTCCCCCAGACGTGTCCCCCGCCTAGAAGAGCGACCGAGGACCCCCTCCCCAGCAACCTAGTACTATATAATATCAGAAGCGACAAAGCGAGATGCCCAAAGTCAGATCGTCACGGTGCGTGGCCAGCAGACGCCGTATCCAGCCCCATTGTCTGACGGCCCCCTCCCACAGCGCCTCCACCCGTGGCAACAAGCAGGCCTCGTCGTCCGCGCAGCCATAGTCAGTATCCGTATCTTGATCGGCTATGCCCATTCTCATTGTCCTCCTGTCTTCACAGCAGCACCGGCGGCTCCGACTCTGTGGCAGTCGCCCGGCTCCGGCGCGAGAACGACTTGCGCAACGACGAGATGGCCGAGGTCATCGACCCCTACAATGTACAATGCCGGCAGTGCAACAATCGTATCAAGCTATCCGAGAAGAGCATGTGGGACCTCTACCATTGGACCGTTCACAAGAACCGATGCAAGGGACGGGGGCCCCAGGCCCTCGCGAAGGCGCGCGAGCAGGCAGCCAAGGCCAAGCAGGCAAAGCCTCAGGTGCGTGGATCGATATATGCGGGCGCATATATGCTGATATATCTCATCACCAAGGCGTCCCCCGCACCACCGGCCACCCCTCAGCCACCCGCAAGCATGACTTCTTCCACCCCACCGCTCACCGTCGACGATGACTTCGAGGAGACGGACGACGAGTACGTCAAAGAGGAGGAATACGACGACCGCTCGAGCTCCCTCGCTCCCCCTGAGCCGCGGGTGCCTGAGCCGTTCGTCGAGGAGTTCCATCTCCGCCCCCAGTACGACTCCTACCAGCGCGTCACGCCTCTATACACCTCCTCCACGGACTGCTCGCGAGTCTACTCGTGGGATAGGCCAAAGAAGCCGCACTTCGCTATCAGCAACATCCGTACGCGTCAGGAGGACTCCGATCCGCCTGAGTGCGAGTACGGGTCCGACTTGTAGTCCCCTTCCCCTTCGCTGCATAATCTCTTTCATCCTTATCGTCGATCCCAATTTCTAAAGGTGGTCATAATCTCGTGCATCCGTTCGTCTCTGCTCTTGCTCTGGTTTCTTTTGGATAGCTTTTAGCTTTTATACTGTATCACAGGCATGTATGTATCCTCGCGATAACTCTCGAAACTCTATATTACGCATCATTATATAGTCCTTCGTTCTTTAACCGTGTAAAATGAACTTGGCGATGTTTTAGATGTGTGGCGATATGTCGTAGAGAGTGCGGCGGACGCTTGAAGGGCGGAAGCGATGCGGGGGAACGCCGTGACCGGGAGGGTCGCGTCACCGTCGTCGCGTCAAACCGGACCTGCCATTTTGGGAAGGCCTTGTTTCTGCATTCGGTAATTGTGTTTGCTTCCGGGACTTCGATCGGCCCACAACTGGCGATGGCGTGAGTCTGGCAGGGTACGTCTGCCAGAGGATACAGAGTTGATCTTGCTAGGCGCAGGAGTGCACGACGTGCGAAGGACCGGGACGAGCCCGGCTACGGCCTAGGTGATGCCTCGCCGACTCTACGTCCCACTGCCACTGCCGTAAATTTGACATAAGATATTGTGCCAGTGCCCTTGATCTTATTTCCTGACCGAAGCTGACTCTTGATGCACGACCTTGATGAAGTCCACGTCGGACACCGAATCAAGTGCGAGGCCGGCCAGTGGCCACGCTCACAGCTTATGGTGCGACCTTGAAGGGCGAAGAGCTTCAAGGGGAACAGTACAAAGAACGCCATACGGCAGAGCGCCGTCTTCATCATGATATTCTGGCTTGGCTACCAAGCATGCTCTCTGGTCCAAATGACTCAAGAATGGATAGTAGGCAGATCAGCCAGGTCACATAGGGTAACAGTTGATATGCCACGTGCATCTGCTTCCGCCCCCACTTGCCTCTTACCATGACGAGCCTAACAGATCTCCCTCCAGAACTCCTCGCTCAGATCATCGAGGCCTACTTCCTCGTCAAGGGCTCCCCCCTCCCTCTCATGCTCACATGTAGCGCCTTTTACGTCCCCGCTCGCCGTCTCCTGCACTCCCGCCTGCGCTTCACATCCAACGCTCAACTTGCCGGCTTCGCCGCGCGGTGCACTCCTCAGCTCGCGTGTCCCATCCAAAGCATTGAACTCGACCTTGCGGGGGGCGCGACAGGCCGCGGTCTCTTTGCGCTCATACGGAACTGCTTGAGTCGATGCAGAAATCTGGCTCGGGATCTTGGACAAGTCGATAACGATGGGCGCATGCTGCTTGATTCTGTCCGCTTGTGCATGAACTCGCATGTGCACGATGTGCACGAAAATCTGCAGGATGCGATTGGGCTCATCAAGTATGCATTGTCGCCTCACACCCTTATCGCATCGAGGAGCTAAACGACTATAGCCCAGTCTCCTTTACATGGACGGGGCCAGATCCGCCGCACCACTTTTCGACAGCGGTAATAGGTTTCGTTCGTATGGCGGAAAGCTGGTGTACTCATGCTCATCATCGTAGATCGTCCCAGGAGCCACCGAAGCCCTCTTCAACGCGCTTCCGAAGTGCTCGCGCCTCGAGACGCTCACGCTGTGCAGCATATCGTTCCCCGCACCCGTCAACTCTGATGCTACAGGCCCCTTCGTCCTCCCACACATCCCCTCGCTTCGCCGCCTGTACATCGGACAAGCAGTGTTTTTGGACCCGAAGGAGGTGGCGCGCTTCGCCCTGGGCTATGTGCTGCCGACCGTGCGCACTACGGGTGACGAAGACGATAGCGATTCGACGTTCCATCTGGAGAAAATCCGCCTCGTCGACGTATACAAGGGCTCGATATGGGGACCGCGGGTGCGGAGGTCGGATGTTATCGAAGCTGGGATGATGTTGTGGGGAGAGACACGAAGCGACTCCGGTGCGCCTTATGTTGGTCATGTGCATGCTGAGATTGGAGGGCTGAACTCGCGCAGATCCTCTGAATGATGCCGATTCTGGGGAAGGGAGGGCCGCGAGACGCGTGCTGACGGCCTTGATCACTTGTGAGGCGCGTTCCGAGCGAATTATAGGCGGAGACCGCGTCGCGGAAGGTGGAATAATGCTGGACTGATAGGCTAATGCATGCATTGCGCCCCCGTCTGCTGCAGGCAGTAATTATGTACATCTCTTGAGCGCAGCATTTAGGACGAAAGCGCTCGCGGGGAGTCTCCCATAGGCAGACTTTCAAAGACGCTTCGCTGTTGGGAATCGTCGACGGTCCTATGTCGCGTATATGTAGATGACTTCTGTACAGTCAGGTATCATGCGTATTCAGATAGATATAGATGTGCGAGCGACATAAGCTACGAGTACACGGCGAGGAGGCGGTAGAGGTAGGTGAACGGCGGACGTTGAACGTAGACTATATACAACCAATCCGTCCAAGAACCCCTGCCACTCTTCATGATGTCCTCGCCAACACAAGCCCGAAACCATCCAAATACCGATAAAAAAGCGACAATTTACAGACGATATAGAGGATTATAGGGAGAGCAGGATGTGCCAAAAGAGTGGAAGGGTCGGGATGCCAGACAGGTGGATGATACCAAGCAAAATGAAAGGTACCAAGCAAGATGGAAACACCAGACAGGATGAGGAGGTAGGGAGGCATAGATATCGGACATATGTACAGTCTAGGGAGCCGAGACGTGGATAGCCGATGTAGGTGAAGTAGGTGGCCGGGGTAGTCGGGTCGGCCTTTTAGGTTGTCCCACGGGGTAGGTCGGGGTGTGGGGTACGTGGCCAGGCGGGCGCTTACATCGCGGTGAGGGGGACGCGCGGGGAGATGCGGCTGTGGGACATGCGCGCGTTGGGGTTGGTGAGGGGGTTGCTCGGAGGAGAGGAGGACATGGGAGTGGCTCTGTCCGCTGGAGTGCGTCTTTCCACCGTTGGTGAGACGGTAGGCAAGGCGCTACGACTGTCGTGACCGTACAGTCGGTGAGCCTCACCCCGAGGCGGCATGAACGGAGGTGGAAGCGGCAGGGGGTTCTCCAAGTCGTCGTCGTCTGGCGAGGGCTCCGGGGAGGTGTGACTGGCTGGAGGCGGCACAACCGTGTAGCCCGCGTGGCTGTCTCTGACGACCGAGGGCTGCAGTATAGCGGTGCGCGCTGAAGGAGCGGACGTGGGAAGGAACGAGAGTGACGACGCTCGCGCGCGCAGCGGCTGGCGCCGCGCCGAGACTACCGGTCGTATATAGTGGTCCATCTGCAGCCACGGCTGCGGCGGCACCCCACCAGCACCCGCAAGCAGGAAGCGGCGCTCCCAGTCGCCTGGCGAGTACACGCCCGCAAGCAGGGACGCGGGGTCGACGCCAACGGCCATGGGGCTCCCATTCGCACCTTCCTCGCGGTCACCGTCTTCGCTGGCCGAGGAGGAGCTGCCACTGCTGATCGGCGACGCGTTGCGCTGGGGGATGATCTCGACGCGGACCACGGGCTCGGGCTGCGGGTGTTCATCGTCGACGAATGCTTCGTACTCCGCGTCGATAAAGAACTCGTCCGAGTCGGGGTCGAAGGGGTTCAGGGGGCTCCACTTCTCGTACACAGCGACCGCAGGCTCGGCTGCTGGTGCTGTGGCGTCCGCTGCAGGGTCCTGCGCCGGTGCGGGGTTCGCCTGAACCTGCTGCTCCACCTGGTTCTGGTGAGCCTTTGTGTAGCGGGAGGAGTAGAGTGCGCGGCCCATTATGTGTGGTGAGATGGGGGTAAGTCTGGGTTTTAAGTACGACGAGGCGGACGGCGGCGAGGACGACGACGGAGGATGAAAGCAAGAGCAGACGCGTTGTTTGTTCCTGAGATCGGGGTTTGTTGTGCATCGCCACCGTGAGCCCCGTGGCGGTGTTTGTGCGGATCTTGGCAACATCCGGCCCGGAGCTCGTCCATGGACCTCCCTTTATTGTCCGTCCTTTATTGGCCGCGCCGTTCAGAGGCCGACACTATGGTCGACTGATGGTCTGTGGTCCCGTACTTGGGCCTGAAGATTAGCTGTGTCTAGTGCTATCCGGCTATCTAGGTCTGAAGGCAGGCCCTGGCCTCTACATCTGCGACTAAAGCCCTCAGATTGTCCCTCGCAAAGCGGACGAGGAACGCGGCTAAGCAGATACACCGACAAGCTTGCCTTCATCAAGCCCTTCCAGCGCTGACAGATCCATCCCAGGTTCAGCCTCTGGCGAGCTTGACAGCGCTCGCTCTGCCCGCAGCGCATCTAATCTGCTCTTCAGCGCCGAACCTAGTAGAGCGGCGTTAGCGCACGTAGGAACGTTTAGCGAGTGACGGAGACATGAGAAAGATGATGAAGGCACGGTCAAAGGGTAATGCGATGTGTAAGTGGACATATGCAATAGATGATATGCATATGCGAGAGGCGATAAAGAGCTTTCGCCGCAGAATAGACAGATCCCAGGAGGGCAGAGGAACGAAAGTGCTGGAAAGATACGCACCTGTCTTCGGGGTGACCTCAGGTAAAGGTCGTACGTATGGCTGGGTCAGCCACCACGGTACCTCCTTCAGTCCAGTCTCCGGGTCGGCCGTGATGGCCGTCGGGTGGCCAGCCGCATCCACCTGCAACCTCTCCTCCAACTCCCTGATGATGTCCTCATACTCCGTCAAGCTCCCATCCTCCCCATGCACCTTCCACCAACCCTTCCCCTTATCCCGCACACGCGCCCGGCCGAGCTTCTCCCGCAAGTCGGTGTGTTTGGCGAGCGCTGGACGCAGGATCTTGAACAAGTGCCCGCGGATGGCGCCGAGGCTCGTATGCGTGTTGAGCTCGCGGCAGATAGTGAGGTACTCGAGAGCGAGAGCAGTGACGGAGGGGTGGAGGTTGTGCGCAGATGAGGACGAGGTGGAGGTGGAAGCGGCGAGGAGAGGATGCAAGGGTGTCGAAGCGGAAGGTTGGGGAGGGGGAGCGAGACCGGCGAAGAGCGCGGGGTTGTAGAGCAGGCCCTCGGCGCTCATGATGCCATCTGCGCCGGTCGCTTGCAGGCAGGCCTCGATGTCCTCTTGGTAGAGCATGTTTCCGTTGGCGAGAACGGGGACTGAGACGGCTTGCTTGACCATGGCAATCTGCTTCCAGTCTGCAAGGCCCTAGACAAAGTTAGTGGAATTGACTGGATGGGTGAAGGAACAACGCACCGAGTTCACGCCCCGCTGATCCCTCGTCCGGCCGTGTACAGTCAGGATCTGCGCCCCGGCGCGCTCGAGCATCTTCGCATACGCGAGCGTGCGCTCAGGGTCCGAGAATATCCTGAACTTTGCTGTGACCGGGATCGACAGGTTCTCGTGCAGCGTGTTCACTTCGAACCCTATATGAGCCTCATGCCCAGTATGAAGTACACCACACGTACCGAGCTTGTACACCAGCTCCCACTCGTCCTGCAGCCACGACCCATAATGTCCCTTCTTCGCGATATCCTGTGGGCAGCCGAGATTGAGGTCGACCGCGTCGCAATGCGCTTCCACAATCCGGGCGCTAGCAAGCAGCTCGTCCGGGTTATTGCCGCAGAACTGCACGACGAGGGGCCGATCAAGACCCGGGGCACCTTCCTCGCCCTCGGAGACGTCAAAGTTCTTGTCCTGCTGCTTTTTGCCGTAGAAGGGGAAGACCTGACGGAAGAAACTGGTGTGAGAGGAAGGACGGGAAGGTGGGGAAGGAAGGATACGCACATGGGCATTGATCATGGGCGTATAGGCTACCTGGGCACCGTAGCGGCGGCAGAGGATGCGGAATGCCTACTTTGCGAGTTCACATTAGCTTCAATCTTACGGGGGAAAGGGAGTTCAGCGAGGCGAACGTCAGAACAGACGTACCAGCTCACTCTGGTCCACCATCGGCGCCACAACGTACTTCGGGCTGCCCAGAACCTCTCTGTAAAAATCATAGCCCCCCAGCTTCTGCTTCACACCCGATGATGTCGATGCAGATGCCATGGCTGAGGACTCTGCCATTGCTTGAGCCAGTGTGGAGGTCGCGAGGGAGGCGAGCGGACGAGAGGGCGGGTTGCGTTTGGATGCTTGAGGGGAGCGTATGGCGCGCAGAACGCGCTGGGTGAGCAGCGAAATTTTGGGCAGGACTCGGGAGGGACTGGACTTGAAGAATAAGACAAGTTGGCGCGATCGACGGGGCTCATTATGGGGCACCGGCCCGGGAGCCGCTCAAGGTCCTTCTCTGACAAATAAGGGCCAACAACGCGTTCTCTCAACTCTTGCCAAACGCTTACGTCGCCGAGATCGCGCTCGTCCCACCCTCGAACGACGGAAGAGCCGCGCTTAGGACGGCATGGCAAACAGCGTAAAGCCCGAGCCCAACGCCGCGTCAATCGATCTGGACGACTGGATGAAGGACCGGCCCAAAGTCTTCGATGCCTCGCTGCCGATGACTTTGAAGCACAAGGAGAATATCAGAATCGAATCTGCGAATACTGCAAGCCGCGAAACGACCTGGCGCTACAAGGCCGACCCCAACCACTACCCGCATCTCGGCGCTCCCATCAAGCCTCTTTACGCGTATACCGACGAGGAGCGCACGATCCTGCTACACGACAGAAGCTTGGACTGGAACACTCTCCCCTCCTTCCTTCGCGCAGAGCTGTCGCTGCTGCTTGCTGGAGAGAAGGCTTCGCAGGCAGAGTGCGATACCTTCAGTTGGAAAGCACAGCCTTTCACTCAGTGCGGCTTGGGCGACCTGTGGCTCCTTCCTGTACCCCCCGTCTACCGTGCCATGCTTCTTGCTGGATGTCACATACCCTTGACATGGTTCCTGGACCATATCATGCGTCGCGCTACCGACCTATCCCGCGTCACGACAAAAGACATTACGCTCTTGTCGGAGAGCAACAAGCCTGTGACAGTCTCTATAATCGACGTGGAACATATGGACAAGAAATTCTGGCCCGACGATCAGGAGAACGGTCTCAACTTCTACACTTGGGAGCCAGCCTTCAAGAATCTCCTCCGTGTCTGCGAGACTCTCGCCCCCCTGAACGACGCGATCGGCGAGAAAACCAACATCACCGCTCAGCTCAAACAGCACTTCGACTTCTTCTGTGACATACCGGATGTCGATCGTCGTTTTGCCGACTGCTATCCTACGGAGCGCGCGCTACGTGCGACCATCTTCGAGCAGCGCGCTTTCAATCGCGTCGTTTGGCAAGACCTGACAGACTCCGCTCTGAGCGCCGCTGCCGCCGCTCGTGCTCCACCACCGCAACAGCACCATAACAACAATTCCGGAAACTACCATTCGAGGAAGCGCCGCCGGTAGTCAAGCCGCCCCGTCGCGACTCCATGTCAACGCATGATGCACACTCTCGGGTGGGTCAGCGCATTACCGCCCTCTTCCAAACTCACTAACAAATCGAGACCAGATCCAATTTGTCTTCCGGCGACTTCACGTTCCCTGCAGCCTTGTCCTCGCTCTCGATGTTTCCAGCTTGTCCTGTGTCAGAACTTTCTATGTAACCTGGCTTTCTCGTCGTCCGTCTCGGCTTTTCCTGCAACATACCTCGCTTGTTCTCGAGCTACTTATACCCCACCGCCGATAGTGACTTTGAACGCTCTACTTGCTACTACCCCTTTTGATGAAGGGTCCTTGGTGCGCGCTCTCAGCTCTCTTGTAGTCTCGGCCACTCAGTACTCATCTCTCGACCAGTCCTATCATATGTTCGTTGCATTGGTCCATCGACCGACCATTTGATATGAACCGCGAAACGTCGACGAAGGACTGTCTTGCGATCAACCCTCTCTATAATGTATCGACTCCCTAAAGCGCTCAACCGATGCATGAATCATCTTCGTCCATGAGCGATACCCCACCGACCTATACACATTTCATGCCAACGTATGTCGATCGCGAACATGAAGACCAAACTCTAGCAAGTATCCCGTCCTCAGCAAAGGGAATCGCTACCCTCGTCGATAACCATCCACCACTGGGCGTTCCCGTGTGCTGACACGTCCTGTTTGAACCACGCTAACGCTTCGGTCTCGCCGTCGCCGAGGAGCAAAGGCGCGTAGTAGCCGCCGTAGTTGCCGATCTGGGATGGTGCGGGTCAGCATACTCTCACTCCTCTACTGACGCGACATCGTCATGCCACTCACCGAGTTCACGATCTTCGTATATCTCCCCGTCGCAGGCAATCCCATCTTGTCGTCTGTCGTCGTCCAGCCGTCGACGACGGTGCCCTCCGGCAGGTCGTCCGTCTGCAAGACGAACTCGACGATCCATGATGCGGGATTCTTCGCCCCGCTGGGGACCAGGACGGCCTGTATCTGTGAGGGGCAGGTCATCTTAAGCTTGCCGCCCTCGATGTGGACGGCGATCGGCTTCCCGGCGTGCCACTCGGACGGGTACTGCTCGGACGGCAGCCCACCACTGTACTGCTGGGACGCGTACGCCTGCCCGCTGCTAAGGGTGTACCCGCACGCGCTCTGCTGGAGCGAGAAGTTCGCGGCGGATTGTCCGGTGGGGGAGGAGGAGACGGATCTGAGGGTGCACGCGCGAACAAGGGTGGCGGCGGTGGAGAGGGTGGCAACGACGGGGGTGAAGAAGAACATGGTCAGACGAGTGTGCGGTGCCAAATGAGTGCGTTTGTCAAATGAAGGACTGATATCCGACGAGCGAATGGTTAGCGGACAGGGATAGTGGATAGCAGACAGCGTTAGTGGACAGCAGACAATGCTCCCAGAGGCGAAAGCAAATGAGCAATGGCAAGTGCCATCTTATATATGAGGGACCTACGGACGACTAGAGGCCGTCCGCTGACCCTGGCTCGAGGAAGGCGTCGAGTGAGCGTTTCATCAATGCATCCCGATCCTTGAGGCCTCTCACACATCGCCTTCTCTCGGACGTCGCTCATCCGTGGGAGGGGTGGGTGAATGGCAGCGGGGAATTAGGTGAATGGCGGCGAGAACACGTCGAATTTCACTATATTAGCTTACTGTAGTCTCACGGCATGGGATGGTCTCCAAGACCGCTTTGCCACAAATTCATACCAGGCCGATGACGAGGTTCGCAGATCTATCTATCCACCGTTCTTCCATTTGATAAGACGATCCCATGACGGAAGAGAATGTACTACAGAATTAGGTGCATGAAGCTGAAGGGTTACCGTATCGAATAGCTATAGCATGTGGCACAGAGCAGGATCAATCTCCGTTGGTAGTGCAGATCGAAGTCCACTGACAGAACAGGACCAACGAGGACGAGATGAAGCAGGATCAACGATGGCTGATAACACAGAATCGGCGTTGACTGGCAAAGCGAGACCTAGAAAAGCGGGACACTAAAGAGTGGTATGTACAGTAAGAAAGAACGAAGATGGTAGTGTTGACAGTGGCGTAGGATGTGGGGAGGACCATTAAGGTGCGGGGAGGAGATGCGAGAAAACGACCTGATGAAGAGCAGAAGAGATGTGACCGTCCAAAAAGTAACGATGCTCCACAGAACGACAACGGCAGCTTGAGCTAGGATGAGAGCAAGCCCTCAAGCCGTAAGCGGCGCATGGATGGTGTCGTCCAGGTCATCCGGCGGGTTGGTGACGTGGTCACAGGGAAATCTCGAGTAGCCGCACAGTTTGCAGCACCAGCGCGAGAGACAACGAGGGTTGCTGCAGAGCTGGAAGCGAGGATGAGGCAAGAAGACGAAAAGAGCGGTTTGAGCTTACAGTGACCGCGATGTTGACCTCTACAATGAAGTGATGTTCTCCGTCTAAGAGGGAAATGCGGCATTCTGTAAATAATCTCATCAGACTATGTGATGGTGACGCGCGCTCAACCGCTCACCTTGACACTGCACCAGCTTCGGAGGTGAAGCCAGCTTGGGCGCAGAAAACGAGGCCAGACTTGCCGATTCAAGGCTTCCGTCAGACTCATCAGACGTTATGGACACGCTCGAGTCGGCTGACAAGCGCCTGGCATGGCGCGTCTCCGCGTCAAGGGAGCAACTGGACAAGTTCTCGACGGTCAGAGGCGTATAGTCGCCCCGCGTGCGCGCGGTGGACACGCGCGACAAGGAGGACATAGACGATATGGACGCGCTGCGCTGCGATGTGCCTGAGTAGGATGCGTCCTCTAGCCAGCTCTCCAGGAAGGGCGACCCATTACGACTGGAGGGCCGGAAGTCATCACTTTGCGAGCGCAGCGGTGTCACAGGGCGTGGCTCGCTGCGGGAGAACAGACCACCGGTCAGCTTGGGGACGCGGACTGGGGCAGACGCGGGTGTCATGGGCGGGCTTGCTAAGTCCGTATGGTCGTCCTCGTCGTCGAGCTCGTCTGCGAAGCGAACAGTGCGCTTGTCCACTGGGACTGACGATGATAGCCCTCGAGGAGTGATATTCCTATCGACCCGCACACGCAGGCCATTCCCGAGCCCACTGGGTGTGGCGGTTCGGGTGGCAGACCGCGCGGAGGGCGACGGCGACGGTGCGAGCCTCGGAGCATTGCTGGTTAGTGGCGTTGGGCTACGCAAGCGCAACGAGGGAGACGAAGAGGCAGGAAGACGGTCAGACCAGCGGTCAGATGGCGCCTTGGGACGAACGAATTCCCCGGAGGTGCTTCGCGTGCTGGGCCGAGGCACTGGAGAAGCGAAGCGACTGGAGCTCGAAGGACTGGGTGAGCCATCTGGCCCGCGTATTGATGGACTGAACACGCGTCGTGGACGAGTGGCACTGGTGGGCGTCGACACGGTCGAGTACCGTGACGAGGTCGAATCCGACCGAAGCCTGCTGGAGAACGTGCTGGTTGGCATATCTGCGTGTAGGACGCGCTGTTCGTAGAAAGCAGCTGATAAGCCTATCAATGCCACCCTCTATCTGTGAACGAGCGGTGCAAGGTGCTTGGACCACTGTCTGTGTTTGTGTATGACCGGCGGTCCAGGGACTGCAAACACCGGGCACGTGGTGCGCTTTGCGGAGGCCTGGAGAACGTGGCACGGGGCCAGATAGCGTGATTGAGACCAGCTCGTTTTCCGTGTGACTCTGTCTCCCGGAGGTGGTAGTGAGCGGAGGTGGGGAGGTCGAGGATGAGAGATGGAGGAGGAAAACGAAACGCGCATATCTGAACGTCGAACATGAGGCGCGCGTCACGCGTGACCACGCGATTGTTGATTCTCGGCCTTTGCCGCTGCATTCCCACGTTGTAACTCTTGTCTCCGACTCTCATCATGTCGCTAGATTCTCCGTCGTCTAGGTCAAGCAGAGCCAGTATTTCTCACGGAGCTGTGTGATGGTGCTACACCATTTTTCCAGGCACGTCTCTGCAAAGAACTGACGTGCAGATAGATCGCATGAAAGGATCGGCTGATGCTTCCTTCATTACCGCCACCCGCGCCAATCTTCGACCTCTCTGTTTCCGAACTCCAGGCCCAATAGTCGCTGTCGTGCAACAACATATCATGAATGTTTTACCTTTGCTCAATTCGTTCCCTTCTCTGGATTTTGACCGCCCAGCTTGAGGCGAAAACAATCAGTTCACCGCAATCTGACGCATGCTACGCCTTGCACTGCAAGTCACCGTTTTACAGCACCGTGACGACGGGGAGGAAGAGCGCGAAGGTGCTTCTGGTACCTCCCCAACTTCTAACGTGACTTGCTCGGTTCCCCAATATGGATTGAATACACAGTGGAGAGGTATATATTCGAGCTTTTGCTCCTGCGTCGACCGCCCTTACCCCCTCAGCCCCATATTCTACAGAATCGTCCACTTCTCTCGCCAGTGCAGAATGCTACCTCTTATCCGGCGTAGACTTCTGGGCGCACTCAAGAATCCTGCCTTGATCATTCAGTTCATCGCGTTTGGGCTCAATGTCATATCTATCATCGGGGCCTACGACAGCAACCCTATATTCGTGACAGTGTGCGGCTCGGTATCTGCGCTCGTCGCTTTTCTGTGCGTTCTCTGCTTTCATTCCCTTCTCCTCTAACCTCTGACGCCGTTGTTTCAGCCTCGGTGTCTTCTCGAAACACCTGGCGAGACGGCATGTTCCCTATCCAAAATATGACGTTGAATCTCCGCCGGTCAGCGATGCAGAAGAGGAGACGGAGGATTGTCCTTTGCCGTCCTCCGTCTCTTCGACCTCTGTTGCTAGCCAGCATACGAGCCATCCGGATTCTGCGACAGTACGCCATATGCCTCGCGGATCTCCTCCGCAGAGCGTCCGGACTGAACCGACCTATACGGGCGGAGGTTGGGGATCGACGGGAGCCTGGGTGACCGACAACGCGTCCGAGCCCAGCTTCCCGTACTACGCTTCTGTGCAGCCACGTCTCAACCCACAACCTATCATGGCACCTCATCAGGATACGTACGCGGGTCCGCCTCCGCTGCAAGCACCGTCCTTGCCCAGTTCATCGCGTGGACTGAAGGGTCTCGACAAGTTCTCGTCCTTCGGCCGATCGAGCAGTCGCTTAAACCACCTCGCCAAGGAAACTGGATGGTCGGTCAATAACGTCTTCACGTCGTCTGGGGCCGACCACGCGAGGACGCATGTTTGCAGGGTGCATTGTAAGTCTGCTCTCTCGAACGATGAAAGGCAAGGATGACCGTAGCTCATCCGACGTTTTCAGTGAACGGACAAGAGATGGGTAGGGGTCGGGCGCATACGAAGAAGCATGCCGAGGATGGGGCGGCTCGGGAAGCGCTTCGACGCTTTGGCTTAGAGTAGGCGAGTGCTTAGCTTTTGTTCCTGTGGATCCTGAATGGTATGTCCTTCATCGTCTTTGCGTATCTGCTTGGGCTTATTCGATGCCAGCCATGAGAGATGTCATCTCAGATGCCATCTTTGAAAATGACTCGAACGTGATTTCCGTCCAAGCTCCCTTTGTTTGCTCGAATCATGATATTTTCTTCTACGCGTACCTGCCACCAGATTCCAACGTTTGTTGCGTTCCGGCAGAGCAAGCTTCTGGGGGTTCTGCGGCTCTAGCCGGCGATGCTGCGGTGACTCGTGCACAGCTCATTGAACATCGCGAAGACCTTCGATTGGAACAAGGTACGCCTTGTCGCCTAGATTCGCAATCGCTCTACCTAATCTGATACTTCTTTAGGGGATTTCTTCGTCTTCTTTGTTATCACCCCACACTCCTAATCGGCCCCGGTGGGATGCGATGCTGCGATTTGAGCGATATAAGGGGAAAGAAATGCAGGGCACGCTCCGTACACCGGTCTCTCGTCCTCGCAGTCAGTGAATGTCCGGACACCGCTCAAGCCCTCAATTCTTCCGGACTATGCTTAGCGTACCCGTGATCAGACCCGCGTCGCGCGTCTTCCTTCGCGTGCTCAGTAACACGGGACTAATGTTCCATTTTCTGGCCTTTGCGCTCAGCGTGGCGGCAGTCATCGGCGCGTTCGATAGCAATCCCATCTTCGTGACCATCTGCGGATCTCTAGCCCCGGTTGTAGCCATGTCAGTACAACTTCCTCGTCCTCTTTCCTCTCGATTGACGCTCACCGAACATCAGCCTCGGGTTATTCGCGAAGCGGCTTATCCTGTGGCGCTCTACTCGTCAGCGCGAGGACCCCGAAGCCGGTTTCGACGCTGTGGTCGCAGATGACCCATGGGACCAACTGACCTGCTCGGAGGCCGTCAGCCCGGCAACCTCGTCGACTTCCCTCTGCTCCTCATCACCGCCACGGAGTCCGGATGCTACTTCTGCGTTTATAAATCCATGGGCCGAAAGGGAAATCCTTATACGGTCATCGTTGCCACCTCCGTCATTGCCATCGCCGTCTGACGAGGCTATCGCTACGAAGGAGACCACGCCTCTAGTTCTACCCATTCGAGGCATCGACAAATTGTCAGGCTACACCCGGTGGCGCGCGCGGCTAAGCTTCCTGACGAAGCAGAATGGCTGGGCGATGAACGAAGAATGCGGTCTGGACGGACCGAAGCATATGCCTACGTGGGTTTGTCGACTACAAGGTGCGTCCTATCGTTCATGCATCTGTTCTTCGTCTGACATTTCCGAGTCAACGGAAATCTCTCGTTCGAAGGAAAGTCTGCGCAGAGAAGGCTAGCGCAGGAAAATGCGGCAGAGGCGGCAGTCAACTTCTTCACGAACCTGTGAAGTCGGGAAGAAGTATACGTGTAATGTATGTACTTGTTGGACTTCCTCGGTCCCCCTTTTCTCGCGCGTTCAGCTGGCCATTGTGCGCGGAGCTCGCATCACGGTAAGAGAGGTTCTCCGACGACCGAATTCTTCTGAGCTCGGGATGTGCGACGAGGATAACGTTGGGGTGGTGTTCTCACTGACAACTCGCTGCACGCATTGACGGCCGTATCGTCACAACTTGGCAGGTCTCCAAGGCGAGCTTTCAACCAGGCTCTCTGCATACGTCGGCTGTCGGTTCTCGCCGAGTTCTGCGCGCCACTTTGCATAGGCGGCGTGTCCATATGATCAGGCTGCTGCTCAAATGCGGCGCAGGTGTCCTGCCAGCCAGTGTCATTTTGGCTGCGACCAGACAGACTGGGGCCCGTCAGCTGGATGGACGATGCAGGGTGCGTACGTCTTCATTATCTAGCCAGTCCTTTGGGGTCGGCGGAGGAGAGGTATATAAGGCAGGGGAAGCGTCCCTTTGCTGCAGTCATCCCATCCAATACTCGACAACCGCTGACACTCACCACTTCCTCTGCAATTATGAGCGCCGCTCAGGATCAGCACGCCGCTGTCGTCGTTCTCGACTCCATCCAGGTTCTCACTGTGAATACCGCTGGCGCGCGCGACCTCACCAACGACGCTACCCTCGCCAACGTCGCTGGCCAGGGCTATGTGAGTTCTCGCGACGCGAGGCTCTCGGATGCTGACGCATACTCTCAGGCTGTCCAGTATAGCATCAATGGCACATTCACATCTCTCGCTGCTTGGATCAATGCCATCAGCCAGGTATGGCGTTCGCCTACTGAGGCCATTGCGATTGGCATTCAGTATTCGATGCTCGACCTGTGGCTCATTTTCTTTCTAGCTCCACCAAGCTCCGTTCGATGACAAGGTTGCAGCCAAGGTCATCTCGGCGCTCAGCCCCTTCGTTCACGCGTACTCGTAAGCAGCCTCTTCGCCTGAACAATCAATCGCTCATATGGACGCACCTAGCGGCCTAATGTCTGCCCTCGTCGACAAGTATGTGAGTGTAGGCAGGATTACAGTACATTTCCTCGTTCTAATGCGACTTTGCAGAGCGTGCTTGTTTCCAAGGGCAGTCCTCTCGCCCCAGACGGCGCGATCATCGGAAAGAATATTGCTGCACTCCAATTCGCCGTTGCTGTGAGTACGCGCCGTTCCGTCTACCCCTTCTTTTGACTCTCGGCAGCTTTACTTCAACTGGCTGGCGATCTTCGTCCCCACTCGCCTGGCCGAGCTCAACGAGCTGGGGGTACGTTTTCTGTCTTGAGACAATCGCCATCGACTTGTGTGCTCATATCCTATACGTTCGCAGAAAAAGGCCTACGACGCGTACGAGCAGGCTGCGGCGAAGTACCCCAAGCCGGAAGGCAAAGGCGGACGCTCCCTCAAGGCCGCCAGTGGCTTCGACCTGAACATCCCCGAGCCGGCGAAGTGAGCGCGAAGGAGGGCCAAACGTTGCGTCCCCTCGCCCAGCGCTAACTCCTTCGAAGAACATATAGGAATTTTCATCAGTCGTCTCAGTGCTCAGATCTGTACCATGTATGCCTGTCTGAGGGCGGCTTGCCTATGTCGACCTTATAAAGACTGAATTTGCGTTCCCACCCCCAACGAGCTGTACCGACCGTCAAGGACCTCGCGCCCTTATAAACACCTACCAAGATCGAGATTATGAGAGGCGGCCGAGGTCACAAAAATCCGCCAAATAGCAGAGCTCAAATACCTATCACAGACAACTCGGTGCGAGGGGCTAGGGCGATTTTGAGTGCTCACAAACGAGCTTTATTCAACTACGAATCACAATTTACAGCGGGTAAACACGATCACATTCATAAGCGCACTAGAACATATTCGGCTCGTAACCTTTGGCCGCTTGGAGACTATAGGCGGTGCAGCGTTGGTCCCTGCATCACTCACTTGGACACCTCAGAGACGTTCTTGTTGACCTCGTTGACGGCCTCGGAGGCGTGCGCACTCGACTTCGGGTACTTCGCAGCGGCCTTGGCGAACGCGTCGTTGACTTGGCTCTGAAGGTATGAGAGGGAGGGTCAGATCAAGACTCGACCTGGAAAATGCGCGAAGTCACGCACCATGAGCTTGGTGAGCTCGACGAGATGCGCGGGAATGAGAACCGCGAGCCACCCCTGGTAGTTCTGCCGATGGAGACGTCATGAGAGCTGCGCTATACGAGATGACAGGGGCAAAAACATACCGTGAGCTCGTACTGCAGATTGGCGATCTGCTCGGCAATTTGAGCGCCCTTGGGGCCGAGGGGGCTGGTCGTCGACACAAGTACGTCCTGTGAGGTATTAGTACGATTTTCATGCGCGACAGCAATGCGAGCGCTGACATGCTTGTTAATGAGGGCAATAAGCAGCCCACTGCGAGCTTGTAAGAAGTACTGCCTGGATCTCACGTTGAGGAAGAGGACATACATGTAGTCCTGGGCGAAGATGCCGAACGCGTTAATCACGCGAATTGCAACAGTCTCATCGAAGGCCGATTTGTTGAGCTGCACAGCGTCGAATATCAGTGAGCTGCGCTGGGCGAAAGGTAAGGCTGCCGACAGACCTGCGTGACAGCGTTGTTCCAGCCCCTGATAGAGTAGTACGCGCCGGTGATGCTGTACAGAACGGCCTGGAAAAGGCGTCAGCATATGTGCAAGCCAGAAATCAATGGACACTGACGTAGCCCTGCTGAGCGACGTTGGTAAGGGTGGCGTCGTTGATTAGGTCGCGGGCGCTGGTCGAGTTCACAGTGAACTCGTTGATGGACTGGAGAATGACGACGGCGGCTTGGGCGCTCATGATGATGATGCTGAGGGTGTAGCTGGAGTTGGATGCTGCTGAGATGGCTGCTGAACACTCCGAGAGATTGTCTAGCTTATATACCTTTGTCAGTCCAAATGGAGAGGAAAAGTGCACGCTATTGCGCGACCAGCTGGTAAGCCGGAGTTTCTGTTCGCCGTAGTCGCTTGACAGTCAGTGGGAGCGCTGCTCATCTTCCCCGTATACGAGGAGAGGCAAAAGTTGCGGCAAGCAGTGCCAAAGTAGACGTATCCCTCGTAGATCTGCCAAATGGTCACATAACCCCCGTCAACAGCTACATACCTCGAAGACAGTGCATACGGTCAGCTTATTGTCTTAGCTTTCTCGGTCAACAGACAGGCTCGGAGAAGGTACCTTTCCGTGATGAGAAATGCATACGAGAGGACCAGTACAGTAAGCCCCACAGGCACGTATTATTTGGTGAACAGTCCCTCCGATGTGAAGCGGCTGAGAAGGGGCGTAAGTTCAGTCAAGAGGCAGATTAACGGCAGACATGCAGAGAAAAAGGTTCTTACCGCGGGATAGAGGTACATAATCTGTGAGGGGATTTGAGGGACGCGGCTCTCAGTCGTCGACTGATTGCCTCAGGATGTCACACTACGAGCTCAATCGGGTGGCACGTAACGATTATTGACCAGACATGGTCGACGCGTCCCCATCCTTCCCCATGAGTGGCGGCTAGCGCAGACGCCACCCGTGCGAGGTTCGGGGCGAATATGACGGGCATGCACAAGTTGAACTCGTGCATGGCAATGAAACGTGACTTGATGAGCAGGCACATGATTGTGACGGCTCGGAATTACCCGGACTGCTTCCTCTTCAGAACGCTCATGTGCATCACGTCTAGCTTCAAGCGCTCTGCTCTCTCACCGCAATGCGAACCCGCACCATGACAACTTCAAGTCTAAACTCTACTCTTTGCTCCGGAGCGCCATATGTCTGTGCATGACGGATGCCAGTCAGTATATTCGCTGACTATCAAGGTTTATAGGACGCGACTCTGCTTCCCATCGGCAGGACTGTTCACCGGATTGCGTGCCTATATGGGAGGCCTCCTGGTCGACGCGTTATGCATCTAGCATCACGGCACGATAAATCCTCCGTCCTCATGTGGCTTCCGAGCAATCAGGACAATAAACACCATTGTACACATCGGGCCATCCACATAGCAAGGCAGTTCCCGGCAGACGCCTGGGCCTCTGACAGGTCTTCGAGGTCGAGCTTCAATATTTCACTGCCTGTCTGACCTGCGCAGCTCTGTATATACGAAGAAGAGACTCTGGTTCGCCACCATCTGTCAAACCCTCTACGGCGTTCAAGTCTTCCGGTTCGTCAGCTGCTCTCGCGCAATGGAGGACATGTCGATGTGTGTGCCCTTTTTCTGACCGCTGAGCGTACTGGAGTGACCGCGCGCAGACACAATCGCCATGCCGTCGCATATCTTATGGGTCTGCGTGGTGTCTTCTCGTAGCTATATAAGCCTACCACCCTCAGCATGGTAGCGCATCCCTTCAACAACCACTCGCCAGCATCTTCAGTAGCATCATGAGCGCTGCCGTTGTCGTCCTCGAGTCTCTCAACCAGTTCGTCGTGAACGCGTCTAGTGCCCGCGACCTCGTCAACGACGCCGCCATTACCAACATCAAGGACCAGGGTGCTGTGAGTAGCACTACACGACGATCACGCGTAGTCTGACCGATGTCTCCTTCCACGTACAGGCCATCGAGTACAGCATCAACGGCGCCTACTTCGGCCTACAGGGCTGGAACTACGCGGTCGCGCAGGTAAGCTGGTCGTCCAACTCTTGGATACTTACTCAACTATCTACAGAACAAGTCGCCCCTCGACGAGACCGTTGCGACGCGCGTGCTGTTCGCGTTCGGCGACTACGTTCAGGTCTACGTGTATGTTCTCTACGACGTGCACCATTCAGGCAGTACCTCTCACACGCCCGCAGCGGCCTGATGATCGCTCTTGTCGATAAGCATGTCAGTAGTCGTCTCCCTCTAGCACGTCTCGGTTGTGCTCACAATCTCTCGTAGGACGTGCTCGTCTCCTCGGGCAGCCCCCTCGCCCCGGACGGCGCCATCATCGCCAAGGAGATCGCCGACCTGCAGTACGAGCTCACGGTACTTATCGTATTCTTTCCCTGACCCCAAAAGGAATCCTGACAGTATTCTTTACAGAACTACCAAGGCTGGCTCAACGTCCTCCTCCCGGCGCACACCACCGAGCTGGCCAATTTGATGGTAAGTTGAAAGGCCGGCGGGCGCTTATCGAGGGCGAAAAAGATAACACGATCTGTAGAAGCAGGTCAACGACGCGTTCGCCAAGGCCGCCGCGAAGTACACGAAGTGAGAGGGCCTATGCGCGCTGGCTCTCTTCAGGTTGAATGTCAAGGTCATCGCGGAGCCGGCCAACTAAGTGATTGGGAATGAATCTACGCCAGTGAGAATTCGGAAGGGATGTAGTTACGAGCTGAACATGTTTCGTGTGCGCTTATGTCCAGTGAAGATGTAAATAAATTCGATATCCGATAACGCCGTCTTTGCTTCTATTTGCCCTGGTGTCCAACTTCAACCGTGACACGACGCGTGACATGCAGCGATCTCGACCCTCCGACTTCCTTCTTTGCTTGATTCCATTGTCGTTCTCATAGCTCTTCGGAGGAGGCCATGCCACGCCCACTGGATGTCTGTGTCGGCTGACCTGCTATCACTGCATAAGCTGTATCGATTAGCATTGGTCCACACGATAGAAGACCTTCTTTCAACAGCTTGAGGGTTCATGCGTTCACGAGCTACAGCCAAAGCACCTGGCACTCATATAGGACGAGGGGAATGGCTACGTGCAGCGCATTCTTCCTCCCACTCTATCCCAGGGTCGACCGACTACCGACACGCCTACTTCGCGCATTGCGCAGCGACAATTCGACACCTTCCTCTCGACGCATCATGACCTCCTTGCTACGAGAGCTACATAAGCCTAGCACTTTCTTAGGACTCGTGGCGGTTACTTTAAACGCTGCGGCAGTGATTGCAGCATATAAGGTCAACCCCGTTCCCGTGACTGTGTGCGGCGCTTTGGGTATCTTGGCGACCATGTAAGTGATGTCTTGTATCATTCTCCTGTCGTATTCTGGCTTGACATAGTCATTAGTGCTGCATACATAATGAAGCGTCTACCAGCTGGGCAGAATTTTGAGCCCCTGCGTCGTCAGCGGCGCGACTCTTCCAGGCTCGAATCCATCGTCACAGAGCCTTTTTCCGGGGAATCGTCGAGCGTTATCACCACAGAGTCGCCAACTGTCGCTCGGTCGAGCGGTACCCAAGTTGGCGCCGGGGAACCGGAGGTCCTGCGCGAGCGCAGGGCGCCTGTCGGCGACGACCGAGCCGTCGAAGATCCAAGAGAGCATATACTCTTGTCAACTCCGTACAGTACCGCTACTCGGCCCAAGGATTAATCTTACGAAAATTTTGTCAGGATGCATCTCACTGCACCACGATTTGAAGGGTAGTATGACTTGAATCTCTTTAGAGGAGGCCACGTTCAACTTTTGGCGGTGTGAATCGGGCAAAACAGTTTTTTGAGTTCTCTCAACTATGCATTTTCAATCGCTGTCCCTGAGCCAAGTAGTACATACTTCTACTACTAGTGCTCGGTACTTGGTCCTTTGCTTTCTCATATTTGCCCTTGTGGGTCCAACCTTGATGTGAAATGCCAGACGCACGCGAAACTGACGACATCGCTCTTGTCCGCTCACAATGTTCGCCCCCATCCTCCGCGGACGCGTCGGACGCGTGCCCCTCCCCCGCCATGCCTCACCCACTTTCCCCTCCTGTACACTCAGATGCGCACCAGCTCTCTTACGCCCCTTCACCCGAAACAGCCCGCTCTTCTCTCCGATGCGCACCCCGCGCTTCAACCCGCCGAAGGAGCGCCTTAAGATCATCAAAGAAAAGCTAACGCCCAAGGAGAACATCTACACCATCCCGAACCTCCTCACGGTCTCGCGCATCGTCGCGTGCCCCTTTCTCGGCTACGCGATCCTGCACGGGAATTTCCACATCGCCACTGGGCTGCTGGTGTACGCGGGCTTGACTGACTTGGTTCGCATACCTCCTGCGACGCGTCTGGCTGAGAGAGGCTGAATGCGTGCCCGTCTATGAAGGTCGATGGGTATCTGGCGCGGAACTTCAAGATGGGCTCAGTGCTTGGGACGATCCTGGATCCTGCCGCGGACAAGACGCTAATGACAACCTTGACCGTGACGCTGGGCATGAAGGGCCTCATACCTGGTGCGCTTCACATGTTTATAGAGTAGAGCGCGCTCTGACGCTCTACGCAGTACCATTGGCAGTCCTCATCATCGGCCGCGACGTACTCCTCAGCTTGTCCGCGTTCTACATCCGATACACCTCCCTACCGGCACCTGTACGCTCTCCGCATCTTCCTTGCATCCCTCCGCTGACCTTGAACTTCTAGAAAACCATGGCGCGATACTGGGACTTCTCGATACCGTCTGCCGAGGTGCATCCCACCATGATTAGCAAGGTTCGTCATGCCGCTTAGTGCCGTCCCATCCGCCGAAACTGACGCGTTCTACAGATAAACACTGCGCTTCAGCTGCTCCTTATGGGCGCGGCAACCGTAGCGCCAATATTGCCCTTCGACCTCGCCGACCCATTGTGGTATCTACAGTGCGTCCTCATCCTTCTCCACACTTGTTTCTCCTCGTTGACTCGTTTCGTTCCCAGATGGACCGTCGCCGCTACGACAATATCAAGCGGCCTATCCTACGTCTTCTCCAAGAACGCAGTCCGTATATTGTCGAAAGGGCCCAAGCCGTGACGAAGAATGCCAACACATTCCGGCCGTTGTCGTTCCCGAGAAAACGTGGACCGGCCAACGCGAGAGTCCGTACTTACTACTGCATTCAGGATACTCGCTTGAAGAGTTCCGTTGCTATGCGACCGCGCGGGCCTCTATCAAGCGTCTACCTACAAGGGCGCGTTGAATCTACGTTCGCGGGCAAGCGAAGAGCCTAGTCATAGATAGCAAAACAACACTGCATAGCTCGGTCGAAAGGAATGTCCTGGAGGACACTGCGAAGATTGGACTGGAAGCTAATCCCGGTCGGTAAATCGAACTCTTTCAACCACCGAAGGTCGCGCCTCAAGATGGATTGAAAAAGGAGGACCCACGCCCAAGTCGACTTCTGTCTCTGCCGCGCAGGCGACCTTTGTGGGTCCTGATACCCCTTTGGTGCACCGGGCCAGTGGCGCGTTGCTTTCTCCGGCCCTGTACACGGGCGGAAGACTGCGGTCACTTCCAACTTCGCTCACCTTGAAAGCTTGTTCCGAAAAGGGAAGTCAAGGGACAGCTCTAACGTCGTTCTCTTTGCCCCTATGGCACGTCTCTGGTGGCCTACGCACCATGAATCTTTTGCCATACTCAAATACGAGTCAGTATCTCGAAGGCTACGATCCTCCTCCTAAAACAATCATCCACACAGTCTTCGGGCCTCGTCACCCCTTTCTTTAGGTTCCTTTCTTCAGTAGTAGACCCCTTTTCTTAGGAGAAGACCACGGAGAGAGTATTCGCCCAAATCGAGCTCCTTATCATTGTGCGGAGTCCACTGCGCGGTTCGCTGCCGTGCTGCGTCGTGCGTCGACGTCTTCGCGAGGCCTTTACGCTTCCACAACTCCTAATCGCACACCGACAACCAGAAGGAGTGCGCGCGGCCTTGCGCGACCTCTTCGCTGGATCTGCATGGGGTTTCGAGCTCCGTGCATTCCTCATGAAGGCAACGGCATCCCTCATTGAAACCGCGCTGGAGTCCCGCATGTGGTATCACCAGAAGAGAAACGTCCGTTTTACATTTTCTTACTCTGTCTTGGTACTCACTCCCATTTTCAGGGGTGTTCGGTTATCGACCGGCTAGGGCTGCACTGGGCTTATTGCGCACATCATGATCTGTAGCTCCGCGAGGATGAGGCAGATCAAATCACTTTTGCGCATACGCTATGTGAGTTTTGCTCTATGATCCACCTAAACTCGCAGAGGGTTGGGGACCGGGCGCACTTACCGCTAACGAAACAGTTGTCTATGAGGCGACTTTGCTATCTCGTACCGGCCTATGTGCGTTCATTATCTAACTTGACGTCAATTATCAAAGGCATCGACGCTCTTGTCCACTTACAGGGTTGTCTTTGATGAGTCCGTATCAGGCGCGTCCCCTTCCCCATCTTCCCCGCTCACGCGCCTCTCTACCTTCGACAGCCCGCTCCCAAGGCGTACTCCGTGCTTCAAGTCGTGCTCGGCGAGTCGCACGTTAGCAATGCGCACCCGAACGCCATACGCTTTTGGAGCCTGCTCGCCGTAAAATTGGGGTTGACGTTGGACGCTGATGAGGTAAGCGGCCTTCACTGCGTCGAAGCCAGACGGTCCGAATTCTCGGACAGCCCTACAGCTCTCCATGGCCAAAGTCCGGAAAGGTGGGAAAGGATGGCATCCGAGTCCGTATTTGAGGCGGCGGAAAGCATCTTGCAAGGCTTGCAAAAATTTTGAACTGAGGTGGTGCATGTAGCCAAAGCCATGTATTGCTGCTCTTTAACATACAACTTCCAGTAAAAGATATGCACATGTTGACTGCGGGTGCGCCAGGTAACTTACATCGATTTCGCTTGTGACATGTTTGTGACACGACGCGAGCGCGTCGCGATCACGTGACCATACGCAAAAGGCGAAATACCTTCGGTATACCGTGTGTCATACTATATAAATATGGTGACAGTTTAGAGAAGAAATATACTCCTATGACTCGGAAGTCATAGGATATATGTGATACAGTGGTGAACACAAGTCAGGGGAAATGTGAGGTCCTATGAAATGCTCACGTGTACCTTCTTGTCTTTCGCCATCATCTTGTTGGGAAAGGCTGCGGCCTCGCGTTCGCAATGGCGATAATTTCAGAAACCCCCTCCCGAATATGGCGTCGCATCCAGGATGGCGAAGAGCGGGACATGCCCTCTCTGCCGTCGCTCCCTGCATTCGAAGATTCGGCGATGGTCGACCCCGACACGAGCAGCCACCACGGCGACGACTCCTCGGACAACCTCAGCAGCATATCGACCCCCATAACCTCAACTCCTGCCCCTACGAACTCGCATCACACAGCGTCGACGATCTATGGCCATTCGGCAACCGCGAGCGCGACACGGTTCGCAAACTCGATACGCTCGAGCAATCGGTCGAGCAGGTCTTCCCTGGCGGGGTTCATGTCCTCGAAGAGCATCTCAAGACTGCCCCCGCAACACGAAAGCTTCGACGTCAGCGCGATTCCGTCGCTGCCAGCACCCGACGTGTCGGACGAAGAACTGGACGAGAGCCAAGACAGCGTCCCCAACGCGTATCTTCCACCCCAAGACACCCAGCACGAGGACGAGTACGACGACCTCTCGATTACTGACGCGTTGCGCTCCGTCAGTCGCAGCGGCTCACCATCGTTCTCGGCGCGCGACTATCGAGATGAGGCGACGCCGAAGAAGAAGTTCTCGGAGAGCTATGTGGAGTACTCTGTCTCTCTGCGCTCAGAGCCAAAGGTGCGTCGACGTGATATCCAGCGTATACATTGGACTAATCGTGCTCAAGCCCTCGCCCTTCAAGAACATATCCCATCGAAGGCCACCCTCGCGCATGCGAACCCCCTCCCTTTCACGCACGTCCTCGACCGGTGCCTCCTCGCCCACGCAGTCTACCCCACGAAGCCACCGCTCGTCGCGTAACGCACGCTCCCCCGACGAGTCGCCCGTTCCAGCAGCCGCGATCCCCCTCCCACCATCGAACAACGCGTCGCCCGCGATTGAGCGCGAATATGAAGACGCGCGTTCAAGTCAAGAACCCTCTTTGCACGAGAGCGACTCGATGGAGATGACGGGCATCCACCAATCGCCCGGGCAGCCCGTGTCGGACCAGGAAGAGGTCGACGCGTCGCAGCAATCGCACGAGGATCAGCCCTCGGGGACTCAACACTCGCGCAATAGCCAGGACTCGCACTCGCGCATCAGTCAGGACTCCCGCGAGCCCACCTTCTCATCCGAAGAGGAACACGGCGAGGATACTCAGCGCGAGATCTCGCCCTCGCTCACGTACACGCCAACCCCGGCTTTTCCACGACCGAGGGCGCGCTTCGACTTGCCGCCGCCGCCTAATAACCTGCTCACCACCCCTAAGCCGCCTCAGAACAATTTCCTGTCCACACCCAAACCCCCACAGCAGGAGTCCGAAGACGAAGAGAACCAAGCCACGCCGTATTCCCGTCGCAAGTCCTTCCTCCTCGATGTCATCAACTCGACGGCCCGACCCCGAATGCGGACGAAGGGGACACCGTATCGCGCTGCTGTACCCGAGACGCCAGGAAATGACACGACCGTGTCGAATATGCCGGGCACGCTTCCGCGGACGAATTTGCAGGTGGCGTTCGCTGGCGTGACCCCTCGCTTCTCCAAGGCGCCTGTTGCGGGGCGCCGGATGTCGCACCCGCTCGCGCAGACATTCGTACCATCACCTTCCTCGGGCGGCGACTCTGCGACCGGGTCCGATTCCGAGGGGCATGTCATGACCGACTCCGAGGGCCAGGCCATGAACGACGGCGCGTCCTTCATCTCCACCGCGTCCTCGCACGACCTCATCCACAACCCGCGCGCCAACCTGTCCTTCGACCCGGCGATGGGTTTGCATAGCGCAGCCGAGGGGCATGCTGTCAACCGGTTCAACGCGGGCAAGCTAAACAATTATTTGCATGGTTTGAACCGGCGGCTGCAAGAGGAAAACGAGGCGCTTGTGGCAAGGCTGACGAGGCTGGAGGAGGAGCGACGGGCGAGTGGGGAGGCGAGTGATCCTGCGGCGAGCAGCGCGCTGCGTCGGTTGAGTGGTGGGTCGGGGAGCGACCGCCGGACCAGCGCAGGGAGCAGTCGTAGGATCAGCACCGGCAGCACACTCAGTGGAGTGCGCGAGGATCCGAGCGCCGAGGGCTGGATGGAGGAGAAGGCGGAGCTGGAGGAGATTATTGACACGTACAAGGCCGAGCGCGAGCAGGCCCTCGACGAGAAAGCCCAGGCACTCGAGGAGAAAGCGAAGGCTGAGCAGGCGCTGTCCGAAGAACGGGCGGAACGCGCGCGCGACAAGGACAAGTGGCGCGACCGGATGTCCGAGGTGGAAAAGGGCGTCGAGGCGATCGTGACCGACCTGGAGAACAAGGCGCGCGCGGCGGAGGCGCGGCTGAAGGACACGGAGGCTCGACTCAAAGACACGGAGGCGGAGCACAAGCGCGCCACGAAGGAGCTTGAGCGGAAGGTCCTGCAGGTGGAGAACGAGCGCGACGACGCGCTGGACCGGGCGGAGAAGGCGGAGAGCCGCTTCGAGGACGACAAGGACCTGGGCGGCGAGCTGCGCGAGGTGAATGCGCACCTCGGCCAGGTCAGCGCGGAGCTCCGAAATGCGAAGATGCAGATTAAGCAGCTCGAGGACGAGGTGCTGCTGTCGCAGGACAAGATCGACGACCTGGAGAAGCAGCTGGAGGAGGAGAGGAACGTGAATGAGGAGCTGGAGAATGATCTGCATGCGCGGGAACAGGAGCTGGCGAAGGAGCGGAATACGACGGAGGACGTGCGCGAGGAACTGGAGAAGGCGCAGACCAACCTTCGCACGGCGCAGAACGAGCTTCGGCAGACGCAGAACGAGCTTCAGGTCACAAAGGAGTTCGTTGCGGAGCTTGAGGACAGCGCGGCGGCCGCGTCGGAGCGCATCGAGGCCCTCGAACACGACCTTGCGGAGGCCGAAAACCACATTCGTGCGCTCGAGGTCGACCAGGACGCCGCGAACGACCACATCGACCAGCTGGAGAACGACGCGCAGCGCACGGCGGGCATGGCGCAGCAAACCGAGGAGGCCCTCGACGCCGCGGAGCAGAAGATGCAGGAAGACGACGAAGAAATCGCACAGCTCAAGGCCAAGGTCGCCTCCCTCGAACGCGAACTCGAGCGCGCACGCGACGCCTCCATGATGAACAGGAGCACGCCGCACGACCCCACCGTCGACCGCCCGACCGATGAGGAGGTCGAGGCGCTGGAGAACGAGCTCGACGAGGCGAACAAGGAAATCGCGCGGCTGACGACGCTGCTGGAGCAGTCCCCCGCGCGAAAGGCCATTGAGAAGGCGAAGGATACGCGGATCGAGATGTTGGAGAAGGAAAAAGAGGAGCTACTGGAGCGGAACCGGGCGCTGAGGATGACGGTGAACGAGATGAACTCGCCGAGCAAGGTGGTCAACCATAGCGGAATTTCGCCTATCGCCCGACATGCGATCAATATGTCGATGCGGATGCCGAAGACGCCAGGGACGCCTTTGCGAGATGTAAGTCGGTGTTCTTGAACCGTCAATTTGCCTGCTAATAGATCCTTCAGATGTCGTGGCTGAACTCGACGCGCGCGGACTCTACCCATGCGCCGCTTGTCGCCGAAATCGAGCGCTTGCAGAAGGAGCTGGACCGTGCCAACGACAGCATCGACGACAAGCTCGACAAGCTCGAGGACGCGGGCCTCGGTGTCGTAGGCCTAACCAAGAAGTTGGAAGAAGCCCGTGGCAGGATACGCACCCTCGAGTCGGAGCTCAGCCGCCTATCTCGTCAGGAAGAGCGTCGAGTCAAGCGTCTGCAGCGCCTTCGCTGCCAGAAGTGCAAGGTCAAGGTCGATGTCTCGCATGTCAACGCCAACGAGAGGTTCGTCATGTCTGTCTTCGCCCGGGTGACTCATGCTAAAGACCATCTCCCAGTACCTTCGACCTTGGTGTCAGCCAGTCGTCGCTACCGAGCGAACCCCCAACGCCGCCGACCAAGACTACCAACGCGCTCCGCTCTGATGTCCGCCAGCTCAACGAGGAGCTCGCACGCACGAAGAGGTCGTGGGACGACGAACGTCGCCGGCTTACCAACGAGAAGAACGCCCTCCAAGATGCTGCGAACCGGCTCAATGCGCAGATCAGGGAAGAAGCAGACCGGGCAGCCGCGGAAGCCAGGAAGGCCGCCCAGGAGGCCATGAAGGCGGCGAACGGCGAGCGCGCGCGAACGGGCATGCAGGGCGAGCTTGACCAGGCGAAGCTGACAATTGCTGAGCTCGAAGGCTCGTTGAAGGCGGAGCGCGCGAGGCTGCGGTCATTGATGACGGAGCAGAGCCGTGCGGAGAGGGAGCGCGACAGTGTAGTGTCGCAGTTGCAGCGGACGGAAGAAGATATGGAGGATGTGCGCCAGCAGCTGAATAGGTTCAAGAAGGAGAACCACGACTTGGAGAGGGAGTTGCGAGGTAAGCATTCTGTTGCTGAAGCATGAACGCCAACTGACTGTTGACTAGCGAACGCCAACGCGGAACAGAAGACGCGTCTGCTCGAGGCTCGCGTTAGCGAGAATGCGGCGACTATTGAGCAGCTGAGGCAAGAACGTTCGATGCTTGCTGCTGATCACAAGGAGCTGCAGAAACGCTTCGCTGAGACCTCCGAGGTAAGCAGTCTTGCCGTCCGCCTGCAGCCACCCCTCTCATCCATGATCACAGCGCGCAAGCCGCCTTCACGACCAATACCTCAAGTCGCAGACCTCGCACGACGGTCGCCGTCACCAGCTAGACCTCCACCTCCTTGAGATCGAGGACCTGCGCCGCGCGCTCTCCGACCAAGCCGATGAGCTGCACCGCGCGGAAGCCGAGCGCCACCGCATCGAGGCCGAGCGCAGCGACGTCGCCAAGACCGTCGGCGTGCTGGAGGCGGACCTCAAGCGCGTGCGCCGCGACGCGGAAGCGTTCGGGCGCGACCTGCAGGCGCTGCGCGGGGAGAAGGAGAAGCTGGAGGCGAAGCGGCGCGAGGACGAGCGCGCGCGGAAGCAGGCGCAGGCGCAGATCCGCCTGCTCACGGAGCAGGTGGAGCGGCATAAGGAGAGTGCGCGGAAGGCAAGGATGGAGTTGGAGGGTAGGGCAGGGGAGATGTGAGTGGAACGTGTTTGAGTGCGAGCAATGGGATGCTGATGGGAGCTTTTGCAGCGACGAGGTCCAGGTGCACGCGATCGAGATGCGCCATAAGGAGGAGTGCAAGGGCCTTCTGGTGCAAATTCGCTACCTCAAGGCGAAGTTCACGCGCGAGTCGACTCTGCGCGGCGAACTTGCGCACCAGAAGCGGTACCTCTTGGTCTTGTTGGGCAAGTTCGAGAAGAGGTGCGTAAGCTGATTTTCCTGCGTCGCAACTGATACTGACGCGTAAACAGCGAGCGCACCATCATCTCCGCTATCGCCCAGATTGGCTTCACCGACGCGCCGCCGGAGGAGGTGAAGCGGCCGAGGGTGCAGTCGGTGAAGAGCGCGGCTCTTGCGGTGATCTTCTTGGCTCGGGCAAGGTAAAGCGTCTTATGTTGGAAGATGTGGATGTCTACTGACGAGCATTGTAGGCGTGCATCGGAAGGCTGGCGGAAGCAGCGCGCGATGAAGACGGCGATCCAGGAAGCCTACCAGGAGGCAAGGCGATCGTCTGCACGACAGGGGCAGAAGTCTTCTTCAGCTTGAGCGTGATATTTTGAGCGTGGTTGTCCTGGTGTCTCCGAGTCTGTCGCCACCAACTTTTCTTGCGGCGCTACCACGATTGTTATGTTCCCTCTGACCGAGCTATGCAGTTTTGTTATGCTATCTATGACTAGACTTTGTTCTTGCATGCAGCTGTAGATTATATGCGCCCTTGTATCCTGTTTCGTGTATATGTAGATGTTTGATAATGGCTATCGAGAGTGGAAAGTGATGAGGGATCGTTCTTCGCGCACTCGTAAGTACTTGGTTTCAGTATGCACAGGACTCGATGCCCTGCGCAGGTCCAGGGAAAAGGACTCCCATCCCAGGGTCATGGAAGCGTGAAGGTCTGATGAAGTTGTCGAAGCTCGGCAGTCAGACGCGTATGACGCGCAGTGAACGCGCTGAATTCTGGCGAAGACATTCTCCATGGTCTAGATCTTGAATCATGGCAGGGTAAGAAGCCAGCGGGGTGAACAGGGTGTCGAGACTCGAGGAACCGTTGGGTCGTAGTGATCGATATACTCGTGTTTGAGTACGACTAGCGACTTCATAGTGGGTCGATACGAGGGTATAATTTCGTCAAGATGGTGGGCCGCATCGTTGAGCCCCGCGCTCAAGATCTTGGGCGGTGGGGACGACACGGCAACGCTGTCACGGCTTCTTCTTGCAAGAGAAGTGCTAGCAACGACCTCATAGGTCCGGACAAGCGCTATAGCTGTCGACCTAGCGGCGATATATGCTACAGAACTTCGCGCCGATGAAACCATCCGGGTTCACCATCGTCGAATTACCGAACGCGGGGAACGAGGACAGAGAGGACATGTCCCGCTCTTCTCCTTGATGGATACGGCGCCATATGCGTGAAAGGGTGTATGAGATAATTGCCATTGGGCAATCTGTTCAGCACGATGATGGCGGCAAACAAGGCGACGTGGGACACACGTGATCGCGATAATGTCCCATCCATGTCACACACGTATTTTGATCCTGATTTTGTCCTGAACGGTCACTCTCTTCCGCGAGGTGCAACAATCCTGCGCCCAAACCCACCGAGAATGGGCAGTTATACTGCGCTGGCCTTTGTCTTTTCATTGAGAAATAGTTGAATATTTCGTGGCTACACAGACGCCCTCGGTCATGATCCAACTCCGAACCGTCTTCATGCGGCGCGTCAAGCTGCCCCGACAATGCCACTGTCTGGCGAAAGTGAAGCGAATTATGGCTTGATAGGTATATACACACAGTAAGCTTACATAACTGACAGAAGCTGGCGTTATAATCACTTTGGCGAGATTACTGCTCAGGTATGCTACAGTGAGCATTTTCAGGAAGGGACGCTGATTGAATTACAGACAAATCTGGCAGTTATTCCAGTGAGTACATTAGCTACGTCTCTGAGATGATATCGACAGCTCACCTTGTCCAATTCCGAGTCAAGATGAGTGGCCAGCGCACCGGTGAACTCGACGGCGTGCATAGGTCCTTGGTTCCTACAGATCACACACAGTGAGGGCCTTTCGCCATCCGGGCCCTCGGTAGGGAATCCTATCCAGGTTGAACCCAACCCTCTCGGTTGCTTCTCCACGGCAACCCGCAGTGTCCGGGTGAGCACCTTCCACCAATTCAGGTCGCAACTACATCCGCCCTTGTTACGCCTTTCCCTTTCCCATTCTGACCATACCTTTTTCCAAGGAGGAATCCCAATTATCGGCGGATTAGTGTTTGTGTCCCTCGCAGTCCACTCTTCCACAATCTGCACGCCCCGACGAGCGCACGCCAAGTGGTACTCCAGCAAGCGATGATACGCCGATCCTGATATATGATCCAGCTCAACGCCTGATTTCCAAGCGGAGATACCAGCGCTAGAAGCCTCCCTAGCCGCCCCCTGCGCCAGCTCCTTGTTGTTGACTCGTACTGCGAAGGCGTATGCTCGGAGAGGATTATCCGCGACGAGTGCCGTCCTTAGCAGGGATTCAGATACGCGACGGGATATCGACGGTGCATCATATTTTACGGCGAGCGCTGCGATGGTCTGGACGTCCTTCCAGGTGGTCAGCGGCAACGGCGTGCAACGAGGGTCGCACCACCGCAGCAGCTGTTCCAACGTCTCCGCGTCCTCCTCGACCTCTACGACTGGTATGAAGAACCTGCCGGAGGTGCGATCGCCGCCATCAGACCCTCCTGGACTGACGTGCGGCCCCCCTTGGCCGATGTGCGGGAGGGAGAACATGTCGCTGAAGAATGACGAGACCAGGCAGAGCAGGAGTTTGTGAACGCGGAAGTCGACGCGATCGGAGGTGCGCAGGACAACGTCTGCAGCTGCGTCGTTGAAGGGCGCCATTGCGCGACGAGCACGGGTTTTCTCGACGCTCGCCATTGCCTCGTGTATCGCGATGGTGGTCGTGGGAGGCAAGATGGGCGTTTAGACGCTCGAAGCTCGCGAACGCCAGGCCGCGTCACGGGATCTCAGCTAGCGTACGGCGTGGACGGGCAAGTAGATTGTTCAAGCAAGATAGAGCGTATCTGGAGCGTGCGTACCCCCGGCAACTGACACTGAGTTTCGGCAGGATGCATACGCGACACCGACCCATATTTTCCAGCGACTCTGCAGGGCACACTCATATATACGAACACTATTCGCTGCGTCAAACGTACAAAAGCCCGCCCTCCCCACCGTCCCCGACTTGGTCTTCATCGAGCTGTATGGCTATCTGTGATTCTGGTGAATGTTTGTGGTCGTCGCAACTCAGGCCGCTTACCTCGTTGACGTCCAACACACAGTCCAGTTCCGTGGCCAGCTCGCTCCAAAAGCGCATAGCGTGCGGATGTGCATTGCTTGCGCACAGTTTGCAGAGAACGCCGGCCCTATCCACATCGGCAGGAGTGTGCTGCGCCAAGACTCGCAGCCTCGATGAGCCGAACCCGTCCGGACGTTCTCTGACCTCAGCGCAAAGTCTCCCGACATACAGCTTCCACCATTGCCCAGTGCAGCCGGTCCCTTCTACATGGCTCCACCGGGGGACCCCAATCCGCCAATCCGTGGTCGGCAGGGCGCCCAGCTCTTCGACTGTTTTTACCGCTCGATTGACGCAGGCGATGTGGTAGTCGAGGAGACGATGGTAGAGCAGCCCGGACATGTGTTCCATCTCCTTGCAAGATTTCCAGGTCTCGATTCCTGCGCGCGAGGCCTCTCTTGCGGCCATCTGCGCTAGTCTCCTGTTGCCGGTCCGCATCGCCAAGATGTACGCGCGAATAGGAAAATGGGTGACCAGAGTTGTGCCCTGCATGCACTCGGAGATGCGACGGCCCACGGACGGTGCGTCGTACTTGATGGACATGGTCATCATGGCCTGAACATCCTCCCAATTCTCCACGAACGGCGACGTGCATCGAGGATCGCACCAGCGCAGGAAGCTCTCCAGGGTATGAGCGTCCTCCTCCACATCCAGGGTGGGAATCTCCTCGTTGATCGCTCCGCTGCCATGGCCGATGGATCCCCCATGGCCGAAGGACGGAAGCGATAGTATGTCGCCAAAGACTGACGAGACCAGCGAGAGCAGGACACGGTAGACGCGGAAGTTGACTCCGTCAGAGCTGCGAAGGATAGCGTCTGCTGCTTCGTCGTCGAATGGTCTTTTCGCCTGACGGGCAGGCGCGTTCCCCGTCCCCGTCGATGTCGCGGTCGCCGCGACGGTGGCCGTCAGAGACATGGTGCGTGCGGAGGTGCGGAGAACTCGTGCAGAACGCATGCCAATACTGAGTCATTAAATCCTAGTACACGGCATGCCCACCCTCTTCTTGCGCGCGCGCCGCGCGCCAACTCGGAATCTTCCCGGACCGCACTTCTGGTGTAACAGGTATTGAACAACATTACGTCTTCCGACTGCTGGCCTGCTCATCCTGCGCTTGCTCACTCGTCGAGCAGTCGCATCATCGCGTCAAGGAGTAGAATAATGGCCTGGAAAGATAGCAGATTCGCGACGTCAATATCATCTGCGGCCTGTTTTCCACTCGAAGGGGCAAGGGACAGCAAACGGTCTACTCGCAATGCCATACATCAACGACAGCGAGCGAAAGCACTCTTTCGTGCCGATCAAAGTACACGTAGTCATATGTTCCCGTCGACTTGAGGTAACCTCAATCAAATTGTAGAACAATCTTCGATGCCGGTGAGTGCGTTGCACATACCCATTAAAACGGCTTACCTTATCCAACTCCGAGTCAAGCGCAGGCGCGAGATCATGCAAGAATTGCATCGCGTGCAAGTTTGCCTGACTCTCGCAAAATCTGCAAAGAAGCCCTCGCTTGTCCACGCTGTCAGGCGTACCGTGGCTCAAGCGGCGCAAAGCAGATGATTTCATACCATACGGACGATCCTTCGCCTCAGCACAAAGTCTGCGAATATACAGGGTCCACCATTGGCCCGTGCATTCACTTGTATTGGCGTGAGCCCACCAAGGTTTCCCCGCCTGCTGGCCCCATCCTCCGTGAACTCGGCCGCCCCATTCTTCAATCATCTGAACTGCTCGCTGCCCGCGCGCGAGATGATAGGCCAGCAGGTGATGATATGCCAGTACGGGCATGTGCTTTGTATCCTCGTTGACCTCCCATGTGTCGAGCCCTGCCCGCGATGCCTTCTTGGCCGCTCTCTGCGCCAGTGTCCTGTTGCTGGATCGGACGGCCAATGCGTATGCTCGGAGAGGACTCTGAGCGACAAGGGCTGACCCCTGTACAATTTCGGAGGCTCGACGAGACACCGACACCGCATCGTACTTGATGGAAATCATCACCAGGGCGTTGACGTCCTCCCAGGTCGCTATGGGCGATGGGGTGCATCGGGGATCGCACCATCGCAGGAATTGCTCCAATAGGTCGGCGTTCTCCTCGACCTCTACGACCGGTGTCTGCGCTCCGCCAGTCGCGCGATCGCCGTCGTCGGGCCCTCCGTGACCGACATGCGGCAGCGAAAACATATCCCTGAAGAACGTCGACACCAGGGAGAGCAGGAGCTTATGCACGCGGAAGTCGACGCCGTCGGAGCTGCGCATGATGACATCCGCCTCTGCGTCGTCGAAGGGCGCCTGTGCGCGACGACTACGGGTTTTCTCGCCGCTCGCCATTGCCTCGTGTATCGCGATGGTGCTCGTGAGAGGCAAGAAGGGTTTTAGGCGCCGCAAACCTATGCAGCACGAATAAGCCAAACTAGAGAAGCTCCGGCGGGGCCGGCTCCCAACCTTGCTTGCGTAGCGGGTACGTACTCAAACGCTGGATCCTTCGGACACGACTGGCAACGATTTGGTCTAGTGAGCTTGTAGGATGGCAATAGCGCAAATTCTCCAAAGGCCTCCCTAGCCTTTCCGCGCGCATTTGGTCCGTCTTCGATAGAGGTCGAATCTAGAAGAGTTTTTTCTCGCGCTTTCTACTTAAATCAATGCACCAGCACAACGACCCCCCTTGCTAGTTCCCCCTTGCCCACCTTTCTTCGCCTCGCTTTTTCACTGGAGAGGTCGATTCGTGTCTCCAGATTTTCTTCTGCCTGGCCCTTGGTGCATGCGCTTAGCGCCGAGTGTTGATTCACGGCCTGCGCTCTTGGCCTCTCTTGCGGGCACCCCTAAGGGGACGACTTACGCACGACGGTCGCTCACCACCCTGCAGGTACGCGTTCCTGCGGACTGCCGATGAGAATTTGACCTCCTATATCTCTACACCCAATCCCTCTCCCCTTTGTCTCCCCCTTCCCGCACAGTAAGTTAATGACGCCACTCACGCATGTGAGCATGCTCGCGTCCGTCTTCCCTGCCCTCCGAAACATTGCGGCCTCCACATAATTCTTTTTCTTCCCTCGTCCAATTTAAGACGCCCGCCGTCGCCACCTTGAAAGCACAATTACCATGCGCGATACTCCTCCCATATATATCTCCCTCCTCGCACCTGTCTGGGGTGAGAAGGCCTCGCAAGACGTCGCAGACGGGGGGATGAAGAACGAAGCACGCGGACTCACGGCAAGTCCTTCGTTTGAGGAGTACCTTCCGCATGCCGGGGGTTTGCATGTCTGTCAGTGGCTCACATGCAGTATCCCAAGGCAATTGAGCTGTTACGCACCTCAAGGATTGTCTCCTTTATTCTCCGCCCATCTCTATGTCAAGATTATTCACGGGAGGGGCATTCCAAAGTAGAACGCGCTGGCCATCGCGTAGGCATCCTTCTTGGTACTCAATATATGCATAGTGAGTACCGGTGTCCAATATGTATCATTACAAGCGAGGAAAGTTAAGGAGGCGTGGTGAAGATGGCGTGCAAGACGCAGGGTTGGATTTCAACCAATCAGGTGATTTATCGGTGCCGACACCGGAATTTGCCGTTGTACCTCAACGCCTCATTCCGATTTCGTTCCGACCATTATTATGCACCCTTGTGTTAGATTTACATCTTTGTCTGCCATGAAAGCCCTTTGTCTACGGGTTCTCTGGATTGTGTGGTTTCAATCCCTTACTCATTCAGATAGAGCGGAACGGCAAGTTTCATCTCGGGTGCCCCGAAGCGCCGACAACAGCGCTATTGCGGACAGGTGACGAATGACATCGATTGTTTGTACTTATGCCGCAAAAAAACTCGTGGCGTCGTCAATAAGACAGGTGTAGATACCTTGCAAGCAAGGTGATCACGAGATCCTAGTATACGGCATGCCCAGGACGGGAGGCGGATCGATATCGAAACAACGGACATTTCCGAACCGGTGAAGCCATCTCTTTGGACGGTAGTACTACCCAGCTTTCTCAGTTGAGACGACGTGTTGACCCGAGGAACCCGTTCGTCCCTACATATCGCTCGAAGACAGGGTCCAGGAGAACGCGCGCTCGTTAACACCGAACGTTGAGATCTCACCTTATCATATGCCAGGTATCCAACTTGGCCTGGTTCTTCAGCGAAGCCTTCGCTTTCTGTGTCTATCTTTCATGGCCACGCGGACGTGACGCACCGAGTCTGCCGCGACAGTCCACCGACGATCGCCTTACCCCAATGGTCAGACCTCCCGTCCGCCGCCCTACCATGCTATCTCCTCGTCTGAGGATGGCTTACCGCACGCCGAAGCTCGGTGAGCTGTGGCGCGCACCTTCGGCGAGTGCGTTTACCCAGCGTGCGTCGTGATGCCCGGGGCCAACTCGGACATAGCGCGTATAGGAGCCGAGCCCCTGCCGACGTCTCCGCCAACCAGAGGCACTCTTACCGCGTCTGGATCTATAGAAGGCCTTCCCTTCACACAATCGCACCCACGATCCCACGCGTTTGACAGCATTTTGCGCCTATCGGAGAGGATTACGCGTATACAGTCGTCCCAACTATAGCGCATCCGCCCAGTCGCTAGTAACGTACTCATTCTTATCGACCTTGATGCCACCCTCGAAGTGGATGGCAGGAGACGATGAGGGGTGCCCGGCGCTGTAGACCTGCCTTATCGGGCGTCAAGGTCTGTTTTTTCCATTGTCTCGATCCCACGGGCGTGCCTGTGCGTATTGATTCAACCCACCCTTGCCCAGAGGCCGGGTCGGACTTGCCCACCTGTTACCCGCGGTCCAAAATGGAAGACGGTGATTGGAGCGACTAGAGGACTCAGCGGCAGAATCGATTGCTACAAATCTATTGGCTCCACTCAGGATGCGAGCCACACTCAGCGAAGGTGCACCATGCGCGGCAGAACTGTGCTGTGAACCTTCCCAGGACATGATGTACGCCAGGCGTACACGTCAGATATCGCACCCCTGCAGCCGTCGAACCGCCAACTCATGCAAACCATGCAATCTATTGGCGAACTCGCGAATCAATAGTACCACACGAGGTATTGTACGCGAATGTTCGGGCGAGTAGGCAATGCGAGAGTGAGATGATTGAGGGTGAGATTGACAGTCAAAAGCAGGGGGGGATATAAGATGCGAACTGCGAAGCCAAGCAATTATGTACACTAATGGACATTAGTATCATACGATGTCCCGACGAACTCGAGGCTGCAGACGACGAACAAGGGCCAAATGCCACCACGCGGTCCAGAACAAATGAGGCAAAGGTGCAAGCGAGAAGGGGTAAGACAAGGCGTATGGAAGACGGTAGGAATTACACGTAAATGGTGGTGGGGTGGGGTCCGAAACCGTGTGGACGGTACCGGGTGTGGTGCATGCGAGGAAGATAAATAGTGAATAAGCCGACCTACGATACGCCAGAGCAGTCCCTCAGTGGGCCTGCGAGCCTTGCGTAGCGTGGTGGTTGTGGTGATGATTGTGCCATAAACCGAGGAGTGCACCGGCGTGCGAGACGGCGTCGATGGCGCGACCAACGATACCGCCTTCGTGGTCCAGATTGTGCTGAAGGGCGTTGACGCTCGGTGACTTGACATGACCAGGAGACGAAGGCGAGGACGGTGAACGACGGATGGGGGAGTCTTCAGGGCTCTTCGATGGCGGCGTCGTACTCGTCGAGACGACAGGCAGCGACACGCTGAACGACTTCGCATGCGTGCGCGTTGGTGACGTGGGCGCAGGCGTGGACGGGGCGACAACGGGTCGTGACTTGGTGATACCGCTGGGGACCCCATTGGTCTTCGCCTGCACCTCGTTGTGACCAGTCTGCGCAACCGGCGTGTTGATCGTAGTGTCGCTCGCGTTGCCGTTGATCGTGCTGTTGCTCGCGTTCTTGTCCGCCACCGCGCTGGCCGCTACCGCATCGAGGCTGACGCGCGTCCCATCAACCGGGTCCGGCGAGCCAGGGCTCAAACTAGAGTTCAAGCGCTTGCCCGACCGATCCCGCCCTCGTTCTCGTTCCCGTCCGTTCGAACGGCCGTTCGCGTAAGCGCTGCCCGGGGACGTAATGCCTTCAGGAGACAAACTACTCGAGCTACAGCTTCCAATGCTGCCAATCGGCGAGCCACGGTCCGAAAGTGATGATGATGTCCGTGTGGATGACCGCCCGCGGCTGGGTGTAGAGTGTGTTGGTGATGTCGGCCGGCCGCGCACAGTTGGCGGAAGTAGAGACGATCCGGATGATGATCGTGGTATTAAGACATCTGCCTTCGACGATGGCGAGACTAGCTGCGGCGACGGTGTTCTTGATCTTGAACGTGAACGCGAACGTCCTCTGGGAACCTCCTCTATCTCCTGCTTCTTCTCCCGCCTTTCCTCCCTCCCCCCACGCGTGCTCCTCCTCGCACCGAAGTCCTCCGACGAACCCATGTCTGGGCTCGAGAAGTACTCGTATGCGTCCTCCTCCCGCAAGTCCTCGTCCTCCAAATCTCGTGACACCGTCGTGGGGGATGTCCTGGTCACGACGGGCACGACCTGCCGCACGCCTACATTGTGCGCGCCTGCGTCTGCGTAACTGTTAAAATTCAGGTCACCCGGAGGCCACGAAGACAATTCAGCTTACCCTCTGGCCCATTGTCCTCGCGCACGTCTACATCGTCGACGCGCTCCTCCTCCGCGCCCTCGTCCTGAGCGACCGCGCTGTGCGGACCGAATCCGACGCGCGGCGTAGGGCTCTCGACAGCGTCAAACTGGTCAGCTTGCCTGCCGTTTGGCGGGGCATAGACCAACTCGACGGGCGCGTTGACGTCGCTGTGGTTGTTCGGCGACCATTTGCCGTAGTACTTGTAACCGCTGTCGTCGTCGCCGTCATCGCCGAGACCCTCGGTCCAGCCGTTTACGCTGTCCTCGGGCTCCTTGCCGACTTTGAGCATCGTCGGGGCGATAGGCGCTATGGTGACGTGAACGGGCGGCTTGGGCTCCTCCAGAGTCGGTTTACGGCCATTAGCGCGGTGGAAGGAAGGCGCCAGGCGGTTCCCGGATGACGACTTGCGCCGTGGGCGGGAGCCCGTGGACGAGGACGAGGACGTAGATGCAGAGGAGTCCGATGTCTTGGACTTGGACCGCGGCTTGTTGGGCGCCTGGTGATACGATGATCCGCGCATCTGGATGAAACCCTCGTCATCCTCGTCGGATTCGTCGCTGCCGATAGCGCTCTCGTTGGTGTTGTCCCAGGGAGAGCCCTCGCCGTCATCGTCTTCGTCGTCTTCGTCGTCGTACCTGACATAGAGTCAGAGACGTGAAACCAAATTCAATGCAAAGAAGGACGCACTCGTCATAGCCAACCCAATGTGCCTTGTTAAGACCAGCCTTGTGCCGCCATGCGTCAGAGCCGAGGACGACTTCGGTCGGTGCTGCGCTATCGATGGGTGTCGTTCCAGGCTCGGAGGGTTTGTCGATAGCTATGCACTGCTCGACGAAGGTGTTGAAGCTGATATGCTTCTTCTGCTTGGAAGGGTCGCTGTTATGAGAGTAGAGGTGATGCGTCGGGCGTTGCTCATGCTCCGGCGGGTGGTTGGGAGGAGGGACACGAGGAGGGGAGTCTTTGCGGAATGTGCGATCAGGCCATTTCGCGATGTGCGAATCGGACTTCGTGTACATGAGCGAGGGGCGCTTTGAGCTATCGTCCTCCTCCTCGGCTTCGGGAACGGTGTCCAAGTGACCGTTGTGTCCTGCGCCCAGCTTGCCCTCGCCTTCGTCCTCGCTTTCAGCGGGACTAAAGAGGGGGCTGGCGGGAAGTTCGCTCGTCAGAAGCTCCGATATACTGCGGTGCTTCAGAATAGGTTTATGCCGAATATACGGCGAGGAGAGGTTGAGACGGTCATGAGCGGAAGCAGCGGCTCTGTCGTCGACAGATGTGGGATCTGGCTTGGGCTTTGGCGGGGGCGTCCACTCGACGGCCGTGTGAAGCGGACCATAGAGCCATGTGACATCCGAGTCCTTGAGCCTAGCAGTGAAAGACGCCGTTGGTCAGCGCCAAAGGCCCCGGGAGGGAGAAGGACACGTACCAGTTGAGCGTCTCTGGGCTGATCGTCTTCAGCCCATTCCTCTGCTTCCACCAGGTTCTCCAGCTCGCGTTCTCGAGACGCGCGCCGTTCGCAATCTCGTTCTTCTGCTTCGTCATGTTCCGCCATGACTTCCACACGTCCTCCTCGAGCCATTGGTGGGAGAGATAGTCTACCTGGCCTCTGGGCTGGGTGGTGACGGAGGAGTCATCGGAGATGGCGTTGTTGTTGGCGACAGAGCCGACTAGGAGGGGAAGGTACGCGGCCATTAGATACAGGTTGTGCTCGTCGATGTCGAAGGCGTTCTACGCTTCGAGCATGTCGTGGGCAACGGTGTCGGCGGCGGGGATGCGATAAAAGGTCGAGGAAGCAGGCAAGAAAGCGAATTTGCAAATAAAAGGCACAAGACAAGTCCGCCAAATCCGGTACAAATAATGATCGATATAATCAGCCGGCCGGCCTCCGGACGTACGGACCAGGTGCGGGTGCTTACGGAGCCTCCACATGGGCTTTACCCGCAATCCCCCCGCCGCCCGACCGCGCCCTGCGACCAGCGTCGCGCGTCGGGCACTGCGCGCCTCGTCGAGGGACGACCCCAGAAAAAACCGCGCCCGACGAAGTTTTCCCTGCCTCTCCGGCAGCGCTGAAAGCTCGGAGCGTTTAGGGACCCGGTGCCCCAATTGATTGCACTGCTCCTCCTCGACGTCAGATTCAGTCGTCCCGCTGCACCGTGCTGCGATGCTGCGAGAGCCTGGGGGCTAACCAAAAATATTCACGTGTAGCCCTTCACCCTGTAGACAGAGCCACAGCGACGTATCCAGCAATGTCATGGGCGAGGGAGGGCCTCCACCTCCGCGTCGGTCTCATTTGCAAAGATCCGCACCCGCCATCGCCGCGCGAGCCGTCGCAACTTACGGCTCGTCGAGCCCAATCGTACGCCTGGACTGAGACTGGCCAAAGAGACATGGAAGAGCCTCCGCGGCACCAGTCATACGCGAGAAGAGATTGCAGCCTGCGCGTACGGACCTTACTCTACCCGGTTGCTGTCTCATAGGCGCGCCGCCACCGTGCCGCTCTCTCAGCTCAGGCGGAGGCCTCCTAATATCCTGATGCGGCGTAGATACGGTTGCGAGCCGTTATTCTCTCCCGCCCTAGGCCCTCGTCAGCTCAGGTCATTTCAGGTCATTCCGCGCGTCTCGACTAAACGCGGGGGGCAGGTCCGCCTCGCGTACGCCCCCTCGCGGCTTCCAGCTGTTTTCTAGCGTGGATTTGCGTCAGCCGACAGGCGCTCGTACTCATCAACGGCGGCGGCGTGCCACACATCCTCGACGTCGCTGTGAGTTCATCGTCTCATGTGCCTGGGAGAAAATCCGTTATGTCCGCATTTGCCATAGCCGGAGGATCAGGGTGCAGCGCTCCTGTGTAAAGCCCCCGCGGGGCTGGATGTGGGGAATCAAGCAGAGGCCCTTCCAGCCTGCGAACTTCCTCTCATGAGCGTGCATTCTCGCTGTCCGCATGGGAGAGCAAACGCTCTCGGAACTCGCTACGCCTCGACCCGGCTACTGCATTCTGCTCTGGCAATCTCCTCTTACCCCGGACGCACCCCTCTGCCATTGGACTGGGCTCTAGCACAGGAACGGTAACTGCTATCAACAGCCTCTTCATACGGCAGTTGACATACGCGAGCGCTGATCGCAAGATCGGGTCGCGCGCCTCTTCTGGCACGCCACGACTCCGTCCTGCACCACCATCCGTCGCAGCTGGCAGTCACCAGAACTCATCTGCTTCCTTCACGGAGGCACTCTTGCGCCTAAACTAGCCCGCTGCTCGAAATACCCCCCACCTGACCGCTTTTGTGGCCCGCCCTTCACGAAAGCAGTGTGGCGCCGGCAACATGTGAGACGCGGTGGTCTGCAAGTTCAGCGGGGCGGTCAGACTTGCGCGCCGCCGGATTCTTCAATACGCGCCGGCTCTTCATCATACGATTCGGACGGTGCATTGCTCGCCACGCGCGCCCCTCGGAGCTCCGAGTCGAGGTTTGGAGGCCGCGTTTGCGCTCGAATAGCGCCCGCACTGTGGGGGCGTCAGGTGGGCAACATCCGGGATGCGGGGCGGAGAAACGTCTGGCCTTCGATGAGTTGTGGGGGGCCGACATTGCGTTGTCACAAGACCAACTATGAGCGTGGTGGGCTGTGGATGTTGTGGGGTGATGTTGAGGTTAGTGCGGGGTTCATTCATCTCTCAAGGGGTTTGCCACAATATCCAACTTAGCGTGCGTTTGTGCTATTTAGCGTCGCTCACTCTCCGAGAGCTATTTTGATGTCCTTTGCAGGTGTCTTCTCCTCTGAGGAGCACGCTGCGCCTGTGATTCTGTACAAGGCCTCCCAGACTCAGTTTGGGCGCTTGTCGAACATGATGGCACGTGAATGTTGCGTGAGGAGCGTGCAGCTTGCCCCGGCCCGATCCTCCGTTCAACATGACTTCGCATCCACCGCCATCAGGTTGTCCTCATTGCAGTCTTGAGCAATTGCTATAGTGTAGGTTGCTCGCTCTCGCAAGGGGGAAAGCATGTCTATCGCTGTACGTCTTCTATTCCTATGCTTCTCATCGCTGGCCGCGCCGTCAGTCCTTGAATATCCTGGGATCTACGCATGACCGACGCCGCAGCTACGAACGCCAATCTGCACCGACCTGTTGGCGACATAGACGCGTCGTTTGCTCAGTTGCTTCCGAGGTTCCATTTAACGGCATCTCATGCTGCAGGCCCGCGTTGCCCCGCCCCTCTTTATAGCGCTATCTCGTCAGATTGGCCCAACGGTGCTCACGCGACCTGGGGACTCCATAGAGGCATGCTTCTTTTTCTTCACCTGCTCACATAGATTCCCACCCATCTGGCGGTTCCTGGCGTCATCAGCGCACGGGCTGCCAGCGAGCGGGTTTCCCGTCTCCCTAAATCGCTCGGGCACGACAGGTTGACTTAAGCGACGACCATCGCCCCGAGCACCCTCGAATCTGCCTGTAGCACGCCCGGCGGTTTAGGTCGATCACGAAGCCTCACTAGCCATGGCAGACGTCGAGAAGAAAGACGCGACGGTCGTGTCAGCGGACGTCCCCGTGGAGGCGCGCTCGCTAAGCGATGACGGTGCCGCGGCTCCCGCCCACGACATCGACACCAGCGGCGTCGACGAGAAGAAACTCATCCGCAAGATCGATCTGCAACTCATCCCATGGCTCTCGCTCCTCTACCTGCTGAGCTTCCTCGACCGCACGAGCATCGGAAAGTGCGTGTGTGAATCCGCCCGCTGTTGAGCGACGCCGAGCTGACAGTCTCCTCTATAGCGCGAAGGTCAGAGGGCTGTTTGGGACGTATTGAGGACGCCGCTGAGCTGTGAATCTCTGATCAGCTGTATCATCTTACAACCGATCTGCACATGTCCGACAAGCAGTACTTGATCAGCTTGACTGTGTTCTACTTCAGGTAGGTTGGCGGCTCAAAGTACAGGTGATTTGAGGGCGATTGACTGACTTCGCCATACAGCTATTCAATCCTTGAAGTTCCCTCCAATGTATTCCTCAAGCGCTTACGGCCGTCGATATGGTAAGTGGACCACCCGACCGGGTGACTGTACGACTCAATTGGTGTGCAGGCTGTCAGGGCTCATGGTGTTCTGGGGAATCATGATGGTGGGCCTCAATCTCAGTCACTGGAGGATGCACTGACGATATGGCCAGACGTTGCAAGGTATTGTAACGAACTACCCCAGCCTCGTTGGCATGCGTGTCCTGCTAGGCACTTTTGAAGCTGGGCTCTTCCCTGGCGTTAACTACTACCTATCATGGTATGCCCGAATATCCGTTCCTTACTAGTTCATTCTCCTATCGCCACTTGCAGCTGGTACAAACGCAGCGAATTCGGAATCCGCGCCGCCGTCTTCTTCTCCGCCGCGACCGTCTCCGGCGCCTTCGGCGGCCTCCTCGCAGCCGCCATCTCAAAGATGGACGGCATCGGCGGCAAAGCCGGCTGGGCGTGGATCTTCATCCTCGAGGGCCTCGCGACCGTGCTCGCCGGGATCATCTCCTTCTGGATCATCCAGGACTTTCCGGACACCGCGAAGTTCCTCACCCCCGCCGAGCGCGCGGTGGTGATCCGGCGGCTGCAGGCGGACGACCAATTTAGCGCGGCGGGAGAGCAGCTGAAGATGAAGTATATTTGGAAGAGCTTTGCGGATTGGAAGACTTGGGTGGGGAGTGAGTCGCGATCCTTCTTTTTTTGTGCTACCTTGCCTGTTGTGCTCAAGCCCGAGGCTGACATTGATCCGCCCCGCGCGGCGTCCAGTGATCATCTACGTGGGCTGCGACATGCCTCTGTACTCGTTCTCCGTGTTCCTACCTACTATCATTAACCAGGTACGACTATACCGGCCTCCGAACTGGGTGGCGCTCAGCTAACTCGGATGTCGGATGCACAGATTGGCTACACGGCGACTCCCGCGAACCTGCTTACCGTCCCGGTGTATGTCTTCGCCTGCATCGTAACGTGTATCGTGGGCTTCTGCGCCGACCGGTACGGGCATCGGGGGTTGTTCAACATGTACGTCGCAATGGAAGCACTGCGGGACTCGTACGCAGGCGCTTATCGTTTTCCACCGCAGTGGCTTCTTCATCTTGGGCGCTGTGGGATACATCATCTTGATAGTCTCGCGAAGCGGCGCACTATCGTATGTGGGCGTCTATCTGGCTGCTTGGTGCGTCATTATCATATGTCCTCCGGCCATCCATACTCACCCGTTGTCTCAGCGGAATATACCCCAATATTCGTTCGTGCCACATCTGTTCTCGAAACTCGAGAGTTGCTGACCTGGAATGCCCCTCCTCTCAGCTAACACGATGTGAGGTGGTCATTTTTGCATGCGCGTCAGTGACTTATCGTTTGACTAGTGCATGGATGTCCAATAACGTCGAGGGCTCGTACAAACGCAGCGTGTCATTGGCTATGGTCATAGGCTTGTACGTCGGCAACCCTCGTATCCTGCTTAACTTCCTTAACTGAATTGTTTTAGTGGCAATATCAATGGCGCCGTGAGCTCGAACGTCGTATGTCTTTCCTATACATCTTCAGGTCCCCTCCTGACGCTCTGCTTCAGTATCGCGACAAGGACAAGCCCTGGTACACTCTTGGTACGTCATCCATCCCTGACCTGCAAGTTCGACTAACGACAGGGGTTTCCTCGATGCAGGACACGGTACGTGTCGCCAACTCTATCCCTGTCCGAGTAAATATAACCTACCGCCACACCCAGGTCTCGTCCTCATGTACATCGCCTTCGGCCTCATTTCCAGCACGGTCTACCTCTTCCTTGCCGACAGGGAGAATCGGCGGCGGGACCGCGGGGAGCGCGACGAGGTCATCAGGGCGGAGGGCACTGGCGAAGGGAAGGAGGGCGACGAGGGCAAGAAGGGCGGGCACGCGCGCAATGGCGTGTACGAGAGCGTGGACGCGGCGAGGCGGGATAAGGGGGACGAGTGGAGCGGGTATCGGTATACGCTGTGAGCGAGGGACGACAAAAGTCACGCCGGAGACGACGAGAGCCACAGAAACGAGAGCGACGAGCATTACGACGAAGACATGAATTGTTGTATATCGACCAGCGAATTACTGATGTCGAGGATGCGAAATGAAACAAAAAATTTGGAAGGTGCGGATATGTGGGAGGGAGCGGCTGGTGTCAGTACGATTGCACAGGCTTGGAGGAAGGCCAGAAAGCAAGACCTTTCCCCTGCGATATTGCAGGCCTCCTGGAACAATACCAGTCGAGGCTGATGGGATACGAGGCCTTGACAAGCAAGAAGGATACGTATTTCTGACGTGAATTCACACGCTTGAGGTCCCAAAAAACCTATGTTGCACACGAGCGAAATCCTCGAGGTAGAGTACACCTGCGACAATCCAATAGTTGTCTGCGTATTCATGATATTCGCGTCGACTGGGCGATTTGTGACGTAAAATACCCTATCGCTGGGCGAGCTAGAGGCTGCCCTGAGTCGTACAGGCAATCCAATACGTGGGGCTGGAAGCACGAAGACAGCTTCGGTTTGTCGTGTAGCAAGGTATTCGCACGAAGTCAAACGTACGCGTGAGGTAGTTGAACAGGTTTGAGAGCTCGAAAGAGGCGTTCAAAGGTCATCATTCCTATGCGAGCTAGCGTCCGCAGGTGTTGAGAGAGAAGTTTGGCGACACAATAGGGCTTTGACAGTCAAAGTCGAGGTGGTTGTGTGTAGAGCATCTTGCCACGAGTCGTCATCTACGCGCCACCCGGGTAAGTACATGCCGCCGGCCGTTCGGAAGCTGCCCAGCGGCTGGCGGCCTGTCCCTGTCCCGGCAGCACGTCTTGCGAGCGCTACAAATTGAGTCTCCTTAGTGTGTACAATCGATGGCGCCTTGACAGGGCGCGGGACGGCGCAGACGGTGTACCGTAGGCTCTGAGACGAAGTAGCCAAGCGAGCTTGTCATCTGAAGCATCAGCTATCCGATGTAGCATTGCCGAGTCTATATCAGCTCCAGGTCGAGGCCGAGGTTAGGTCCAAGCAGGTAGGTCACCGGTGTCGAAGATGCGCGAGGGCATTCAAAGAGCCAAAAGCGGATGGAAGAAGGTTGTGATGGGATCAGATAAGATAACGCTGGCACATCTGTGATCGGCGCACATGCCAAGTTGAACACAAGGTGAACTTGGGGGCGCTTGTCTGGATCTTTTGCAGGGCCGCGGGACATGTCTGCTGCGCGGGTGGGAGTTTCTCTGACTGATATCGACACCGCGAGGGTATCGGAGGGGAGGAAAATGGACAAGCATCGGAGCGATGGCTGTACTTAATGGTTGGGTTGCCTGCCGCGCTCTGACGCCGACTAGAAACGGTATCAGTACTAGTATAGGCATCAACTCGTCTCGAATCAGACCACTTCCTGGTACAACAGAGATGACCTCGCACTCCTGCGATGGTGTGAGTAGAAGGAGAGCGTTGCTTGCGACGTGAGCGTTGGGGGGAATATCCCGCTTTGATCGTTCGTGATCGAATCGTACCATCCCAGCACTCCGAAAAATCAGGCCCCGAATCCGAAATCGCCCCATATAAAGCCAGCGCGTGCTTGCCAGCCCCCCTCGTCTCCCTTTCCCCACTCCCCGTCACCTTTTCGCAGCCCCCGCCTCCAACATGACTGTCCCCGTGCTCGAGCAGGATATCCCCCGCCCCAAGGACGTCGGCGTCCTCGGTATGGAGGTCTACTTCCCCTACCGGGTGAGTGTGCAGACGCGTCTGAAAATGTGTTGACATGCTAACATGAGGCATAGTGCATTTCGGAGGCCGAGCTCGAAGAGTACGACGGAGTGTCGAAGGGGAAGTACACCATCGGGCTTGGGCAGGAATACATGGCCTGGCCCGACGACCGCGAGGACATCAACTCCTTCGCGCTGAACGGTGCGACCCACACGCCTCACTTTTCACGCGTGTCCTGAAGAGCCCCCTCAGCTGTCGCTGGTCTGCTGGAGAAGTACAACGTCGACCCGAAGTCTATCGGCCGTATCGACGTTGGCACCGAGACCATCATCGACAAGTCCAAGTCGGTCAAGACGACCCTCATGGACCTCTTCGCTGAGGCCGGCAACTACGACATCGAGGGTATCGACTCGAAAAACGCGTGCTACGGCTCGACCGCCGCGCTCTTCAACGCCATCAACTGGATTGAGTCCAGCTCGTGGGACGGTCGCAACGCTATCGTTGTCGCTGGTGACATCGCCGTCTACGCCGAGGGTGCTGCTCGCCCGGCAGGTGGTGCCGGCGCCGTCGCCATCCTCATCGGCCCCGACGCGCCTGTGGTCTTCGAACGTGAGTTGCGATCGCCCATGGCTTCTGCGATCAGATCTAAACATGCATCGCTCTAGCCATTCACGGCAACTACATGAGCAACACCTACGACTTCTACAAGCCGAACCTTTCCTCCGAATACCCCGAGGTCGACGGCCCCGTGTCTGTCGTCACCTACGTCGCCGCGCTCGACGCCGCGTACACCGCCTACCGCGCCAAGACCGCGAAGGCGTTGAAGCGCGGTGTTTCCAAAGCCGGTGTCGCCTCCGCCCCCGCCGACCTCTCCGCCTTCTCCCTCGCCGACGTCGACTACGCCATCTTCCACTCCCCGTACGGCAAGCAGGCGCTCAAGGGCCACGCGCGCATGCTCTTCAACGACTTCATCGCGAACCCCGCAGACCCGCAGTTCGCGAACCTGCCGGGAGCGGAAGAGCTGAAGGCGCTCGACTACGAGGCGTCCCTGCGCGACAAGAACGTCGAGAAGACGTTCGTCGCCGCATCGAAGGCCTCCTTTGCGAAGAAGACGGACCCGGGCATGGCATGCTCGCGGCGGTTGGGCAACATGTACACCGCGTCGCTGTATGGCTGCCTGGCTTCGTTGTTGTCGACTGTCGCGCCGGCAGAGCTGAAGGGCAAGCGCGTGAGCTTGTACGCGTTCGGCTCGGGCTGCGCGGCGAGCTTCTTCACCGTGCGCGTCAAGGGCGACACGTCGGCGATTCGGGAGAAGATGGACCTCATCGACCGCTTGTCGAAGATGAAGGTCGTGCCGCCGCAGGAGTTCGTCGACGCCCTGCACGTGAGTGCCTTCGCTCTTCCATTTACCCATCCGTTTTACTTACCCCCTCCCAGCTCCGTGAGAAGAACCACAACGCAAGGGACTTCACCCCGGAGGGCTCGGTCGAGAACATCTGGCCTGGCGCGTACTACCTGGAGAACATCGACTCCAAGTACAGGCGCAAGTACGCGAAGCGCCCGCTTGCGTGAGCGACTACCACCTGCTCAGCAGGGGCGATCGCTCGCTCGACGGTGCTGACTATTCGCTTGTCCTGGATAGAGGGGGCAGGCGCTGGGCCCTATGGCACACTACACACATACCTAGATACTTCGGATAGACACATAACCCATCGTAATGCTCTGTACTTATAACCCTATTGGATCTCGCGTCGGCGCCGAAGGCTTTGTGTGATGTTTGTGTTGAGATCGGCGAGTTCAGCAGCCCTCGGGCTGCGAGTGCAATAGCCTTTGGACGTCGTGATGAACTGGACTGTACTAGCAGTCGGGCCACGAGCAGGCGCGTCGCGTCGAAAGAGCGGCCGGCGACCCTTGCTTCCTGTCATCATGGCTGCCTCGCTTGAGCATCGACGCCTGAAGATACTGGCCGGCACGCTGGCTGAGAACCTCTATCGGCTGAATGTCTTGACTGAATCGCGCGTCTGCGCGGAGCAGGTGAGCCTTGAATATGCTTGCGAGGCGCCACAGGATACCCTTCCTCACCGATCGAACACTCCCCCGCGTTTGCTGGTGTTCCCTCGTTCCTCCAACCCCTCCCCCCTTCTGGAATCCAATGCGTTACCCTGCCAATTCAATGTTCTCCCTGACTGACCATACGCGACTCAGGTCGATATCGTCTTCCCTTCCTCCCCTACTCTCCTCGCGGCGTTCTCTAACCTCAAGACGCGATATGCGAAGGGGAAGACGAAGCTCTCTGACATCTTCGCGCGGTCGAGTGCCTTCGTGAAGGCGGGGAGCTTGATCAGGTCAGTCTCTCGATCTATTCATCTTTGGGTAATTGATTGAATGCCTCGCAGCGACATGATCTGGTTGGGCACCTCCGGCGGCGCCTGCGACGACACCTGGTGCATTGATGCATACGGCCAGCTCACCCTCTGCGTGTCGGACCGCATGTACCAGCAGATGGGTATCCCGGGGGCGAAGCTCAAGTTCCCTTCCGTCCATTCGGATGCGTATGGTGCGCCTTGTCATGTACCCTTGTTCTGTTCCGCGTTTACATGAGACGCATGCTGATGGCATGGACGCAGCGCAGTCGTGACGGTACCTCTGCATAAGATATTCACACAGCCTGCTCTGCTTGCGAGGGTGAAGGCAGGATTGCAGGTCTTGGACGCGAAGCGCGAGGAAGAAGGATTGGGGGAGTGGAACTTCGTCTGTGCCACTGCTGGTGAGTATCCGAGGTACTCAATACTTCTCTCTGAAGGCGCGCTGATGCTTGAGCAGACCCAACCGCTTCATTGTCGCCCCTTCTTGAAAAGTTGGCCTTGCATGCGGACATTCACGAGATCACCCCAAGGACCAAAGAGATCCACGATTGCAATGTGCCCACTGCGCAACTTTCTCCCTTCCCGGGAGAAAAGACCGACGACGACGAGAGGGAAGACTGGCACCACAGGATGAACGGTTTGTTTGAGTGGGTTGGCCTGGCGGCGTTGAGCTCGCCAAGGTATGCGGCGACGAAAGTTACTTGCTGAGAGCTTTACTGATCCTTCACCCAGACTATCCATACATGACCGGCCAGATCCCTACATCGCAATATACGAGCCCCCAGAGGCATCATTGGTCGGCAACGCAACACATTTGCGCTGGCGAGGATTGCTGTCGCCTTCCTTCCTGAAATCCATTCTGGACGTTGTCTTAGGGTGAGCGTCCCCTAAGCGACTCTCACTGAGTTCTAATCATCGAAGAACTTGGCTTGTGTCCGACGACTCGCCAAATTTCATGGCGATAACGGTGCAATCTTCGCTCGAGGCGCCGGTAGGCCGGCTTGCTAAACAGCTGAACTCAATTCCATCCAACGCTCTCCGGGTGCCTCGCTCGGATGGCGATGATACATGGTCTCTTATTCTTTCTCGGTCAGGAGAAGGGCTCAAGAAGCATGAATGCGAATGGGTTTTGGTGGAATGTCTTGGGCAGGGCGACGCGAGATGGGGCTAGGAGAAAGTCTTTAAAAGTACTGTGCTGCATACGGACGTCGATTGCGGTCACCTGTAACCACTGTCCTTGAAGTTCTATAGTGTGTGCTATCTGAGCCCGGGCAGGCCGCCTCAAGCCTTTCCTGACCCAGTTGTGGGTCCACAAACGTGGGCGCACGTGGTCAGTATTGGCACGCAGTATTCCGCCACGTCTGTTTCCCACAGTCCAAGCGCGCACGGCCATGCTCATCGTTCACCTCCGCCGCGTCGCAGCATCTCTGCGCAGTCCATACGTCTCCTCCCTTGCGGGGGACAGCACTTACCTTGTCACTCCTTACCCTCCCTAGTCTCATCCTTTCGACGGGACGCTGCCGATTCTTACGCGGCCATGGACACGGAAACCATCCTCTATTGGGGCGGGGGTGCCTTAGCTGGGCTGTTCACGGTGGTATGTAACATCCAATGTTATCTTGCATGATGATCCCCACATCATCCTTGTTCTTCGAGACTTGGGAAGCCTGCTTCGCCGAGTCGAGGACGACAACCTCTGGGTCGCGAGCTACGTGCTCGTGTACTGATCCCCCGCGCACTCCCCGTGTATTGACGCGACGCTCACGGACAACTCACAGCTCTACGCGCTACTTGTGATCTGGTCTCCCCCTGCTATCGTCACGCATGACTCCGAGAAGAAGTACCGGTCGCGCAAGTCGCCGAAGAAGCCTCTGCCCCTCCCATCGCTCTCCGACCCTAGCACGGTCGACCTTACGGTCGTGATTCCTGCATTCAATGAGACGGAACGTCTACCTGACATGCTCACCTCCGCCATCGACCATCTGCGCGTGACACCGCTCAAGCTCTCCTACGAGATCCTGATCGTCGACGACGGCTCGACTGACGGGACCGCCGAGGCATCCCTCAAGCTGGCGGCACAGTATCCTGACTCTGACATTCGCGTTGTTAGCTTGAAGCACAACCTGGGCAAGGGGGGCGCCGTACGGCATGGCATGCTTCATTCGAGCGGCGAGAGGCTGCTCATGGTGGACGCCGACGGGGCTAGCCGCTTCATGGACCTCGACGCGCTGTGGAAGGCTATGGACAAGATAGGACCGAACAACGCACCCGCTATTGCGGTTGGCAGTCGGGCTCATCTGGTCAAGACGGAGGCGGTCGTAAAGGTACGTGCTTCCCTCTTGCACATCAAGATGACGCTCATGTCTGTATAGCGCTCTCTGATCCGCAACGTACTCATGTATGGACTGCATACCATTCTCCGCATTGTCGGCGTCGGTCATATCCGCGACACACAATGTGGCTTCAAGCTGTTCTCCCGCAAGGCCGCTCAGCATATATTCCCTGCACAGCATCTTCCGACATGGATATTCGACGTCGAGCTACTTCTACTAGCGAAGCAGCTCGGTATACCAGTCGCGGAGGTCCCGATCGAATGGCATGAGGTCCCGGGGAGCAAGCTCAACGTCTTCACCGCCTCGCTTCAGATGCTCCGAGACTTGTTGATTGTTCGGGCGAACTTGCTTTTGGGAAGGTGGAAAGGTGCGTTCTTCGTTACTTCGTACTTGAAGACGAATATTGAGGCCTTCTCCAGCTGTCCCACTGGAGAGGTCCTCTACGACGAACGGTCGCACTGTAAATTAATATTGCTATATGACACCGTTCGCATGGATTTGCCAGAGAGCACCAGTCCGGATCATGCTAGTAGTCGGAAGACCATACCGAGGTAACGCGGACGGCTATGCGTACTTGCCCGACAGGTCTTCTGGGCCAGCCTCGGTACCTGTACCACCGTTCACGGGTTTCGGTTAACCTTGTGTAGCAGTGCTTCTCTGCCTCGAGATGACGTTGTCGCCTGTGAAGGAAGTGACAAGTGATAGTCCGGGCGTGTGGCGGGTGTATGCGAGGCGGCAACACAAGACCGGAGGCATACAATGGCAGGCTGACCACGGCCTGCCGAAGAGCTCGGATTGGCAGACATCGAGGTGACCCGCGGCGAGGGCAGTCCGCAAATCTTCCGTTCCAGGACCTTCCCGGCTATGGCTGGCGAGTATAAAGGGCTTGCAGAAGAAGCGGTATGAACCAGCGAACAGCACGTTCACTACTCAATCGCCTCCAAACCACCCATCTACCTCACCCACCCTCTTCACCTCCGCGATGAAGTTCATCTCTGCCATCGTCGCTGCTGTTGTCGCCGCCTCGGCCGCCGTCGCGACGACCATCCGCTACGACCCCGTCTACGACAACGCGGGCCAGTCGCTCGCCACGGTCTCCTGCTCTGACGGGCCCTACGGCCTGCTCACCCGCGGGTACACCACCTTCGGGTCCCTGCCCCAGTTCCCGCACATCGGCGCGAAGGAGGGCGCCTCGCACGGGACTGCGGAGTGCGGCACTTGCTACAAGCTCTACTGGACGGACGAGTTCGGCACGACCCGCTCCATCCACGTCCTCGCCATCGACTACGCGACGAGCGGCTTCAACATTGCCCAGACGGCGCTCGATGAGCTGACCGGCGGGCGCGCTGTGGAGAAGGGGTCCATTGACGCGACCGTGAAGCAGGTCAACGTCAAGCACTGCGGGCTGTAATGGTGGGTGTCTGTGAGCATGGATTGTGATCTGTGCTAACCTATGCGACAGGACCACACACGAACCTGAGAGCTGTAAGTATGCGCTCTCACGAACCGATATCATGACATGGACTTACGGACTGACTCACGGACGTTGTTGTACTGGTATCGGACTGTCTCTGTTGCAAGGACTTGTAGTAGTGTACCACCATGGGACTGTAATGTGATGACGGTGTATTGGTGATGAACTTGCATATCCTTAGTCCAACTTTTCTTGACGAGTAAATCACTCGAAGGGGAGATGAGTAAGATGCGCGCTTTACCGCTCTCACGGCCCTGTTTTCCTGGGGGTATACCCGTCTCCTTCTTCCGCGAAGGTGCAGCGCAAGGAGACACCTTCATGAATGCAGCCGCGCCACTGCCTTGTCAGCCGAAAGTGGTCAAAGTAGGCCCAGTTCTGGACGGGCCACAGTGATGGCATCGGAGTTTGAAAACGTGTGAACACTTCTCTCTCCAACCCCCACCTCGCCCACCTTGCCACTCAGCATACAACCCAAAAATCCGTTCCCCCCTCCCAGCATTCACCTCGCACCTGTCTTGCCGAAATACGCCCGCTTTCTTCTAATTTTGCGGTGTCATGAGCGGAGTAGACTTCCCGGTTTACTTGAAGAACGGCGAGCAGGTCAGAGTAAATGGTACAGGCGCCTTTAAACAAAGCCCCCTCTTTCATGCTAATCATCACTTATCTAGACCATATCTACTGCTCTCCGTCCTGGTCCCAACGTGATGGGACGCCGTACTCGATAGCACGCATTGTTGCCTTCCTCGGCCCAGAGAATGCGCCGTCAGGAAATGGTGACGAGATCTATCATTACACCCGCGTACGCCTGGCCTGGTATTATCGTCCCATCGACGTCAGCGACAGGCCGAGCGGAGACTCACGCCTTCTGCTCGCCACCATATTCTCAGAGGTGTTGCCCATCAACACGCTGCGGGGCAAGTGCTACGTCCTGCACCGGGATAAAATCCCCGACCTCAGCAGCTACAAGAAGCGCCCTGACCGCTTCTACTTCTGCCGACTCTTTGACCCGTACATCAAGAAAGAGTTTGAGGTCATACAGAGCTCGGATGTCCACAATTGTGCGTTCGGTGGTTGGCTCCCCTCATGCGGAAGGGGCGTGGGAAAACCATTCATCTAATCTGTTTGGACAGTGCCGGACAACATCCGCGAGACGCTGTGCTCACGCTACGAGTACGTCGTCGCGGAGAAGGAGGTTATCCCTGACCTCACGGACGACATTCGAATTTGCGAGACCTGCACGCAGTGGTGTCCCAAGTGAGCGTTTCTATTTCTCTCCGTTTTCTGCCTGATTCGAACCCGCGACCTGCAGTCCGGAGTCCGTCCAGTGCGCCCGATGCAAGAAGTATTTCCACATGGGATGTGTGCAGCCACCACTGGCTGCGAAGCCAGCGCGGGGGTATGGCTGGACGTGCGCACCTTGTTCGCGCCAGCATGAGGAAGAGGTGGACAGTCACGATGTCCACCACTCGGTGCAGACGAGAAATCAGGCGAAGGCGATCGCGACGCGCGGTCGTGGGCGTCCACGGAAGGACCGCAGCGGAGAGATGAAGGAGGAGTTGCTACCTATCAAGCACTTCAAGGGATGGCCCTTCCGCTACTTCGGGTAGGTAGAGATACTTCCTATCTGCGGGAAGGTGTTCACCTATCTCTATAGCCTTTACACAGTCGCGGAGGATACACTAGGTAAGGAACGCGTATGCCTATCTTGAAGTTAGACTGATGGACTACAACAGATCCCGACGACCTCATCTTCCCCAGGACTGCGACTCGCGTCGGGCCGAAGTATCAGGCTGTTGTGCCCTCTGCGCCGGAGATGCAGCCTCTCATCGCCCCTGGTATCGAACAGCGCGGAGGCGATGACACCATAGAGATCCTCAGCGCTGTAGACAAGTTCAACGAAGCGCAACGTGAGCATTGTCTTCTGCATCTGCGCATATTGAGCTAACGATTCCACTTCAACAGTTGCGGAATGTGAGCAGGACGCTTACATGCTATCCGCTAATACTAACGCAGATGCAGACGAAGAGATCAAGCGCCGTCTAGCTCCTGATATCAATTTGTTTAGCGATGTTGACTATCAGACCGAGGTTACGCACAGGCTCACGGACGCCTTCCTCGCCGGTCGCCCATTGTCGTCGGTCGACATGAAGTCCCCGTACCGGACTGAGAAGGTAAGGACCGATCGTCTCGTTCGCGTATGCTAGCTGACGCCCTTTCAGTGGAGTACGGAACTGAAGCTATGGAGGGATGCCGACTGGACCCCTCAGGAGATCGTGGCCTTTGAGAATGCCATCAAAGAGGACGGTGCCGAGCTTCGCGCCGTCCGGGAAGCAGTGCGCTCTCGCACCATCAAAGAGGTCGTCCGTTTCTACGGGCACTGGAAAGCGTATGTCGTATACCGCGATCGCTCCCGTTCTGCATCTCACCACTGCCACTCGCAGCAAATGTCTCGGCGAGGAGCATCGGCGCACGCGCAAGGAAAAACAGCCCGAGACCGCCCCGACCGTTTTCGGCGATGTGAGCTCCGCTGCTGCCGGTCAGCACGTCGACGAGGACGAGGCCTCGACCGTAGACGCGCCGACGGGCAAGAACGCGTACTGCGGCGCCTGTCGGACACGCACGTCCCCCCTTTGGTGGAAGGCGCCGAAGGGGCTGGCAACGAGCGTGCTGTGCGACACGTGCGGGTCGAACTGGCGGAAGTACGCCGACCTCAACATGCGCCCGGTGCGGGAGGAGGTCGCGAAGGAGAAAGAAAAGGAGAAGAACGAGAACGGCAAGCGGGGGACGGACAAGAGGGACGTGACGCCGGCGCCGGGGGCGAAGAGGCTGAGGGTGAGTGGAGGCTGCACGACTGTCAGCGGGTGTCGAAGTGCTGATTGGGTACGTAGCCATCTGCTTCTGCTGCTTCTACACCGCCGGCTTCAAGCATTGGGTCGGGTACGAGATGTATGGTTTGCCATCGCGCCAACGGCGGTCGAGTCGTGCAGTGTAGGGTCTGTCAGGCGCGCTTCCACGCAGGTGCGTACCATACCAAGTACCGAGAAAGTCCTATTCGAACCTGTTCCAGGTATCTGCGGTGCGACCGTCACCCCCGAGAACGCAGACAAGTGGCTCTGCGAAATATGCGAGAACGAAGAGTCAGAGGAAGCAGCGATCGTATGTGTTACCCATCTCATCCCCTCTCTCATCTAATGTTCTCACCTAGAACCCCGTTTGCCTTCTTTGTCCCCGTCCTCGCAAGGACGGGAAGCAGAAGATCCGCGGGCCGCCGCCCGACTCGTTCCTCCGCGCGTGCAAACCCACCGAGGGCCAAGGCTGGGCGCACATTCTCTGCTCGGTCTTCGTTCCGGATACGTGCTTCACTGATACGAAGACGATGCGTGTTGTCGAGGGTATCAGCGTCATCCCGAGGGCACGATGGATCAATGTGAGTTTTGTTCCCTCGATTGCCACGTCGGCGTGGGCGTTATTCGCCTCTTCGACGTTACTCGCCGCTGCAGGAAGGGGTTCGCTGACCAGCATTGCTTCAGAAATGTGTTCTCTGCGGTGTGTCGGGCGGTGCGGTCATTCGATGCTACGATTGCACTAGGGAGTTCCATGTCTCCTGCGCGTACCGCGTGGGGCACAAGTTCGGCTTCGAAATGACACCGGTGAGTATCTCCCAGTCGGCAGGCAGACCGCCGGCTAATGCAAGGTTCTATAAGGTCAAAAACAGTCGGAAGGACCCATCCGTGATCACCTCCTTTAAGGGAGACATGGGATGTATGACGGCCATCGTGTCGTGTAAGGAGCACAAGGGCCTGCACAACAGTATGTACGAGCTCTGCGATATCAATGAGCACGGCGAGGTGGGTAACAGTTCTATCGCTGACTTGGCGCTGGGATTTTGGAAGTCGCCGCGAATATCCGCTTACCTTCCCCCATCTAGACGGCACTGCAGGTGTACTGTCAAGCATACAAGCAAGCCGCCGTGAATCAGGCCCACGGCCTCCTGCGCAAGGCTCGCCGCTTCGACCAGGTCTTGGGCATCAAGGACGTGCCGTCCACGAACGAGATCGAGACAGAAAAATCGTGCATCAGATGCGGTACGCACTGCACCCCGTTGTGGCATCCTCTCAATGGGGACGACGATTCGGATGCGACGATGACGGACGACTGCGACAAATTCTGTCACCGGTGCTTCTTCGAGTCAAAGCATAGGCAGGATGGGCATCCGAATGGGGTCATTATTCAGAATGGTGCGACGCAGATTGGCTTGCCGGAGGAGGATACGACTATGGCGGATGGGGATGCGGACGCAGATGGGGAGCATGAAGTCAGTACTCCGCCGGATGCTCACGGTGCTGATACTGCTATGGCTGTCGACGGTGAGTCTACACCTTCATGACCCGGTCACTGGTTAACTCGGAGATCAGCGTAACCTGGGACTATCAACTTTGGTCTGAGCATGTGTATATTGCTGTCGTAGTTCTATTTATCATCGTCCTTGAAGCGCTTGAGCCGTACATCCTCCCTCGCAATTGCTGCGAATAAAACCAACCAGTGCCGAACACGAAGGTATATGTGGCGGTATCGGACAAACAAAGCAAAACAGGTGCTGAGTCTTGACCCTCGTCGTCGACGCCGACGGTGAGCTTACAATCAAGTGTTCTCTTGGATTAGACGACGGCGCCAGCCATGCCTGGCATTTCTGTTCTCCCCAGCCCTCCAACCGGCATCCCCTCTTCCGCTGGTCCCTCATCACCGGCTCTCGCGTCCTCGTCCAAGTCGACCAACTCCGCGTCCCCTGCCAGCGGCTCCCGACGGTCGGATGAAGATGACTCTATCAACGAGATCAAAAAGATTGCGCAGGACGCGGTGATCAAGGAGACGAGGGGTGCCTCTGGTATATCCCTGCTCAGGTCTGCGCGCACGCAGACCCAGAAGGGCAAGGACCACGAAGCGAGAGGCGAGCTGAAGGAGGCCCTCAGCGCGTATGCGAAGGCTGTAGCTCTTGCGCTCCGTACTCTGGATCATAAAGACCTGCTGGAGGAGAAGAAGGACAAGGGTGGTGTACTCATGATGGAGGTCAAGAGTTACATCGAGGTGCGTTGCTTGTCGTCTTCTTTCTGGCTCAAGTCGGTTGACCAGAGCCCCAGCACGATTACAAGGACCTAGCACCGAAGATACGCTCCATTGAGGAGAAGCTCCGGACCATCGAGCAATCGTCAGCGTGCGCCGTTCGCTGTGTACCCATCCCCCACTCTCACCCATTCGCAGGTCTAATGATGCTAGCGATGCTCCGAAGAGCATAGCGGATCGCGTGCGCGCCCTGAAAGAAAACGGGCTCAACGTCTCGAATGGACGACCTTCTGTACCATCAAAGCCTGCTCCCACTCCACCTACATCTCCCAGGCGGCTTTCCGTGCAGAATACTGCTGGTTCCTTCGCCAGTATATCATCGCCACCCCTCAAACCCACGTCGTTGAACTCAAATCCTCCTGTCACGTTTGCGTCGCCAACACATGCTTTCGTCCCACCCTCTACCCTGGGACCGCCTTCCCCCACCTCGTCACCATCTTCATCTCCGCTAATCCCCACCTACTCACAATCGATATCCGAGTTCTCCACCAACTTCCCATCCATCGACGAGCTGGACGAGAGCTTTGGCCTACCGTCTGTCCCAACAGGCGTCAGCAACGGATCGACAGGGTCACATAGGGATCATCGAACCGGTGACTCCAAAGTATCACCGTCTTTCTCCCTCAAGAACCTCCCGCTGTCCATAGAGCGTCCGTCTAGTACCCCCATTCCTCCGACAGTCAATACCTTCACCAGTCGTCCTGCGTCACCATCGAAGCCACCTATACCCCGCAAACCATCTAATCTCTCGATCAACAACACACCATCAACACGAGCCAGCCCCATCGACATACCCAAGACGAACGCGACGACACCAAAGGACCTGCGCGCATACTTGCGAGAGCGGAAAGTATTACTCATCGATGTTCGCAATCAGGCCGATTTCGAACGGGAACACATCAAGGCCAGCGCCATCGTATGCATCGAACCTATCATCCTGCAGCGCTCCAAGTACGTCGCCGTCTTGATCTGCTATTCCGTCTTTGCTCATCCATGCACTGCAGTGTGAGCGCTGATACCATCGACGATGCGTTGAATGTCTCCGCGGGTGTGCAGCTATCCTGCTTCCGTATGCGCGAGAAGTTCGACCTGGTCGTTATGTACGACAACAATTCCACATCCTTCGACCGCGGCTCGCCGTTATATGTGCTGTATGAGGCGATCTACACCACATACACAGGCCCGAAGACTCTCAAGCGACCTCCCATGATGCTTGTCGGCGGCATCGAGGCGTGGCGCAAGGATTTCGGAGCGGCAGAGCTTGATAGCGGGTCATCCCCGTCGGAGGCCCTGGCATCGACTTCCTTGACCCCTTCGGCCTCTACGCCCATCTCCAAGACACCGTCCAGCAATGGCATTGCCTCTCCACCCCTGCCTTCGTCTTCTTCCAATCCTCCGGCGTTCGACAGTCGTACATTGTATCGGTCGCGGGCGGATACGCATTCGGGTACGAGCCCGTCCATATCGGGCTCTATACCACCCACGATACAGGAGCACCGTTCGCATTATTCGCTTGATCAGTCCGCTGGGCACATGCGGTGCGTGAACTCTTTACACTGGTCTACAAAATACTTACGCATGTTCAGCTCACCCGCGGAACCTTCTACGAACGGAATGACTTCCCAGATGCCATTGGCACGACGACCCGCAATAAGGCAGTCTATCTCGACGACTGGTAACAACGTAAGTGGTGCCCGATTTACGCCGAGAGCTGCCGCTCAACGCTAGCAGATCGTCGCTCCAGCACCCATGTTGTCCTACTCCATGTCTGGTGGTGGCACCATCACATACCCGCAATACCCGCGCACCTCTGCCATGGGCCCCGGAAGCTCTACCTCCTTCGTCTCTTCCCAAAACGGCATGGACATCGCCTCGCCGCCTCAAGCGTCCATCCCAGCCATGACTCGCAGGCGCAGCGACTACATCGACCAGTCCCAGGAGGCGCTCATGAATTTGCCTAGCCGGCAGATCGACTACCCTGAGCTCGCTTCTTCGCAGCCGATTCGCCCGCCGCCCGCGGCGGCCTCGCCAGCGCTCGAACGGCAAGCGAGCCGGCCGTGGCTGAATCAACAAAGGCCTTCGTTCTCGCTTATCCCTGCCATTGGCCCGCCCAGAATCAGCTCGCAATACCCGGTGGTGTTCTGGGGAGACGACAAGGTTGGGGTGTCGGGGCTGAAGAACCTGGGGAATACCTGCTATGCGAATGCGCCGCTGCAGTGCTTGAGTGCAACAATTCCGTTTGCGCAGTTCTTCAAGGGTGAGTGGGGATGCTCTGAGTGATGTTGTTTATGCTTATTGCCACCCGCGACAGACACCCGATGGAAGAACGCTATCAACATGCACAACACGATGGGCAGCAAGGGTGTGCTCTCTGCGGCGTTTGCGGCGCTCGTGCACCAGATGTGGTCAAGTGAATCGCAGCTTATACCTAGCGAGTTCATGGTTCGTTGTTTGCTCCTTTGATGTGTGCGACGTTCGGGCTCAAGCTATCGTGCAGCGGGCCATCCGAGCCATTAATGAGCAGTACAAGGGCTCCGACCAGCATGACTCGCAAGAGTTCCTGAGCTTCCTGCTCGATGGCATTCATGAGGACCTCAACCGCATCTTGAAGCGCGAGAACTACACGCGAACGCCGGAGCAAGAAGCTGAACTCGAGCGCTTGCCGCCGCAGATTGCGAGCGAGCAGGAGTGGCAGGCGTGGCGGTTGCGGAACGACAGTATCATCGTGGACTACTTCCAGGGACAGCTACGAAACCAGGTGAAGTGCTTGACATGCGGTCAGGTTAGTACATGTTGCTTTTTCTGTTGCTGGTTCGCTGATGACCATCATAGACGTCGACCACATACAACACGTTCTCGATCCTGTCGCTGCCTGTGCCACATGCAAGGGCCGGCGGAAAAGCGCATCTCAAGCAATGCCTGGATGCATTCTTCAATTCGGAGACGCTGGAGAAGGACGATGCATGGTCAGTCTATCGTCTTTGTCGTGCATACATCATCTCAACCGCTGCTCCAGGGACTGTCCGCGATGCAAGACGAAGCGCAGCGCCAGCAAGTCGCTCATGCTTGCTCGTCTCCCGCCCGTCCTCGTCATTCATCTCAAGCGCTTCGAGGCGCACGGCCGGTTCTCGGACAAGATCGACACCTTCGTCGACTTCCCCGTCAAAGGCTTGGATTTGACGTCGTACATGCCGCCACCTCTACCCTCTGGCGCGGACAAGAGCCAGCTGAACGGCGCTTCGACGTCGCCCGAGGATCCACGGACCCAACTGCCGCCGTACAAGTACGACCTCTACGGGGCCACCAATCACTTCGGCAATCTGAGCAGCGGCCATTGTGAGTAGTATCTTGGACCTCGGCTGCGTGGATACCAGATTGACCTGTTTGACGCAGACACGGCGTCCATCTCTTCTGGAGGTCGCTGGTACTACTGCGATGATAGTGTCACCAAAGAGTTGCCCGATTCGAGACAAGTGGTTGTACGTGGAGAAACCTCGTTCTCGCTGGTATCCGTACTGATGAACCCTCTTTCTTGCAGAGTCAGAAGGCCTATGTACTGTTTTACAAGAGGGTGAAGGCCTTGTAGGCTATTACGCCCCAAACCTCCCTGGCTTTTACGCCGCGCGTCGCGGGCTGCTCTGCCCCGACATCGTATCTGATGTAGGCTGTTATGGTCTATCAGAACCTTCCTTGTAGAATATGCACATCTCATGGTAATCCCTTACGCCGCACAACTCGTTCATCTTTGCGTTCATATCAGCTATCATCTGTATTTTAGAGCATTATTTACCTATAGGACCTTTGGAGTGTAACGTTATTTCTTACGCAGCACATGCCTCATCGCACTTTGAATGCGACTTTGGATGGAATTCAGACATGATCATCACTTTGGGTGCGATGCTGTCGACTACAGAACTACACAGGCTCAGAACGACCATCGATCACGGTCTCTAACCCATGCCTGCTTGGCAGCGCGCAGCTCCTTCCCTACGAGCGTCAGGAATGGCGCCGTCTCTCCCGACAAGCAATCCGGCCATGACGCTTGTAGGAATGCCTTGCATCGAGACCCTCCGTCGACACGACGGATCGTGTACGCCAAGGACGTCTCATGCCAATGCGAATCGACGTACAGTCGGCATTTTCGCAACTTGGGGCACCTATCCGCCAGTGCGCGCACGCCGCGAGTAACAGTTTGTTCGTGGCGGTGGAGCCACAAGCCGTCGATGTCAATGTCCTTGTTATCTTCGTCCAGATCGATCTCGCGACCGGTGATGCGCCCTAGCTCCTCGAGAACGGGCTTCTTCTGCCGCTGCGGCAGATGCTGCAAGCAGGACCACAATGCACGATCGAAGCCCTCCAACATGGCCCTGTCGGTGGGGACATACATATCGTCAAGGACCGGAACGTATTCGCCAATTCTGTGAGGCCATGATTTCTCAGTGAGATCATGGTGCAGCGTGAACGTCTCAAGCGAGTCCCAGTCTGGGAGGAGTACTCCAAGGTGGGCCTGGAGCCAAAGAGATGAGCGATGCAAGGGGTACGTGACAGGCTTGGGTCCACTTACCAAGAAATCGTCAACTGGACGGATGTGAGGGAGGCCTTCGTCGTAGCAGGAGAAAGCCAGATGGCGAATGGGCTTATAGGGGAATTCCGCGGATGTCTGGAGCAAGGCTAAGAGTATGTCGAAGCGTCCTGGCTGGTACTCAGCCTCGATGTACTGTAGCGTCAGAGACGTGATGTCGTAGAGCGGATCGTGGTCCGACGCGTGTGGTGCCGTCCGCCTTTCGCGGGCAAATGCGAAGCCGCTGACAATGAGTTCTGTCCAGTCAGCATGTCGTCCCTCTACCGGCGAGAAAACATTCGTTCCAGCTGAAATGTCGAAAGGCCAGTCTCGTTCGCGGCCAGATATGATCTTCACGAGGTTCTCCAACAGGCACGTGCGCATCGCATCCCCCGGCACGAATTGCGCGTTGACCTCCCCCAGCACGAGGTGCTTTCCGACAGAGTGCAAAGCATCCTGTGCAGCCAGGGCGGCCCGGATTACGGAGAGGACGCGCAGATTAGGATACAACTCGTGCAGATGTTTCACGAAGTTGAACGGGATCGCTACTCCTCCGTGAAGGGCCAGGCTTTCTAAGGATACGCACGGCTTCGCGAGGGGTGCACGATACCACGTGCGCATATATTCGGCGCGAGATATCGCCCGTCCTTCCAGTCGCGCTTCTTCGAGGCGAGGAAAGCGAGAAAGGTCTGGGAACTCCTGGTCGTCCCAGCGTATGCACAGGCGACGCAAGTTTTCGCAAGAGTAGAGGAAAGGAAGTGTGGAAGGGCCGAAGTGAGTAGCGAATGACACAAAGCTCAGTAAATTCCATGGAGCGTCGGACGTCTGCTCGGAGTCGAAGTAGTCCCAGAAGCATTCTTTGGTGTCAGCGTGTTGACCTTTTGCGTAGTATGACAACTCGGGGCGAGCTGGCCATTCCAAAGTCATCGATGGATACTGCCTTGGGCCGACGTTTATATGCCTAGATGCACGCTCAGCACTTTGAGCGGATACTTGCGTGGATGGACTTAGTCACCTTATACACATTTTATACGACGTATGACTGCTCAATAGCGCGTCCAATCTCCCCAAAAGACCTGGCTCAAGACCGTACAGTTGCCAGCGCTCGCTTGTGACCCGTACGGGCAAGCACACATTAGCGAAGTATTTGGGTAACGCGAAGGCGCGCAGACGCCGGTTTACGCCAGATAAGATGCCGTAGACTGATAGTCGCGATGGAAGCAGCGACCAGTGCTCGATGTACTGCGTCATGTGGTCCAGCAGTTCGTTGGGAAGGTCATCCAGAGTGGGAGGCATTTCTGCATGTGATGGTTTAGGACAAGCGGCGGATGAGGGCGGATGTCGGACCGTGACTGGTCGCGCAATATCTGGCCTGCTTCGAGTTCAAGACGCACAGAGTCCCATTCAAACGTTGCGTCCTACATTGTGAATAGGTCTAGTAAGATCTCAACATGGATACCTAGATCGCTGTGTCCACCCATCCTTCGCAGCACGCAATTCCTGACCCACCACTGCCGTAAATGGGAACAGTTCGCCAGAAAGACACCCCTCATAGGATCTCCGCCCCATCACCGTTGGCCTTCGTGGATCTTCGCCGCGTAGTATTCGATATGCCCAAGACGTGAGTGTACCCAATGGACATACGAACCAATGAAACTTGCGCAAAGTGGTGCACCTTTGGGCTAGTTTACGAACCGCGCGCTCCATCGTGCGCTCGTTCCGCTCCATCCACAACTTGTCGATGTCGATATCCCCATCACAAATGCTGACTTCCCGGCCGAGGATACGACTGAGCTCCTCTACCACCTTCTCGATGGCATCATCGTCCAGGTAGGCGAGACAATCATCGAGCGTTCGATTACTCCCGTAATACACGTCGGATATCTGGCTCGGGATGTCCGCGTCGTCGAGGACGGGAACTCCTGCCCCTTCCGGCCATTGCTTGTCAACGATGTCGTGATGCAGGGTGAATGTCTCTATCACGGGCCAGTGTGCAAGCACGGTACCCAACTTTGCCTGTCAGATACCCATGCCATGAGTTGAGGCAAGTCATCCGAGGGCATCAAAAGCACTTACCAAGAAATCCTCCACGTACCTATCTCTACAAAAACCGGGCTCGTGGACGGATACTGAGAGGTGCCGAATACGTTTGTAGGGAAACCCAACGGGGTTTACGAGCAGGGTACGTAGCGTATCGAGCATCCTCTGGTTCTCTGATTCCTGGGAAGTGCATCGTAGAGCCAGGGAGCTGACGTTGTAGGGCGGTTCCCCGTACTGACTCGGATCCGAGCCACGTCTCTTCCGCACGAATGCGAATCCAACCACCTCAATCCTGGCCCATTTGTTCGCAGCGTGCGACGGTCCTGGCCCCGGTATCGTCGCAGGTAGTCCTGGTGGCCAGCTATACGTTCGCCCACACATCACGTTGACCAAATTGTCCAGTCGGCACCGTGGCGGCTCAAGGTCTATACCTTGAAACTCCGCGCTGACTTCCTCGAGGTCGTGATGCCTGGATACCATATGGAGGATATCCTGAGGTGCGAACGGAGCCTGCATGGCGACGAGAACGCGGAGACGGGGGTACAGCTCGTGCAGCTCTTCCACGAAGTTCCTCGGTATGTGTACACCTCCGTGAACGGCCAAATAGCGGAGAGATGGATGAGGTTTTGTTGGCTTCGTGAGGTACCTCCCCCGATCCTCGCATATGGTGATGCAGTGCTGCCCCACCAATCGCAGTGTATCGAGTTGTGGGAAGTGGGACAGGTCCGGAAAGCTCGCGTCGTGCCATCGCACTGAGAGGATCCGCAAGTGGCTGCTAGAATGAAGCATCCGTATCAGGGGCGGCCCACAGCTGACGGAGAGCGACACGAAGCTGCGCAGGTCCCATGGGCAGGCCGGATGCATGTCGAGGAACTCGCAGGAGTACTGCCCGAGCCCCTCCGTGGCATCAGGATCTACATTGATCCATGGAGAAGTTGGATAGGTCCCCGAGCCGATAGTGAGGTTCCTACAGAACATTACGTCGGTCAGAATCCTTTGGCCTCAAACAAATCAAGTCTGAAGGCCGAGTACGTACTTGACATATCGTTTGTACCGGATATTGCTGTCGAACAGCGCATTCAACCGCATGAGAGGGCGCGGTTTCATCACGCAGGCGTCAAGCGCTGCCATCTTCACGGGTATGCATATTGTCGAGAAGTACAGCGGGAGGGCAAACGCGCGCAAACGGCGACTGACTCGCGAGAGAACGCCATAGACCGAGAGGCGTGAAGGAAGCCTGGACCAGTGTTGGATGTACTGGGTTATCTGCTCGAGGAGCTCATTGGAAAGGTCTTCGAATGATGGCCCCCGTGCTCGCGAAATGATGGTCATGGCCGGTGGCAACTCGCCTCTGACGATTTGACTTTATTGGTGGAAATTCGGCAAAGGCCGGATAAACAAGCGATGCCAAACTTCGTTTCCCTCCAAACCATCATTCTCAAGTAGATGGCTAGCTATTCTCTATCGTACATTCATAACGCTAACGCCGAAAGAGACCATGCATACTCTCCAGAAATCAAACAGATCCTTCGTCTTGCTCCGCCTCCGTCATACGCACCCAGAGGCCGCCCTGCAAGTCGGTTCAACAACCCCTTCAATGAACGAGATGAAGAGGTCAGCACTCACCACAAAACTCATCGTCAAGTGCGTCTGCAGCCTGACCTTCTCCTTGGTCTGGTCGAATGGTCAGCACCTCTCCGTCCAAACGCTCATGCACGAAACGCACCTTCCTCCCTTCACCCTCTAGCCACTCCTCGGGCGCGAGCGACTTGGGTGGCTGCGCGCCAAGTGCCAGCCTGATGCCTGAAAAGTTCTGCAGCAGGCGGACGAGGAAGAAGGAGATCTCGTTGTAGGCGAACTGAGCGTGGTGTGCGTGAGCAATGCATGCGCGGGCGCTCATGGCGCAATGCGAGTGAAGGAAGAGAGAAGTAGACGCACCTGCTGTCCGAGGCAGATACGAGGACCCCCGTTGAAGGGGAGGAAGATGAACGGATTCGGTGTCAGGTACTTGTGCAGGCGCTCGTCGAGGAAGCGGTCGGGGTCGAATTCCTCAGCGTCGGGACCCCACAAATCCTTACGGCGATGCATGAGCAGAACCGACCAAGATACACTGCGGGCCGTGTGAGCAGTACTTCAGAAAGAGGCAACGCAGTCCTCACCGGGTGTTCTTAGGTATGTAGAAGGGCTTGCCTCCTGGCTCGAGGGCGGGGAGGGTGGTGTCCTTGGTAGCGCATCTGCAAGACAAGGTTTGTGAGTTTGAAGGCCGAGGAAAAGGAGATATATCTCTCACTTCAGGTTGAAGGGCCTAGGTGGGCGTCGTCAGCCAACCACGGGTTCGTACGTAGGGACGAGACTTACACAATGGGGTAAAGCCGCAGTGTCTCTAGACGACGGAGTCAGACCGGGCACTGCGACCCAGATCGTATGCGAACGTACCGTTGATGACTGCTCGCATGTACTTCATGTACTTGAAGTCGTCCAAGGTGGGACGGCGCGAATTCCCAACTTGGTCTAGCACTTCTTGACGCAGACGATGCAGAACCTGCGGTTCCTGCGCCAGCATGTACACGATGATAGACAGCGTCGCCGCCGTGGTATCCCTGCCTGTATAGGAGTCGGTAAATCGAGTCTGTAAGGTGGTCCAGTCAGCACGCACCTGCGATCATGATGTTTAGAATTTCGTCCCGAATCACGCTAATGTCTGCGCTCTCGTCAACATTGTCCCACCACGCCTCTTAGTGTCTGGCTTACCCTCAGTGTAGTCGACCAGATGCTCCAGCAACGTCTGCTCCCCAGGCGCCGCCTTCTTCTCCCCAGTCGCCTCCCGCTCGCCCTTCCTCAACAGCGCCTCCGCCAAAATCGGCTCAATATGCGCACGCACGACCCGCATCGGGCCCTCCACCCGATCCTTCCCCATCTCAAATAAAGGCCAGTGCTCCGCGAAGCGCATCCGTCCGGCGCATGCCAGTTGAGCGTCGTTAAAGGCCGTGACGAAATTGAGTTCCGATTCTTGTGTCGCAGCTGAGGGGTCGGTTGCGAGTGAGCTGCTCGCCGGCCGCGGCAACCCGTCTGCCAGCGAGCGTACGTCGTGTCCGAAGAGGAATTCGGTAGCAGAGTCCATGGTGAAGCGGCCGACAAGGTCCTGGAAGTCGACGGGCAGGCCCTCGCGGAGGCGCGTGCGGAGCTGAGCAATGGCGTCCGAGGCGTGGCGGTCAAAGTTGTCGAAGTCGCCGATGCGGTCGCGGGTGAAGAAGGGGCGGGTCATGGAGCGGTGGAATCTGAGCGCGCGTAATAAGAATCAATAGGGTGATAAGAGAAGTGATCGACGGGGCGTACTTCCACATATCGCCTGTGTCATTCTGGTCAATAAAGCCCTCGAGGTGCAGCGATTTGAGCTCACCATCCGAAGCAAACACCCCAACACCGAGCAGAGGGTGCAGAATAGCGCAAAGGTGCTCTCCTGCGTAGTGTTAGACAAGGGCGAGATTGGTGGGTGATATCTCATGCCTTTCTCGAAGTCGTCGAATTGTGTAGCGAGGATAGCCTATTCTTCTCGTCGGCCACTGCTCACGCAAATCATGTCAAGGCCACACTTACCTTGACGTGCTCAGGGGCTATAGTAAAGACCTGCAGAGACCGAAATTTAACATATGATCGCAGGCGGCTGGTTCATAACCTACCCGATAGGTGAAGAGTGTGCGGGTAGAGAAGCAGGGGCCCAGTATCTTGATATGTTCAGTCAGCATGTCGCCTGCAAACGGATCATTTTATGAGCGCCTTCTACACTGAAGAGAATCAGAGCAGGGGCGCGTACCTGGATAAGGCGCATTCGTCCTGAACCTCTTGGCCATCTTCAACACGGTGTAGATGCTGCCCGGCGTGAAGTCATCGCGCCAGATGGGAGGGAAGACGCCGCCAACGCGGGCTGCACCACGCCAGATGGCAAGATCCTCGCGCAGCAAGCGGAAAAGGAGAACTGCGGGAATCGCGAGCGCATACGCGATAATCCCAATATAATTAGGGAGGGCGATGTCGGTGAAGTTCCGGATGAGCAGGAGAGCGACGAAGACGACAACAAAGGGCTTTGCAACGCGGGGGATAACCTTTGCCAGGTAGGGAACGCCTGGAGGAATGCGAGCCATGGCGATGCGAGTCGCTATCTCGTTCGTGGAGGTTTAAGACAAGCCGAGTCGGAGTCGACGCGGCTGGCTGCGAATTACCTCGGCAGACAAGGCTTCCCATGGATAAAGGTCTTGTGGCCTTGAATAGCGTACGCTGCGGGCCCCGAACGTCATGTTCCTGACGAGTACATTGCCGATGCCCGCTCAAAGTGAAAGGGAGACATCCGTGGGCTAAGTCCGCTCTGTACCGTGGAAGTCGACAACATGGGCGCTTGAGCGTGAGATTGCCATCTCCTAACGGCCTCCGGGCCGGAACACCGCACGCGTTCTGCACCTGCCATCATCACCGCGCCTACTGTACTCCAGGCCTCATACTGCAGTATATGCAGTCCAGCGAACTGAAGACCGAATCAGAAGAGAAACATTCCTTTGAACAGGATGGGGATCTGCGAGCACTGAGCGTTCAGCCTGGCGGGTTTGGCGAGCGACGAGCGGAGCTTTGGTGCGTTACCAGATCCTATGCGTTCAACATGTTCTCATGATCGTGCTACAGGCCGAGGCTACTCGATGCTAAGCCATCCAAGCTAGCGGATACTAAGGAGGAAGAGTCTACCGACGAACCACACCCCGACGAACGACAGATCCGACTTGACACCGATCGTAGCTTCGTCCTCTATCCAGTAGGTGAACTCCTTCCTCAACTCATCAAGAGACGCGGTTCTGACCATGAAATAGATCCCTCAGATGACAAGGCACCCCTACAAGAGGAGCTGCACCAACTCATCGTGTCCATCTTTCGCAAACGACGGAAGTTGAGCTACTTCCAGGTGCGCAGACTTCCCCCTCTTCTATGTTAAGTTGACCCATCTTGACGCCACGTATAGGGCTACCATGATATCATTTCTGTCCTCTTCTTGACTCTGCCAGAAGACACGCGCTTCACAACTGCAGAGAAGATGAGCTTGCACAGGTTAAGGGACTCGATGGGTGCAAGCCTTGAGCCTACTCTAGGTCTGCTGAGGTGCGTCTCGCTGTCATAGGCTACTACCACGTCTCACTGTACGCAGAGTGACTCGCAACCTTCTTCGAATATGTGACCCGCCATACGCTGAACTGCTTGAACGGTAAGGTCAAGCTTCATCGTGTCACTACTGCCGCTAACGTGACATTCATAGCAATGCACCCTTGCCATTCTACGCTCTTTCCAATCTCTTGACTTTATTTGCGCACGACATGCCTACGCTACCGCTGATACAGCATGTCTTCGACTACCTGCTCAGCCGAGAACCGATAGCAATCGTCTACCTCTGCGCCGCAGTACGCACTGCCTTCGCTCTCCCTTATGCGCGTGTTGCTAATCTGGTACAGGTGTTGCTGGCTCGCAAAGATGAGGTGCATTGGCTGGAGGAGCAGGACGAGGAAGGCATGGTGCACAGCCTACTCAGTAGTCTCCCGAACATCACGGATGATGAAGAAACCCCGAAAGCGCCTCCAGGAGAGGACGAGTACCTGCCTCTGGAATCAGATGCTGATGAGGGTGGTAGTCAGCTCGCAGTATATCCCGCGCAAACAAGCGACCCACCAGCGAACGACAGCGATGTCACCGCCGCTGCCTCGATACCCCTTCCACCCTCCCGCCCCTCAAGCCCAACCAACCTTGTCGAACACCGCAGCTCCTCCCCGCAGGGTCCACCCCGCCCCACCATCCCCCTCTCCTCCCTCCTCCAAACCGCCGACGCCCTCTATGCCCAATACCCACCCACGCACCCCGCCCTCCACCTCTCCTCCATCATGGGCCCCCAGTCCGTTGTCTTCACCTGGAACACCCACATCCCCGACGACGACGCCGAGGCTATGGTCGCCCGCCCCGATCTCGTCGTCTATCCCGAGGTCGACGAGGAGCTCGAGGCGAGGAGAAAGGAGAAGGAGGCAGCGCGCGATGCGAAGAAGCCGCGGCGGGCGAGGAGGAAGTTGCACAAGCGCTTCCGTGTTAGGGACCGGAGGGTGGTGATGGTGGCGGGCGCGGTGCTGGTGTTGGGGGTGGCGATGGCGGTGTATGGACAAAAGCAGGGGCAGAGGGGCGGGTTGTTGGATATGTTGAGGGATTCGGAGAGCAGGCGGCATTGGATAAAGCTTGGGGGCTGGGTTGGTGGCGCTGTGGCTGGGGTGGGGGAGAGGATATGGGGCAGGGGCTGACCGATAAAGGGGATGGGGCGAGCTATTCTAGGATGCTCGCTGCTTTACTCTCCTCGGCGTCAGCTGTGTGGATGTAAGTATGTACGATGACCACCTGCTAATTTATATTCGGACGATGCGACAATACTGACGCCTGGAGCTGGTCAAGTAGCCTCTTTTTCGGTACATTCTCAGGTACGCACCCTGGCGAGCGTCAATTTAACTCCATTGCTAGATCTAGGGACTTGCTCTAGTCGACAGCAGCTCATTTACGCCACGTCCATCTTCATTTGCACGAAGTTGAACCGTTACTAGTCACGCCTTTGTCACGTTCCATGCCCAAATGGAGTCCTATCATGCACTCCATCTTCCTCACCGCCCCTCGTTGCCTGGGCGCATGACGTCGACTGGTGCGCAAGCTACCCCACGGACTGGCCGAGCAACGTCCGCAGCGATGCTCCATATAACGATGGGCCTTGATATCTGGATCTATCGAACTTGGTAGGAACTACCACCTGCCTTTGCACAGCGAACTCTTCTTTCGACCCATCGTACTCTCGCCTCACCCTCCGACGATGTACGCTCTCGACGGCTCCGACGTGAGCCTGCACGCCTACCTCCCCCGCTCTCCCCAGTGGAAGGGCAACCCCTCCCGCGACTCGATCAACCGCCGCATGCTCGACGACATCCGCCGCCACTCTGTCCACGTCCGCCGCGCGCTCCTCGCCGCCGACTATGACGCCTGGTCTGCCGCCGCCAAGGAGCTCGTCTACACCGTCCTGCGCCTAGCGGAGTGGGAGCACGCCTGGGCGGCGGAGGACGGCAGCGTCGACTATAGCCAGGCCATCGCGCGCCTCACGCGCATCCGCGAGGAGTGGATGAGCCGGGTGTCGGCGAAGAGCTTCACGGATGCGCATACGCGGCTCGGTGGCGGGAGCGAGGCGTCCGATGCGGATGCGGAATCGACGCGCGTACGCTCGCCCGTCGCGCAGGAGCAGCGGCAGCGTCATGCGTCGCACTCGCGCTGGCCGGCGCACGACGACGAAGCGGGAACGCCGTGGGTGGAGCCTCGTCGACAAGAACCACGCAATTCTGACCCGAGAACTACGACAGGCGGAGTCCAGGGGGGAATGGGTACTGAGCAGCCTGCTGCGTCATTCACGCCACCGTCGCCTCCCCACTCGGCTCGTTCCGTGTCCACCGCCTCGCCCGGGTCTTCCTCGGCCACGCCCACAGACACTGGCGTGGACAAGTCCACTCGGCGTCGTGGTAGACATGCGCGGCGCTCGTCGCAGCCTGTGGGGGCGCCTGTAGAGTCTTCGCAGGACGCCGTAGCTCTTATGAACGTCGTTCGCGACCTTACCGAGAGGCTGCGAAGTCCTTCTGTATCCTCACGATCTTCTTCTGACGGACCTCCATTGTCGAATACGCTTCAGGACCTATCTCGTGTCTTGAACCAGCTGAATGACATCTCTGCGCACCAGGGAAGGCCCAAGAGGTCGCGGAAGAGGCACGACAGAGCTGCAAGTCAGCAGTGATGTATCACTGCTCCACTGTGCTCATACAATGGCTTGCACGCATCGCTAGCTTTGGAAAGATGTACTTGTAGGGTGAACCCAGTGTTCGAAGTGCCAGTTATCCTCATATGGGGTCAATACAATTGTTGCTACGACTTCAGAAGCGACCTGGATGGCGTTCACTCAGCGCTGGGCAAAGCCAGACCTCGAGAAAGTTGAACATATACGCATGATCATATGCAAACATTAGCAGGGTGGAGGAGTACAGTAGTATGAAGAAAGCGATGCACAGCAATACGACGAGGCGCCCAGTCCCGAAAGTCCTGGGTTGTATGTGCCAAGCAGAGCGCTCGGCCGAGAAGTAATAGGCAAGCACGACGAGCACAAGTAAGGTATATGTACAGGGAGAGGGGACGTAGCAGGAAAACAGATATACAAGGACGTCGGTGGATAGATAGAGCAAGATGGGGGCAGCAAGGACGGTAGAGGGCGACGAGGCTACGTTGCCGTCGGCCGAGAGGTAGGCTCCTCGGAGGGTGACTTGACCCCTGCGAGACGCTGGTAGATAGGGGAGACGTACTGAAAACCATTATCCTCTTCAGGCTTAGACTCGGCGAAGTATGAGTATGGGAAAGTAGCCTCTCGTGTCCGGGCTAGACATGGCTTAGGAGGCGGCGTGGGAGGAAGATACACGGTAGCGGGTTCTTCTTGCTTGGTCCAAGCTGCGTCCTGCGCATGGTCCGACTCGAGGGATGGAGTCGACGCCTCCGACACATCCATGTCCACATCCATGGGAGGAGGTAACGGCAGTGGCGGCGGCGGCATCTGCGGCCCTACGGACACGGCTAGCGAGGCCTGGGCGTTAATCATGCGTTCATAGTAGTAGTCGAAGTCCGACTTCTCGAAGGGGTTGCCGCCGTCCTCGTCCATTGGTGTCCCGAGATCCCCTGGCGGCGGAACAGGAGGGTAGCGACGCTGGTGCTTCCCGCACTGCACTTCTACGAGTTGCTTCTGAAGCACCGCGTCTTGCCAATTATTCGTCATGAAGACGCCCTCCTGTTGCCATTGCTCGGGTGGTGGCTGACTATTGGGAGGATGTTGCTGAGACACAGCCGCTGGACGTGCCCTAGGCTGAGGCGGGAGGTCGGGAGGGAGGTCGCGATGCGGCACAGAGATATGGCGTGGCTTCGGAGGAGGGGCTGGCTTGCGCTTCTCGGCTTTCGCCTTGTTCGCATACTGCTTGGTGTCGAATTGCGGGTACTTCAGCCGGTGCGCGCGTCGCTCGATCTCGGCCTGCGCGTCCCAGTACGCACGCTCCGGCGGGGTGAGTGCTCGCCACTTCTCAGCTGGGAGGGAGTCAGTGGCGCGGTCAAATGCGGGGGTATGTGTACGCACATGCCATCTTGCTCAGGCTCGCGTGGGTCTCCAGGTTCCCCGGCAGCCGACCTCTCTTTACGAAGTCGATGCGGAAGAGGATAAACGCGTTTGGCGGGCGCGGTATATGCCCGGGGTCGTCGTTCTTGCGCCTGCGGCGGGGCTCCCGTTGGTATGCGGAGGGCTCTGATACGACCTGCGTGCCGTCCGCCGTCATGACTTGTTGAGTCGTCGAGTCGAGAAACCGTATGGGTAGCGAGGGTAGCGCGATCGGAGGCGGCTGCTGCTGCTGCTGCTCCGCCATGTCCACTGCGGTGTGCTCGTCCTCGTAGTTGTTCGGCGTCAGGTTCGTCACGAACGCGAACTCAGGGGAAGTCATCGCTGCAGTTCAGGAGGTAGACGAAGGTGAGCGGCGGGAGCAGGTCTTGCAGACTACGCGCAGGCCGCGCTACCCTTTTGAATGGTTTCCAAGGAAGGCCTCGGGCCCGAGAAAACAAAAAGGAAACGAGACACGATGCCGCATTTGGGCATTCCTGTCCGCCTCAGTCTCGTCGAACGTAAAAGGCAAGATCGGTTTCGCACGCTCCGTGCTGCTTTGCGCCGTGCCATATCACAGAGGGCACAGAAAGAGCAAAGCCCAGGGCCCAAAGAAATAATGGAGAGCGCCGCTCAGCTGTTACAACACGTTTTTAGGCTCAAAGGGCCTCGCTAAGCGTGTGTTTCTAGCGGTGATCGCGTGGAATATTACGATTGCATTGAAGCCATATGGGGATAAAGGGACCATACTTCCCGAGGAGGCTAAGCAAACACCCGTTTACACCTGAACGAATGTGCCCACCACTGAGCCTTTGCACGATACGCAGGATGGAACCCTTCCTCCGATGAAGGTCAGCCCTCCGACTCTCAATTGAACGCCGAGCTCAAAATGCGGCCGCCACGTGGAGCGGAACTGAATGGAATGCTTCCGTGATGCGTGATCGACGAGGGTCCCCGGCGTGACGAGTCCTCGCTCGCGTTTTGGCTTTGGCCTTCACTTTCGTAAGCGACCCTTTTCTTCTTTCTCTCCTCTTCATCATCATCGTAACCGTGACTTTGTCGCTCTGGTAGCGGTATTTCTCATCGCCAGCCTAAGCACATAACCGGAGCACGAGTGCGTACATGTGTTCCATCCTGCACGGTGCAGCGGACGACCCGGCGTGGTGCTGACCGACGCGTGTCCCAATCCAGCTCACGACCCATCACGACACCCGCCAGGACGCACCTCATACGACTACACCTCTCAAGGAACCCTTCCTCCCTCGACGACATCATCTTCAACCCCGCTTTTTTGAGGCACCCATCCTTCCGTCCGCATACGCTTGTGAACACTGTCTGCGCTACACAGCACCTTTAAAACTCGCGACATGCCCATCCCTACTTCCGAAGAGACCGAGTACACGCGTCATGAGGCGCGTGGAAAGCTGTTCAAACTTGTAGACGGGCGCTACGCGGAGCTGTGCGCCGGGACTTTGAAGATAATGGCGAATAAGCAGGACAAGACCGCTGGCAGGCTCGGTGAGATGTTACGTTGCCGAGGAGTATACCAGCTGGCTGACTATTCTACCTGTACCACTTTCTTGCACCTGCCTCTACCACTTCTTGCACCTGCTTCTCCCGTTACCCTATCACGCATGTCCAGTTCTTCGCGAGGCAGGGACGGACATCATCATGATGGAAATCCGTGTCGACATGCTCGGCAAGGCCTGTCTCACCGGCTCTGACGACCGTTGGATTACGCTCGAGACCGACGACGACTACTGCGACGAGGAAGAGAGTTGGATGTTCAAGGTCAGTGGCTACCTTACATACGCGCTCATCCTGCAGACTTTCTTGCCAGGTCATCGGCATGTCCGGTGCCCAGCGCATCCTTGATGTCATCTACGATTGCGCCGTCGACAGCATCTACGCACAAGCCAAGGGTGGCATCGAGGAGCACACGATGCCTCAGCTGCGCGAGGTCATTGTTGCGTCGATGCAAGTTAACCCTAGTCGGCAGAGCGCGCCGTCACCCGCGAGTGCGCCGGCTACGCCGCCTCGGCAGACATCGTCGTCTTATCGTAAGTACTCACATCTACTTCTATGTGGTCGGCTGACCATCAATGAAAGGCGTCAAAAAGGAGCGGCTTAGCACCAGCCCCAGGAAGAGCAGTAGCCCTAGCCCCAAGAAGACGCCCCTCTTTCGCCCGAAGGAGGAGTTGACGGTATGCAGCGCTCGTGGTACGCTCCATCGGTACGAGGACATGCACGAGAACAACGGGCGGGACACCCTGGGCGTGGTCAAGGTCACAGTCAACAGGCTCGACCCTACGTGCACAGGGCGCCTTGGTGAGTAGCATCGTTGGTGGCGATGAAGCCGAGCTCACCATCTTATGTGCATGTAGTCATGTACCGTGACCTCGGCCGCACCGTCTTGCTGGACGTCCCGCTTAGGAACATGTTCAAGTGCGGCTTTGCACATCCGTTCGACTGGCGGTACATTAGCCTTGCGTTCGCGTCCGAGTTTGGAGAGAAGCAATATGTTCTCTTCCAGGTGAGCATCAACTTGACCTCTCTGAATGAATGACGCTCATAACAAGCTGCAGGCCCTTGACGTCGAGCCTGCCAAGAACCTCGTCGCTGCTATCAACGACCCGCACGCCTACATGGCCCTAGAATATGCCAGCTAGATGCTGGTCGACTGGCGCGTATTTATGCTTCTTGCCCACAAATGCATCGGACTTGCCAACCCACACATACACACATACATCTTGCCGCATTGGACATTCTATTGTCACATATACTAATCTTGTCAATAATTGTTGTCTACTGATCACAATAAAGCGAACGCTGCTGACTTTGAGCATCGACCTACGGCATGGACTCCGCTTTGACGCGAAAGCATAGACCGCGAGGGCCTCGCTCGATACAGGGGCGTGCCTGCCTAATTGGAAACAATGCCCGCGTCGCGACGGGCTGGCCCGAGCAACGTGACCGTGTTGGATCACGATCGCTGCGCGTTTCCCCGGTAGCGTACCAAATACGGCATCGTTCTTTCATCTCCTCCAGCCTCTACGGCTGCCTCCTTCCCTCCTTTCTCTCCCTCCTCCCTCCCCGTGCGGCCTCTACTGATATGGACTGCGGGATATGCACCGATGGGCTGAGGGATCCGGTATCCACGAAGTGCGGTGCGTGATAGCGTGGTTCGTGCGGTGGATGGATCGCTGACGCGGCACCACTGCTCGTTAGGCCATGTCTTCTGTGATGCGTGCATCAACGACGTGATCAAGAGGGCGGGGCGGGGGAATTCTGCTAATTGTCCGACTTGCCAGAAGGAGCTCAAAGGTGAGTGCGATCCCTTTATCCTACCATCTGTGTACCCATTGTTCTTTCATTGCCGTCATCCTGCGTACTTCCTTCGCCCTTCTTCGACCGTCAGCATCTACCGCATCCTTTGCATGAAGCTAACGTAGGATGCAGGCCCGAACCGCCCCCTCCTGAAGCTCGCCCTGGATACTTCCCGCCACGACGACCTTCGTCAGACCAACGTTTCCCTCCGCAACGAGCTCAAGTTCTCCTTACTCGAGTGCGAGCGTATCAAGAACTACGTCGCGCAACTCGAGCGCGAGTGCCATCGACTGAAGCGCAAACGCGACGAGGACGATGCGGACACGCAGAGCCTCAAGCGCCGCTGCACCCGCGCCGAGAGCGATGCAGAGCGCTTCAGGCGCGCACTGCTCGTCCAGGTCGGCGCTATGGTCACCGCGGCGGGCAGCCTCGCGATGCAGCAGATGATCGACGATGGCGAATTCGAGGACGAGGAGCTGGAGGAGGACGAGGAAGAGGACGTCGGTTTGGTGCAGATGCCGACGTCCGACGGCACGGCGGTAGATGAGAATCCGTTTGTGGACCGCTCTGTTAGCGGTTTGTTCTCGGCCAAGGCCAAGGGTAACTTGGACACTTCGGGAATGAACGCGGCGGCGGAGGCGATGAGGCAGCAGGCGTACGTGGTCCGATGCTCATCCCGATGTGTTCTCGGTGCTGACCTGACACACAGCCGTCGCTGGGCTGACGAGGAATCCGTTAGCGGCGCCTAGTGGCGCTTCTGTCAGTCAACTATTCGTGGTTATCCGTTCGCGGCTCTATGGGATTCGAGGGTCCTCTGCGAGGCCATCTATGCTTACATCTAAGTACGTGCGTATTTATACAAGTACGATATACCTTCCTTTCTTTTTCCCCTGACCTACCTTACACACCCTCCCGTACACTACTGCATACCCGCCCTATCATCTACATACTGTCCTCTTGCATAACATCCATGCTCCTTGTTGCCAGCTAACACGGCAGTGGATCGAGTGGCGGTGACATCGGCCTGTCTGTCTTCTGCCGCGTTGTCGCCAAAGGTGACTGCACGCACGTCCAGAGGGGTTCTCGGCCTCCATCTTGGCGATAACTCGGCGTGGTTTGGCTGTCTGCTGATCAAGGGGGTGCAGTAAGTTGGTGAGCGATGTATTGGGTTCGCATACACCGAGTGCGGGTTCGCGTACTGTGTTGCTGCGTGCATTGAGCGTGTGCTTGCAGAGAAGGGAATTCGGATAACTTCCCGAGTTCTTTCATGACCAGGTTGCAGTGTGTGGCGGTAGGCTGAGCTTCAGGATGGCTGAACTTGGAGCAGCGAGCTGGGTGGGATGTTGGCGGGAACGGAACCGGACCGGAAGAGCGTTGGCCAATATATTCGGATTGCGGAAATCAGGCCTCGGTCCGATCCTCGGTTGAATTCTGCAAGCAAGCAGAAAAACGCCATCCCTGCGCTGGGGAGCTCGACGAGCTCATAACATTAATCTCAAGCAATGACCTGAATCAGAGGAAGGGGTTTCATCGAAGCTCCCGTACTCATTTCGGGTGATAGCAGCCAAGTTGAATGCGACTGAACCGGAACCAGATCAGGGGCGACGCGGGCGTCATTTACAGGCACCACTGTTTCCTTCTGCGCTCATCCCCTCGGCCAGCGAACGGGCGATTTTAGGCAGCAGGCGCCACCGCTGTGCTTCCCTGAGGTCCTTCGATGCGCTTCTGGCCCTCCAGTAGCAGCAGCGCAGGTCAGACGGCAGCCAAGTGCGAGCAATGGTTGTCAGGAGACTCGGATCCCACCCAAATGATCGACCGCACCCCCTCGTCCTCGCACCTCGAGCCGTCCAAGACGCGACCGCGGAAATCGTCTCTGGCGGCAATGCTACCGCTTCCAGTACTATCGGCGCGCCAGGTCGACGATGATGAGAGGCGGGAGGCCCTCAGCGCGACCCTCCTGCGGAAGTCCAAGTCGGCTCTCCGCAACATCCGCTCCCTCATCCTTACGGACAGTCCCCCCTCGAGCCAGATCATCGACCCGCCCTTCCCTCTCGAAGACAAGATACACTCGGCAGCGACCAAGCCACGGAATGAAGCTCGCCCGCAGACCTCGGTTGATTCTAGTGTGGAGGTGGACGAGGTGATCGTGGACAAGCTGGATGAAGCAGAGACCTCTACGGATTCAAATGAGGACAGTTGGAGTCCGCCGGGCACATCTAGCATGCCGTTCGAGGAAAGCGATCAGCGAGACGGCCTCGCCAACGACATGGCCCTCAACCCGCCGACCCTGAAGCAGCGTGCCCTTCGCGCTGTCGGTCGCTTCTTCACCAGGAGGTTTGGCGATGAGGAGACGGAGAGCAACTATATTGACGTGCGTCCCTTACTATCCTCTTTCGCTCGGTCCTAACACCGTTCTAGGATCAATGGTATGCCACTCGCAACCTGCGCTTTCTCGCCGCTGTGTGGTTCATAGTCGTCTGGGCTCTCGGTATGTGTATTTATACTCTCCTGTGAGACAAGCTGATAGCCATCCCAGGAATCGGATTTGCTCATCCTCTACGTGAGCCACCCTCTCTCCACCAATTGTCCCAGCACTAAGCACCATGCCAGACGTACTCATGGACAAGATATGGTACTACGGGGTATGTAGACGATATTCCCTCACCAGACTTGCATTAACGTATTCCAGGTCGGCTTAATATGCGCTTTCGCCCCCACGTTTCTCATCGTCGCTCGGTGGCACAAGAAGCACCCTATCCTCTACCAAATCGTTGTTTGCGTATCGACGTGGTCATGGTGAGCCCACTTCGCAATCGATTGTTTTCACCGCACTCAACCGAAGTAGGTCGTTCTATGTCATCCTTGCAATGTGAGTGTCTTCTCCGGGCCGGATGAATTCTTGGCCTCACCTCGCGTAGGTACTTCTGTGGGTTCTACGACACGGGAAGGCACCATACATACTTCTCGTGCGATGGGAAGGACTACATCGCTGCCTTCTACTACTTCACGGTAAGCGCGCATGCCCTTGTGTGGAGAGGGTGTCGCTAAAGCGGTTGGAAGGCTCTGCAAACGACCGCGCTGTTCGGCCTGAACCTGCATCGACTGCCAGCACTTCTAGGCATGGTCAGCTTCTTCGTCGTGTAGGTGGTAACTGTATTTCGTCTGCTCACATGATTGACCTTCGCATAGTTCAATGGCTCTCATCGTTCCGGACCACCACACGTGGACTAGAAGTATGTGAACCTTAGCCCTTGGTAAAAAGCACCTTGTCTAACCTCGCTTTCAGGCATGATTAACTTCCTGGTGTTCCACATCTGTCCGTGTCTTTTGCCCCTCCCACGCGCACCTTGATACTGACCTCGATATAGTCCTGTTGATCCTGCATTATCACCGAGAAGACGTACGCGCTTTCGCTTCCTCCGCCCGAATGGCCTGACTGATGCTGTATCGTAGTCCGAGCGTCGTCTCTTCAAGATGAGAACGAGGTTACGGAAGCAGTACCGGGTACGTTTGTGTCTTCTCGGTATCTGTAAGCACTACTGACGGGCGTGCAGGACGTAATCGCTGGTTAGTACGCGCCGCGTACCTTTCCAACATCGCCTCACATTTGCCTACAGCCCAATACCAACGGACGAAGGCGTATGAGTCGAAGGCTCGGCTGACCAGGTATGTTGCGTCCTCGAGAATCATATCCGACTTATGCTGATCATTCTCCAGCTATGTCTTCCATGATAAGTAATTTCTCCAAGGCATCCTCGTCCGCGACCTAATTTCCGAAGCACAGGTCAGAGTACCCTTGAACGTTGCTTGTGAGTTCTCTGCCAAGCCGCACCATACCGGTGACTGATACAGCCCTAGTTCTCGCCGTCCAGAACATCGAGGCCACTGGCGTCATCGATGATCAGAGTCGCGAAGACTTCGAGGCGCTGAAGGGTGGCCTCAACAACATGTCTCAGGGTACGTCGATACCAGCACTTGTCTATGCAGACCTTGCTCACGCTTTTTTCTGCAGTTTTGAATGACGTCCTTGATTTGTGAGTAAAGTCTCTCGTATGAATTTAGCAGTTCATTAAAGGTAGGCTGCAGTAATCGACTGGACAGCGGACGGTTCGAGTTCGCCAATGCAGTATGTTTCCTGGATCCCGGTTTCTGTCGCATCGGCTGACCAGAATGCAGCCTTTCGCCTTTCACCAGGCCGTGCGATCGCTTATTGTCCCCTTGGAGATCGCGACGAACGCGCGCAACCTTAGGTTCAAGGTTAACGTGGACCCTAACATTGACAAGGTTCGTCACGCCCAACTTATAACGCGTGTTGTATCTCATGAAAGTAGGTCGCCCGACATGCCGCGTACCGCGCTCTAGGCAAGACGCCCGAGGAACTGGACGAGCGCGAACGGAACGACCAATACGATGGCTTCGTTGTCGGTGATCAAGCCCGCCTGCGCCAGGTCATTACAAACCTCACCAGCAACGCCTGCAAGTTCACGCCAGAAGGAGGAAGCCTGACGCTCACGACTCGGCTGCTGAAGCCGCAGAGGGATCCGCTGTCAACCATGCGGACGGATAGCACGGTTGTGGAGGACGTCAATGGTCAGGCTCCGCTCTCCACGGTTCATCTGGAGGAGCACAATCGCGGGATGGGCAGCGTCTCGCTGTCAGATGCGGACCGGATCCTTGTACGCGTCGAGATCTCGGACACGGGTGTGGGCATCAAGCGCGAGGACATCATGCAGGGCAAGCTGTTCTGTACGTGTCGCCGACTTTTGCGCATTGCCCTCGTCTCTGACGCCGCTTCCAGCTCCTTTCAATCAAACTTCTCTCGGTATTCAGCAAGGTGGCAAGGGCAGCGGCCTCGGTCTCGCGCTCGTACGCTCCATCGTCAAGCAATGGGGCGGCCGCCTTGGTGTGAAGTCTAAAGTTGGGGAGGGTTCGACTTTCTGGTTCGACGTACCTCTTGGCGTAGGCAATCGCATCCCGCGCAAGGAGCTGGAGGTGCTCATGGCAGACGTGCCGGGCAAGGATCCGGCGGTAAATGCGAGTGGGCATGAACCGTATGCGCTGCGTCCGAGCCAGATCAAGTTGAGCGAGGCGCAGTCGTCGGCGGCGATGAAGGGGTTGATGGAGCAGGGTGAGTGGAGACTGACCCTTCATAATCTGCAATACTGATGAATTCATTGCAGCCGGACACGTCAACATCTCCTTGCCACCGTCAAGACGTGGTGGACACACTCGACGACCTTCGGCACAGCTTAGACGAGGATCGCAGGTGTCATCGAGCCTATGGACGAGCTGCAGTCCTTCGTCAATGGACGACTCGGGCGCGGCAGGCTCGCATCGCCGAAAGTCGGACGCCAGCGGCTCGTATTTCCCCGAAGGCGCGGAAGCAGTCCGTGAGGACGCGGCGGGACCACGGGAGGACGGTGTCGCAGTGTGGAAGGATGGTGTGGCCCGTGAGGATAGCGGCTTGACCGTGCGAGCATATGGCGAGACGTTCCCAGATGCGGCGCAAGCAAACGGCGATGCAGCATATTCCAGCGGCGAGACATCGCGGGCCAACGGTTCTGTCGCTCAAGATGACACGCCGGCGGGCAGCTCGTTACGGTCGCGTCCTTCGCCTTCGCCGTCTGGTCTTCCTGTCCTGGTCGTCGAGGACGACGATGTGACAAGAAGCGTCATGGTGCGAACACTGCAGCGCCTTGGGTGCGACGTGACAACGGCCTACGATGGGATGAACGCGCTGGAGGTGCTGGGCGTGCCCGTGCCGGTTGGCACACCAGGGTCAACCGGAACGCCGTGGTCTGAAAAGGGGCTGGACGAGTTCGAGCGGAGGTTCACGGAGACCGGCGCGGCGGACAGTATCCATGGAGAGCCGCGTGAGGCGGAAGAGGGTCCGTTCGCGCTGGTCTTGTTGGACAATCAGATGCCGAGGTTGTTTGGGACGAAGGTGGCGAAGTACTTGCGGCGGGCGAGGAGGCGAGACTTCGTGGTGGGATTGACTGGGAACGCGATGGTGCAAGGTGAGTCAACGTGTTGCGGTTGCTGAAGCGCGGCGTGTTGACTGGTTTGTGCAGACCAAAAAGAATTCATCGATGCAGGGGTCGACCGGGTGTACACCAAGCCAACGACGAAGGATACACTACTGGAGGTGCTTGCAGCTGCAAGGGAGAGGCGCAGGGCGCGTACAGCCCCTATACCCATCCCTATGCGACCACCGCCGGAGCTTCAACCTCCACCAGCATCGTCATCGTCGCGATCCCAGTCCAGTTCGCGCTTGGACCTTCCCCCATCACAATAACCGCATTGACCATCCAACCATTCAATTGTTCGACCATCCATCCTCTCTTCTTGTTGCTGTCCGATATCTGGGACTCGTGTGCTTGTCTTACTTGCTGTGTACTACTATTGCTCTGTCGGAATACCTGGGGACTAAGTATTCGCTATTAATCATGCCTCTTGGCAAGTCCATGTCTTGCTCATGTTCTACCAGCTGCATCCTGCGTGTCGCTCTGGTTGACGAGTCTAATCTTACCAGATGTACTGTTACGAGTAGATACTTCACCACCCCGCCTCTACGGTTATTTAACGTGCGTCAGTAGAGAACAATACCGTCAGCATCGCGCGATTCGTCTATTGTGTGTCAGAACAATGAAGCCATGACCGGCCGCGCATAGACCGGGGTCTCGGCGTTTGCCGAATTTCCAGGGACTGGCCAAAAGCGGGCATCGTTCTTGTCGCGAACCCCGACGACGACGGCAGCAATGGCCGACTCTACCCAACCTCCCGCTCCCGCTAACGCGCGCGACACCACCAAGCCTACACCACCATCAAGCCCAGAGCCAGCCGACGGCGTCGCAGCCTCAGGTATGCACTTATCGTGCGCGACCGCATCGCAGTGTTGGTGACGCAGGTCCAGGTTCCAAGACCGCCCGCAAACGAGAAAGAGAAGTGTCCCTTGAACCAGCGCCGGCATGTGTGTCATCCACTGTGAGTCGGATTGTGGATGCATCGATCACACAGGCTGACACTCGTGGTGCTCAGGCCGGCAGCGTGAACGTGAATGATCAACAAGCCCCGATGAAGAAGAACAAGATTGCGCTCGATGCCCACCCAGAGGAGGAGACCAGCCCCAGCCGCTCCGCCTCGCGGTCGCGCTCCAACTCCCCCAAAGGCCTCAGCAGCTCACCCCGCCAGGAACAGGCCGTTCGGCAGATCAGGCGTGGCGTGGAAGATCTCACCTGGCAGAATAACGAGCGCCAGTCTCCACCCAACCCGGCAGTCGACCAGCAGGCCACCGACGCCCCATCCGATAACGCCAACCCCGTGCCCAAGCACGACGATGCCGACATGCTCAGCGTGTCGGGCCGCTCTAATTCGCCCGCGTCCCAGAAGCCAGCGAGCGTGGTGATGGGCTCCGCAAGTGGCTCCCAGCCGCCGTCGCGTCGCGTGTCGGACGCATCAATGAAGGAGGAGAAGGCGCAGCAGCCGCGCAAGCGCAAGCTGGTGGACCGCGGCGCCAGCGAGGGGCCCTCGACGCCAATCGAGACACTCAAGCGTTCTCGTGACGATCCGGATGATGACCAGAATCCTCGGGAAAAGAAGAGGCCGACACCCCCGCCAGAGCAAGCTCCCACTGTCGATGCTACTCCACGGCGTTCTATCGACTCACTCAAGCGCTCCCGCGAGGATGATGAAGTTGATCAGAACCCTCGCGAACCTAAGCGCATTACGCCACCGCCTGAGGAGAAACCCAAGAAGATCGAGAAGAAAGATGTCAAGCCAGTGAGCAAGGTGTGTTCTGTGTGTACAGTCTCTTCCTCTTTGCTCAACAGGGCGCAGGGCTTTATGCAGTATGCTTCGGCCACTTCGCCATTTGCCTCCGTGAAGGCTCCACCCAAATTCGGAACAACGGCTTCCCCACCTCCTGCTACTCCCAGCATTCCCTCTACTCCGTCCAATGCGTCTACGCCGTCTACCTCCAAAGATCCCTTCGCCAAGTCCGGCTTCGCCCGCCTTGTGGGAGATGCATCTCCGTTCGCCACCGTCGCGCGCAACAAGCCGCATGTCTTCGGCACTGCGTCCGTCATTGAGCGGCCGAACACCCCCGAACGGTCGGCGCCCATCTCCAGTATCAAGTCGACTGCATTCTCCGCCTATGCTACTGCGAGTCCCTTTGCCATCGCCGCCAAGATCAATGGCGCTGCCGGGAAGGCTGGCAAGTCGGATTCCGGCTCGACCACGCCTTCCACGGACGAAGCCGAGAACGCAGACGAGGCGGACAAGGCCAAGGCCTTCCAGGATAAGCTACGCGCAGGGAAAGATACGGAAGGGTCCGATGAAGATGAAAAGAAGGCGAAGCTGCAGCTGAAGGAGCAAGAAAGTGAGCTATATTGCATCGTTTTCCCGTAACCGCGCACTGACAACGATATAGTCATGACTGGTGAAGAGGACGAGGATGTCGTCTTTGCAGGACGCGGCAAGCTATTCTTCATGGACGGCGATGCGTACAAGGAACGTGGTACCGGCATTATGAAGATCAATGTCAAGCGCGAGGATAGGAAGAATGCTCGCATCAGTGAGTTCGCTCCAAGTATCATGTAACACTTGCTAAACATCGCCAGTCATGCGCAAGGACACCGTTCACAACCTCCTGCTCAACGTCTCCGTCACCTCCATCGCGAAGTGCGAGGTCAACAAGAATGATACGCGGTATCTGTCGCTCTCTGTTGCGACCGGCACGGGCATCGATAACTACGCTTTCCGAGTACGTATCCATGATTGTCTATCGTCTCTTTGAGACTGCGCGCTCACCCAACGTGTAGATGAAGGAGACCTCGAACTTGGTAGAGCTCGCGGATGCGGCGAAGGACCCTGCAGCTTACTTGGAGCGCAATGGAGGTAACGGCCGACGTGAATCTCGCGCGGCTCCCCGCCATCGGGCCACGGCTGTCGAGGATGCGGGTGACGTTGTATAGGGCCCTTCGGCCATTGAAGGACGGCAAAGATACCGTCAATGGCCATTGAGCCGTCGTGTAAGGTGGTTTGGTCGCTGTAGAGGACGCGGGTGGTGTCGTGCAGAGGCGGTGCTTGGAGAGGTCCCTCTCACATCTGTATCGCAACGCTACGAACGAACGAATACTTTCCGTACTAATTGTTCTATTCATCTTTGTATCATTTATCTGAACGTAGTCTGCTGTGCAAGGTATACGGTGCATGCTTCGGCTGGGGTCACTGGCGATTGTTGCGCTTCTTGCAGTTGGACAGGCCTGGGCACGCTCCCCTCAGCGTCCCGACGAATGAGAGTACCTTGCAGGTGGTAGCACACGTTCAAAAGTGACATTGCAGGTCGCCGTGCGTATCTCGCCACTGAGCCGTAGTCACTGCAGCTGACCATACTCCATCAATACGTCCTTGAGTGTCTTCTCGTAGAGGAGGACATTGTAGAAACCTTTCCCATGGCGAACATGAGCAGATGCTAGCACCCAGATCTCGCTAGCGCTGTCCTCGGTCTCCACAGAGATGCGAGGGACCTCCGGGATGTAGGAGAAGTCGACGACGAGTTTGATGCGTTTAGTGAGAGGCTGTTCTCGTGCCTGCTCGAGTTTTGCGAGAATCGTCGGGGCAGCCATATACAGGCATGAGACCGCACACATGGTGACTAAGTTGATCTCCGACTGTGGCACGTCTTTGATGCCTATACAAAGGGGAGAATGAGCAAACACAAGGGGCTCAGATGGGCCGTCTGTGTCATACCGTCAATTATAGCTGGCTGTCTGCCGGCCTTAGGTCTGAGGTGCCGCGGCATGCAGATGATTCTATGGCTACGCCAATGACGGCGCTGACAGTCCGGGGAGCGATACGCAACCAGGAAGCATGAGCACCGATGAAGTACCCCAGCCGGTGAGGAACACTACAAGTTGTATGTCAATCGTTATCGAATGGCACCACAGATAAATCGATGTGGACATACCTTTTCGAATGCACATCTCTTCAGGCGCTTGTTCCTGGCTTGCAAGCTGAGCCACCTCTCCGCAATGACAGCATCCACTTCTTCCAGCGTCTGCTCATGTGCAAACCCAGCCCCGCGTAATGAACGCGGTTTGCCGCAATTACCGTGGGCGAGCGCGCGCAGCACACGAGGAGAGATGGTCTGACTGGCAATCATCTTCAGATATGCCGCCGCTGCGCCTGCCTGCTGCACTCGACTCATGTGTGCAAGGAGAGGAAGCGCACCGTCGCGCAGTGCCCAAGCCAGCATGCGATCATCGGTCACAGTGGAGAGGATGGTGCAAAGCAGTTCGGAGGCGTATGCGGCGATATCTGGCAACCGGCGCTGGCCCAGCAACTCCCGAAGAAGGTGGACAGCTGCGCGAGAGACTCGGCGGCTTGGCTGAGGCAGAGTTAGCCCTCGGGAGGCGATCCGAGTGAGGGCCTTGATACTGGCTGTCAATGAACGGACAGGTGAAAGAGAGTAGGCGAGAATGCGGAATATCTGTCGAAGGGCGAGGTGGTAGAGAAGCTCAAGATCGCGGCCAACCGCTTCCAAGATGCCCTGATGCACAAGGGGGTCCAGGGTGGGTCCCCTATCCTTGCTCGAGGGGCCCTTGAGCTCGGTCGCGAAAAACAGCACGAAGCTGAGCTTGGAATCGGTATCCATCACGTATAACGTTCCACGCTTTGCGGCCGGGTCCGTTTGCGTGTAACGCGGCAGATAGAGACTTAGCTTGCATACCGTGGCATAGATCCAAGGTGTGGTCGCCAAGACATCCCGAAGATGATCAATACGCCTGAACAGAATCTCCAGCGTTGCGCAGAGCTTCGAGAGGACGACATCATGCGAATCCTCCAGGTTGATGACGCCTCGGACTGGCAGGAGGGCATCAAGCCATTTAGCTATGCACGGCCAGAGTATGCGTGCGCATCTGGTTATAGGACCAAGAATAGGAGTCGTCGACTACGAAAGGACCTTCAAATGCGTCGAATGCATCAATGAGGGCTACGAATGCTTCGTATGCTCGTCGGACGGTGTGGTGGCTCAGAGTCCACGCTGCTGGATCTAGGGAGAGAGGGTCTACGAGGAGGTCATCGAGTCTTTCTCGAGCGGAGTGGAGCGCTTTGATAGGAGTGAACTCTGGCCCCGAACGATGATACGCTCTCCGTGCGTCTGTTGCCTTGACTTTGGCAAGGATTTTGATGATCTCTCTGGATGCTTGCCGGGTTGAGTTCATAGTAGTCGGAGAGATACTTGCGTATAGCGCGTTGCGAGAAAGTCAGGCAGGTCAGGTCAGCGGTCGAAAAGAAGGGCGGGGTTGAAGCAAGGCAAGCGCGTGGCAATTCTGGCTTACGTCAACAACACCACGTGATAAACGGTTCGACTCGTGATCTCGGCCCCGAAGATCTGAGCAGAAATTGAGAAACCCTTACCTCAACTAATACTAGTACTAGATGAGACGACCTTGTGTGAAAGCGAGAAGTTACGAGCATATTACAGCCTAACATGCATCTTCGTATTGTACTACTCAAGCCAAGGAATATACGGGAGGTCTTCAAGTTCGTGCTTCTCTGCAAGCTCCTGTGCCGTCATCTCGAACAGACGCACAAGGAAAAAGCCACTCCCTCTCTTGACATAGGCCAATCCCAGCACCGTAATATCCCCCGTCCCTTCCCCTTCTATGTCCACCCCTACCTCGAACTTCACGGGTATCTGCGAGTTGTCGACGATGACCTTGGCGCGGCGTAGACGGCGATGTTGATGTCGCAGCCCTTCTACGTACTCAGCGAACTCTTTGCCCAGTACGTATATTTGGAAAGCCGAGCACAAAACCGCGAAGTCGATCTCTCGGCCTGGCACATCTCGCATTCCTGAATCGTGATGAGCTGGCGCGGTATAGGCAGACACATCACATACCGTCGATGATAGGGGGTGAACAGACTTCCTTGTGCAGCGGCCAATCCGCACGCTGGCATTCCTTCGAGCAGTACGCGATCTGGTGGCATGGGCAGCGACGGGTCAGGCCCACAGGCCCATTGCACTGGAGAGGGATTCATCATCGTATACTTTTTGATATCCGCTGAGCATACCTGGTCGTGCCCACACTCCCTCAGGTCATCTTTGCGACCCTGTAGAAACTTCCAGCGCGTGTCAACGACCACGTCCACCCGAGACAATACGTCCTCATCCGCAAAGCCAGCATCTCTGAAGATCCCGAGCGAATCACCCTTGTATTTGACAACCGCGCGTAACACGTCGGGGCAGATCGTCTGACAGGCGATCGACTTGAGGTAAGCCGCGGCGGGGAAGTTCGGTCGTACTTTGTTGACGAGAAGAAACATGGGCAGTGCCCCAGCACGAATGGACCAGATCATCATCTTGTTATCATTCGTCGTCCAGAAAAGTTGATGGAGAAACTGGGCGGCGAAGAGCACCGCATCACCGTACATCCGGTGCCTCAGCAGGACTTCACGAAGGAGGCGGACAGCTGCGCGAGCGACCTTGCGCGAGGGCGTGGCCATTGGCATGTTGTCGCTGCGCGGGAGACTTGTGAGGGTCTGCAGGGCGATTTCCAACGAGTTCGGAGGCGTGAGTGCGGGGCGTCTGAGGAGACGAAAGGCTGCTCGGATAGCGAGGCGGTAGAAGCGATTAGCATCTTGTACGACAGCGAGAGCCCCGCCGATGGCTAAGGGGTCCGCGCGGTACCCCTTCGAGCCCGGTTGCATCACACCGTCGACGCCCAGTCGAGTTCCACCGGCGATAGCGAAGGAAAGCATCGCATCTACGTTTACGATCTCGGGCATGCTCCTGATCAGCGCAGGGGTTATATAGTGGTCGAGACGGAGCCAGAGGCGGTATAAAGAGGCATAGATCCATGGCGTCTCTGCAATGACATCTTCGAAGAAAGGTTTTCGCATGAAGATGGCCTCGAGGATCGCGCACAGCAGATGGAGGACGGCGCCGTGCGAGCCTTTCGTGTCGATCCCACTGTTTGTTGGTAGGAAGACGTCAAGCCATTTCGCGATCCATGGCCACATTATGCGTACGCATTTTACAGTGGGACTCGTTGGGATATCCATGCGCTTGACAGAGTCAAAAGAGTCAAAGACCTCGAACGCATCCCTGAGGGCAAGAAAGGCTTCGTAGATTCGGCGGATAGGTTCATGATCAAGGGTCCAAAGATTCGGGTCCACAGTGGAGGGCTCGACTAGAAAGTCGCAGAGCTTCCGTCGCGCGCGCAGGAGAGTCCCGGTGGCAGTGAGATTGGTACGGTCGCCTGGTATCCGAGCATCCGCTGTCCTGACGGAGGCGAGGATAGCATGGACCTGTCTTGCTACTTGCTGAGCCGACGACATCGTAGGTTGAGATGGCCGCTATGTGGTGGTGCGAGAAGAAAGAGGATGGTATATGTGGTGGGGGTAGGAGTGAAAGGCTGTCCTTTCTCTTTCGCGTGACGGCATGGCACATCCGGCCCGCTCGAGCCGCGTCACGCCTTGCGTGCCCGCCGTGGCTTCGTTCCCTCCTCAATCTTCTCTGGCCATGACAGTTTCGAAACTACTTGAGGCTCTTCCAAACGAACTCATAGATCAAATCTTATGCTACGTTGTTCAACATGAGCGGCTTGATTGTCGACCATCGGCTTACGGTGTTCTCTCGCGCGTTAACCGCCGCCTACGCACCCTTGCTCTCCCGCATTTCTTCCCTACAACTATACTTCCGGTGAAGAAAGCGATTCGAGATGAATACGTTCTTGCCCCCGCTCCACTCGCACGCTTCATAGCTCTTTTGGCAAGCAATCCTATGTACAAGCAACATATCAGGTGCGTCTGCCACCACGTCTTCACCGTTCTCGTGAGCTCATAATCTCCCTTACAGACACCTGTTTATCAGCCCGGCGGAGCCCTCTATCGTTGATTGGAAAGTACCAGAGTCGCATCCCTTCTCATCCATCGGCGACTACTGCTGGGAGCTGCTCACCGCAGACCGAAGTACTCCCTGGGACCTCCGCAGCTTTACCTCCCTTACCATCGGGTGTAGTCTTGCTACCATGCCCTTACTCGAGACCTGCAACAACCTTCAGCACCTGTCTATGCGATGGGTTGACTCCAATGGATACCCAGACTTGTCAATCTTCTCAAACCTCGTTTCCTTCCGCCTGGTGGGGAGAGCCTTGGCTTCGCATAACGTCGGCGACGGAATATATGATCAGGCGCATCGAGCTCGCGCGTGCCCGTCACTCCGTACGCTTCACCTTCAAGGGGACGTCATGATGCCAGCTGCGATCGTGAACCAGCTTCACGATCTCCATCCCCACCTGCGCGTATTCTCTACGCGAAAGACTTCCCTGACGCCGCGGGATATTCTGGATATCGTCAGAAAACACCCGGGCTTAAGAGAAGTCAACGCGGACTTCAAGGGACAATATGACGACTGCCAACTTGGGGCGGTGATGGACTCGATTTGCGGGCGAGTTAGAAAGCGATCTCGTGTAGCACTGGACTCTGGAGCATCGACGGGGAGCGAGCATCACGCATGGCGTGAGCTGCTAGTTGATGGGTTTGCCTGTGTGCGCACGAAGCAGTGCACTATCAGCGCACAGGACAATGCACAGTATCATCTGGACTCGCTGGCCATTCGCCTACGTATCTCCGATACAGTCGTCGACCTCACAACGGACCACCTGGCCGCGCTTCTAGATCAACCTGCCGACTTTCCGTTCCAGGATATCCGTCATTTCGCTGTTTCCTTCAGTCAATACGGCACCAGTGTGGCGTTCACTACGTTCAAAAACGAGAGGACGTTCCGTGACTTTACGGTACGTTCCCTTTCTACACAAGCTACAGCCCCGAGTGCTAAGTCTATCGCGAAAGATGCGCCTATGTGATGTCCTCTGGCAATGGTCGTCCCTCGAGACCTTTACCTTCCACCACGACCTTGAAGGACGTCGTATGGACGAGTTGGAGACACCCTTCTACTTCGACGAAGCCGTGCCCTTACTCGACGAGCCCACCTTGCCGTCGGACCTCGCCTACGTGATGGAATTCGCGCATAACCTCGACAACCACCTCGACTTTTTGATAGACTCCGTCCGCGCGACGGCCTTGCTCTGGGAGCTAAGCCGCATACTGGGCAGAAAAGTCGAGAGGCAGGACGATATCGACCTCGACGAGATATGGATGCAGCGCCATCGGCCTGGGTTCGCTCGTTGTGCTGGGCGGTTGGCGGAAGCGTGTCCCCGGCTTAGGGTGTTTCAATGGTATTTGGGGGCTTACAAGCCGATAGCGTCTCTCGCATACAAGATGCATCGCGAGGAGGGCGGGAAGCTGTCGGCCATGACGGAAAAGCTAGCACTACGAGGGAAGTTCTTTCCCTTTGAGATGCTGGCTGGACAGGAGCTCCGCGTGGCGAGAACGTCGTGGAGAGGGAGTTGTGCGTGAAGGTAGTACCTTGTCAGCTTCTCGATCCACAACTGGCAGCAGATGTGGAAGTTGCAATTGAACATGCTGTCTCAGCCATGACCACTTCCTCCCTGTCCATGCGCGAGCATCCAAAACCGATACAGATTGAAAACCCAAATGTATTGTAGTCAGCCTCGTAAAGCGCTGGAGATTCGCTCGACGCGGTGGCGGCACGCGGGGAGCAACGGCCCGGCTGCGCATCTTGCACTCGACCGTCACTTCGACATCGCGTCGTCAGCTCGTCGCCATGTCGAAGACCCTCGACGGCCTCCCCAACGAGCTTCTCGAGCACATAACGCGTTACGCGCACAATTGGGAGAAGCTCCCCCAGCGCCTCAGCGTATACGGCGTCCTCGCACGCGTCAACCGTCGCCTGCGCGCGTTCGCGCTGCGATACTTGTTCACCTCACTATGTCTGCCCGTACGGAAGACGGAGGACCTGCACTTCGTGCTCAAGCCGCGTCCGCTGGCCGCGTTATCGGCCTTGCTGCAGAGCGATCCCCGGTATGGGCAGTATGTGAAGTGTGTCGATCGTCCTTCCCCGAGCGTGCTTGATGTTGACGTCGCTAGGCATCTCCTCATAGGCCCGCGCTCGTACCCCAGCTTCCACTGGCACGACGAAGGTCCCCCTGTCGTTGATATGACCGACTGGTCATGGCGTTTCCTCTCCAACATCCAGTCGGCGCATTGGGTCAATTTGCGGAGCTTCACGTCCCTCACGATCACCTGCACGCCGGCGACCTTGCAGATATTCAAGTCGTGCCAGAACCTCACGAGCCTGTCCGTGCGCTGGACGCACCGCGAGTTCCCCGACCTGTCGCTGTTTCCTCGGCTGGAGTCACTGCGTCTTGTTGCCAAGGTGCTGGGTGGGAAAAGGGTCGGGAAGCGGCGGCGCCTCTCTTCGCAGGTGGTCTACCCTTGCAAGTCCTTGAAGACGCTCGCGATTCATGAGGGTGTCCGACTGCCGCTGGCGATCACAGAGCAGCTTCAGATGTTGTACCCCAACTTGCGCGTCCTCGTTGCGTACCGGACCACTCTCTCGCCAGACGACGTGCTACAGATGGTAGCAGAGCACCCAGGTCTAAAGGAGGTCACGGCAGACTTCGGGGCGAGAACCGTGCCTCTGTATCGCCTTCTCCGTGTTGCGTGGGGTCACTCAGGAGAGCTGTCGCAGCTGGCGACTGACCTGGAGGTCCTGCTGGCGGGGTCGACAAAATCTCGCTGCCAGTGGACCAAAATTCTCGTGGGCGAATTCGGATTCGTGCGCGAGAGGAACCCACAGGCTACTGCGCGCAAGGAGGATGGACGATACAAGATTACGTCCCTCGCCATCCGATCTTCTTATGCGACAGTACACGACACCTCCTTCGACGAGCTGACGGCCTTACTGGATCAGCCGACCGGATTTCCCTATCGCGACCTGCGTCACTTTGCGCTTACATTCGGTTATATGGGGACTCGAGAGTTCAATTACGAGGGTATCGTGTTTGTTGAAGACTTCATGGTGCGTATAGACCGTAGACTTGCTGAGCGCGTCTAATTGTGCATTAGGCGCGTTTGGGCACTCAGCTTTCACAGTGGACGTCCCTCGTGTCTTTCGTGCTTCACCACGACTTGATGGATCGCCAGTGGCACGGTCCTCCGAAGGTTCCTTTGTTGGACGACACAGACTTTCCGACGCGTGGCTCCTGGGCAAACACCGACTATCCATCGCTTCGGAATTGCCTTCGTTATCATCACGCTGCCTTGTCCGACGACGAGGACGAGGTCGTAGAAGAGCTGCGCCGCACGCTCGGACGCGAGATCGACATAGACGACGACGGCGCAGGTATCGACCAGATATGGCTCGATCGACATGAACCTACCATCGCTCGCGGCGTGCGGAAGATGGCGGATATGTGCCCTCGACTGCGGTACTTCCAGTGGTTCGTGGACGACGGCGTACCGAACCTGTCATACACATACAAGTTTGATCGCTACACGGATGGGCGGGGGAGAATGACTACTGGGCAGACGTCGAGTTTGGACTGCCTCAAGGGAGAGGTGTTGCCGTTTACGGTAGCTGTGGGTCAAGAGCTGCAGGCGGCCAGGGAAGCGTGGTATGCGCGGCTGGATTGCTGGGGCTAGCTGGCGACTATATCTCACCAATGTTTATACCTGATGATCTGTCTTATCTATCTGCTTAGAAAGGAAGCACTAGAAGTCCGCATAGATTCCACCATAAATTTCTCGGGGCGCAGGTCAACGGCGCCTCACGTGCATGTTCGACTCGCACGTGGGCGCGCCATAGCTCCCGATGCCGTGCCCCCGCGACCCTTCTCACCGTGACCTTGTACGGTTGCATTGTTCTCATTCTGCGCCCGTCTCGCGGCGACGACGGACGCGTCTCTGCTTCTTTCCTTAACACCGACGGCACTCCGGCTTTTATCTTATTATAATGTCTATATCTTTCATCCCGGAGCGCACGCGTTCTCCCGTGAAGAGCAGGGACTCGCCGACTCGACCGTCGTCGCGCACGTCCATACGCTCAGGACGCGGAAGTCCCTCGACAGCCTTGTCTTTTGATGATCCAAGTGCGTATCCAATGAAGAGCCTGGGGCATCTCTTAATGAGTCCATGCAGTTTCCATCCGGAATCAGGTCTCGACACTCAAGCACTCCATACGACACCAGACGGCGCAGCTCCACAACCTAGAGAACATGCTACAGTCGCAACCCCGCATACCATCCTTATCCCTCGGCGACGATCACTCCCCCACGTCGCCAGTGACGCCCAAGCTCAATAAGCGGTCAAGTTACGACGTCCTGCAAGGTATCGCGGGCCCGGACTCCAGCTTGCCGCTGCCGCGGCGCCTCGACGATAACAGCATACAAGAGGGCGTCCCCACCACTTCGTCGAATAACCGACGAACGTCCAGCCCGACGCGAACCCTCAGTCGCATACCCGTTTCATCTGTGGGTCTGTATACTTGAGGTGCATTTTCCCGTCGAGCGCTCATTGATCAGACCCCCTCTGATTCAGGCAATGCCCGTGCTCTAACGGATGACGGCATCGCAGTGCCTCCGAGGTCGCCAAATACAGCGTCCTCCTCCAAGCCACTCCCTGACGGGGACGCGCAGTCATCATCCACTTCACATCTCCCACCTCCGAGTCCGAGCCGGAGGATATCCATGACTCCCGGTGGGACGACAAAGGTGCTCGCTGATTTGCAGACCGGTGTTATCAATGCCCGGAATGCACTGGAGAACACGAAGGCGCAACTTCGACTGTCACAACGGAGTGTGGCTCAACTGACTCGCCAAGTCGAAGACCTGAGGGAGGGTCGGGAACGGCTACGACTAGAAAATGAGGGCCTTAACAACGTAGTCGCTCGGAAGGAGCGTTTGCTACAAGAGGTACTTCGCTTCTTCTTGTTCACGGCAGCTACTGACTCACTCAGGTCCTGGAGCGCGCTCGGAAGGCGGAAGCCGAGGTCACCACGCTCAAAGCACAGCTCAAGACGGAGACGACGACGAACAAGAAGGCCGTGCGGGAGATGGAAACCGCGCTCGCCGAGTCAACCGCCTTGTCCTCAAAATCAGAACGCGAGTATATCACATTACGGGACAGCATCAAGAGCTTGACCGAGTCGTGGAAATCGGACACGGACCGCCTGCGCGAAGAGATCAAGCGTCGCGAGGAGAAGTGGAAGGTCGAGGAGCAGAGTATGGGCAAGAAGTACCGTCTCTTGGTCGAAGAGGTCCAGGCCGCGGAGACCGCGCGGCTGCAGTCGGTCGACCTTCGCGAAGAGAACACGCGCATTGGCAAGGAGCTCGAGGAAGCATGGGCGGAGGAAATCAGCGCAATGCGTACTGCCATGGAGAAGAGCAACAAGGACAGCGAAGAGGCGAATGCGACAGCGAAGTGCGTGGTATCCACCTTCCTTCTGCGAGTGGTGCTGATGATGCTATGTCCTCCAGAGAACTGGCCGCCGAGCTTGCCCGTTTGCGCCGTCTCATGCGGACCGCTGGTCGAGCAGAATCAGAAGCGACACCATCATGATCCTCATCCAGCCTCCCTTTCTCCCCTACTACCTATAGACGTGTTCTGTGCACCTCATATATCCTGGCTTCCTTATACCTGCTGCCAATTGCTTTCTTTTTTCCTTCATCCTTATGGTCCCCCGGCGACGTAGTCCGTACGAGAGACACTTTCCTTCAGCTTTCTTGCCGCTATCGCTCCCGCTTGAGTTATGCTCTCGCCGCACGTCCGATATGCACATCCCTGTTCTACCCGCCCTGTCGTATGGTCCATACACCCCCTTCGCGGGTTCTACCACCTGTTCATGTTCCACTCGCCCTGTCTATGGTTTATGCGCGACTTGTTTATGTTAGGCCTAGCCTTTCTTCAGTGCTTGTTTATCTCGCCGTCGTCGCTCGCTGCACCCGTCGTGCATCACCCTACCTGTCTTTTACCCGGCAAACCCCCCTTTATCGTACGTACAGACTATCAGCATCGCCTGGACTCGTTCTTTCTCTAATCTCTAGCATATCTATCCACCACGCATCTGTAGCATTCACGCAATTGAATCCACTCCATTGCTTTGCCATATATTCAAACATTGTTTGTGAGTACAGATTCCGTATTTCAGTGTTGATACAAGTCAGAACATTACGAGCATAGGAAGGTTCGTGTACAAAGGTCAGTACCCGTCGTTTTGGTAACAGTAATCATATCTTGCGAGTCCCAGGTTCCGTGAAGGTGTTGTACAGGTAGAGGTGCATTTTGCGATTCGCCTCATACGCTCAAGCGTCGTATACGATGCGAGCGCCAACCCAGGGGTATGGGTAATTGCGCTGGTACCAGTTGCGGAGCGAGCGACGACCCGCAAGACGTGGGATAGTCGCATACGAGCCTCCGAGCTGAACGACCTGTCAGACAAAACACTCGCTAATGATGATGAGACTGCACTCACCACAACATTGTGCCTCCCGTCGAAGAAGTCCTGCGAGTACCCCGGGTACAACACCGACGCCTTGAAGCCCTCCACCTTGTCAAACACCGTCGACGTCCACTCCCACACGCCCCCGTTCGTCAGCTTCACCTCCCCGCCCTCCGCCTTCCCCTTCACCACGCGCGGCGGCGTCGGGTGCCAGTTGCGGAAGCCCACGTTCGCGCCGCCCTCGTAGCCGGACTCGAACTTGTCGAGGAAGAGGCGGAGCTCGGCCTCGGTGGGCAGTCGTCCGCCGCGCACGACGGCGTACGTGGAGAGCATGTCGTAGGAGGCCATGATGGGCCAGCGGTGTGCGTACTTCATGGGCACGGAGCCGTAGAGCGTGCGCACGCGCATGCCGCCGTAGGGGTCGGCGGTGTTGGAGGTCGAGGCGTCGTCCTTCGCGGGCTCGACCCAGCTAGGCGGAAGCGGGACAGTGGTGCGGTTGGCGGACCAGTAAGTGTAGAACTCGCCATTGGAGATGGGGCGCCAGCTCATGCGAACCTCGCCCACCTTCTCCGTGCGCACAGGGTGCTCGTTGTCCCAACCTGAAGTATAGTTAGTGCCTGCATATTCCTCGAAGATATGACACGTACCAAACTCGCGCTTGCGCACATCCTCCTCGCTGACCTGCTCGTCAAGCGTCTCATCATCGTCATGACCCAACGAAACCTCCGCAGGCCCAATCATCAGCGTCTCATCCTCAAGCTCAGGCTCCGCGTCCCAAGCCTCCACCAATGCCTCCCATGGCGGCGGCGCGAAGCCCTTTGGCGCCCTCAGACCCTCTCCCGCCTTCATCAGCAGCATGTACAACAGCGTCTCCGCGTGCATCGCTTCGTGCTCGTATGTGATCATCAGTACTCGCGCGAGGCGCGCCGTGAGCGGAATGCGGCGGGCGACAACGCCCTCATAGATGCTGGTAAGGCGCTGGCGGACGTGCTTTTCGAAGTCGAGGACCTGCTGGAGCGCAGGCCAGTCCTCAGGGCGCTCGGGCACCTGCGAGTGCGAGTGGCATTGCGTGGGGTCGTCGACATCCGGGTCAATGCCGCGCTGATGGTAGATGGGTCAGCAAACGAATGTGGACCCAAGTGAGATGAGTGCATACCTCGAAAATGTCCTTGAAGTACTCCGGCTCCGTGTGCGGCTCCTTGAAGTACCGCGAGAGGAAGATATCCAAGAATGCCGGGATATGCCCAAGATAGAAGAGGCAGATGTGCCTGCGGGAGCGTTGGTTCAGCTCAAGCCGGATTAGGGAGTACCGACGATGGACAGCTTACCTGAGGTCGATAGGCTTGGTGTGAAGCATTTCCTCGGGGATCATGGTAAGCGTTATCGTGTCCCAGCACGCCCACATTGTCTGCCAGTCGGAGACCGAGGGGATTCCGAATGGGCTCGACGACAGGACGATGTCGTCCGGCGTGCGTGCGACGGGCGTCTTGACCTGATGGAAGATCAATTCGCTGCGTTACAGGAGCTCGGTGCTACCCACCAGAGGGAAGACGAAGGCTGGGCGCTCGAGCAGCCAAAGAGAGTATTGCCGAGCGCTATCGGTCCAGCGGTGGACCGGGCGCAGCCCAGCCTCGGTGAAGAGGGTGTAAGCATCCAGCTCGGAGAACTGCACCGATGTCAGCCAAAGTCGGGGTGATGAAGTTTCAGGGCTAACCTTGAGCGACTCCTCAATCTTCAGCTTCTCATTCGGGAGGAACGAGTAAGCCTTCCCTGTCGAGGGCTCGACAACCGTCTGCTCAATCTTGGAGACAAGGAACGCCTCGTGTCGGCGCTCTTCCACATTATAACGCTAGAATGCCGTTAGCACCTTGTCATGGGGTAACAGAGGGCTCCACTTACGTTGACGTAGTCCCACTTGCTATCGTCGAACATGGTCTCATCACCAAGCAGGCGACCAGCATGGTGAAGACCATTCATGATGAAGCGCTTGGTGTGGCCCTCGGGGTCATTGTATGCGACTTCAATGCGCGACTTGTCGTTGTCGTGGTCCATTCCGAGGAGGAGGGTATCACCAGACCCCGAACGGAGGGGAAGGGCCTTGAGGAATGCCGAGCCTGCATCGCGGTCGAAGTTCCCTAGCGATGAGCCCAAGAACAAGATGTGTAGAGGTGGACTATCGGCAGGTATGTCGGCTGCCTCGGCGATGTCGCTCCGAGGTGTGGCTGGCAGAGATGACTCTTCAGTGGACGCAGATGACGAATCTGAGAGAGATCGTTCGCGGTCACGGGGTGGGCTACGCGAGCTCTCCGGGCTGCGACTCGATGAGGGACTCGCGGAGGACAGGCGATCGGCGACACCGCGCATAAGGAGGCCGCCAGTCTTGACGAACTTGATGCCTCCGTCATAGGTTCCGCACATGCCCTTGGTGGCGACGCGCCCCTCGAGCGCGGTACCAACCTCATCGTGCGCGATGCCGTCGAGCGTGCGCTGCAGCTCGTTCTGCTCGAGGTCGAGGGCGTAGTAGGTAATAGGAGGCATGGCTTGGGGCTTGGGGACGAGGCGAGCGAGGGCAGATAAGATGTGGGAAGTCTTGCGTAGGGCCCTTATATCGAGAGATATGGGATCAGTCCAGTGATCGTGCCGACGGTGCCGTGTACGTACCCGGCGCCTAACTCAAGAACGACCTCGTCTCCGCCCACTACGTCGCGTCCACCGTGCATAGCGCGGACGATCGCGTCAGAGTGCTGCTTCAGGATCTCCTCCTCTGCGCCAAACAGATAGTACTCCTTCGCGTCGGTGGTGATCGTGTCGTATAGGCGCAGACCGCGCTCGTCGTATAGCAGCATTGTCGGGAGGTGCTTCTCGCCGGCAGGCTTGGTGAGGCCATCGCGGATCTGCTGGTGGATGTCGTCGACGACGACGCCCTCGTCGTGGGGGTGAACGTCGAGGATCTCAGCAGGCATTGCGTGCGTTTGCTTGGATAGAAGGGGACTGGGCGTAGGATACTAGGAAGGCCTTTATATTCGCTCTGGATACTGTCAGCCGGGGCCACGGAGCCGTCATCCGACCGTAATGTGTCCTTCCCCCTCGGGCTGATGTCATGGTCTCGATGCAGACGCGGAACCATTGGAAAGAGGGGACAAACGAGCGCGCCAGGACGCCCATCCCCGGCGCCTGGGCGGTCATGCGCTTCCCAGGCGCAGGCGCTGCGCCTTCCACTCCATTCACCCTTGCCAGCGACTCACGGCATATCCCATTATCCCCGACTGCCGCGGGTCTCGGGACGATCGTTCGTGGCGGTCAAGGAAGAGAGGTCCATGATGAACTTGCCTTTTCGGGAAGGAGTGACATCTGCTCAGGTGCCCCGCGCGTGACACTTGACTCAATTGCACGCTCGCTTGCTCCCCGCGACCAGGCGCTATTACCATTGAGGCCACGACACTAGTTACCACCTCCAAGTCTTTCCCACTCCCCTACGCTGTGCAAGCTCCGCCCGAACACTTCTTACAGCATGTGAAGCTCGCCTAAACTCCTGGTCAAGAGCAGGTAAAGCGGACTCCTGCCAACGTTGGGCTCCTTACGCTAACCTGGTGACCCACACTCCTTGATTGCCTACGCTCTTTGTCTATTATTGCCTGGGAATCAGAAGGCCGCGCACTACAGCCCGCCTCGTGCCACACCGAGTCGCGAAGCCACACCATTACCAAGCTTCCGTCCCGATTCCATGCTCTTTGACGCTCATCTGGCGCTCAAACGGACTCCAGATCCCGATAGATCGCTGGGTAGTACGAGGCCTTTTCTGGAGATCCCTCAGATTTCCCACTCGCCGTAAGCAGGTAAGCAAATCGCTCAACTACCGTGAGTCAAGTCCTAGATACTGAGTAAGCCGACCGGCCTAAGTACAGGGCGATTTCGAACATGTAGGTCCATCTCGGTGATTGCCTTTCCTGCTAGGCCGATCGGTCGGCGTTCGCGCGTCCTGCCACGGCCAACTCCTCGAGGGCCCTCGTTGCTCTCTCCTACTATCAACGTGCGAGACTGTGTTCTCGGGCTTCGCTAGGGGACCACCTCGGCTGCTCGTTCCCATCATCAGTTTAGAGGTCCCGCAGACTTCGGGGCAATGCAGCGGCACCGCTGCAATGTCTTGGCTCGATAGATGAGCTTCCCACCATAGCCACAACCTCCAAAAGCTGTAGGACATGTCGTAATATCTTCTTGTCCCACGTTCATGTTCACCGTGTAATGGTAGACGGCAGCTGAAAACTTCGAAAAGATCATCCGGCACTTGAGCAGAGCGATCGGAGTACCTCTGGCAGCGTGTCTTTGCTAAGAAACGAACGACGAAGTTGAACCGCGAGCTGTAGGTCCTTGTAGGCTCACTGACGGCAATTGCCGAGTTGTGACATCACGCGTCATCTATCCTCGTTCGAGCTTCGCGTGTCGCGATCGCGCCTTGTCCTCATATGATCTTCCCTCCCCCATGTCCATACACCGGACTCATGCCTCGCTCGACGATCTTTCCAACGAGGTGCTGATCCAAATTGCTGAGTATGCCAATGCCAGCGCATGGGAACGGCTTCCCCCGCGACTCACCGTGTACGGCGTCCTGTCGCGCGTCAACCGCCGCCTGCACGACTTCGCGTTGCCGTACTTATTTTCTCGCATACGCATCCCGGTAACCACTCTGAACGGAAACCATGCCCTAAAACCACGTCCTCTTGTCAAGCTGCTTGCGCTGTTGCAAGAAAAGCAGGACTACGCACAGTACATAAGGTATGTAGCGATTGAAAGGTCCCCTCCCGTAATTGACGACCTGCGCAGGCATCTTCAAGTCGGACGCGCTAGCTACTCGTACAAATTGGATGCGAATACCGACAAATCTACATTCAAAGCGGTCAGCCAACACGCATGGCAGTTCCTTGACACGGCGGACAAGCCTTCCTGGGACCTCGACAGCTTCACATCTTTCCTGATTGGATGCAACACGACCACTCTTCGTATCATTCGCTCCTGCCGCAACCTCACAACGCTCTCCATGTACTGGCTTGGCCCCGACTTTCCGGATCTCGCGCCGTTCCCCCAACTCGAGACACTCCGATTGCAAGGACTGCCCGTGAAGGCCCGTGAACGTCGCAGCAAGCCCGTGCGCCCTTGTACGTCGCTTCGTACGTTGAATATACGAGGCGACGTTGGCATCCCTGCAAACTTTACGGAGGAGCTTGCGACGCTGTTTCCCGCACTCCGCGTTCTCGCCCTCGCCGACGCGCCACTCACCTCGGAGCACGTCTTACGCATGATCATATCGCATGAAGCGCTCGAGGAGGTCTCCATCGACTTGAAGAGTCGCTGTATTCTGGGAAACATACTCGATGTCGCTTTCGGCCGTGTATGCGAATGGCCGCTGGCCCTGAAAGCCGACGAAGACCATCCCAAAACACCGCGGGATCACCCCTACCTCTGGAGGAGAGTCATGACGACCGGCTTCGCCTTCGTGCGCGAGCATGCTCCGCCCATCAACGGTCTCCGACCGTACACGCCGTTCAACCTCACATCGCTTGCCTTGAAGGTGGCCGAGGACGCAGATAAAGACGTTGCCGATCCGCTGTTGGCCTTATTGGACAAACCATCCAAAATGTCGTCGATGCAGACCGTACGACACTTGGCGCTGTCATTCGAACCATCGCGCTCCTTTCGCATGTTTCAACGAGACGTGTTTGCCAGCGATTTCATGGTCAGTGATGGTATGCTCGTGGGTGGCTTGGCCTGACGCACGAACGCCCAAGGACCGCCTCGGGAAGCAGCTTGCGAAGTGGAAGAACCTCGAAACCTTCACTTTCGTCTTCAGTTTTATGCAGAGGTACTGGAGCGCCTTGGGGTTTGACGACGCTGTCCTCGACGACGGACAGCAACCATCCGTGGCGTTGTACGAGGAAGAAGACTTCCCGCTGACCACGCGCGGTATCCTAGAGTTCCGCGTAGCGGAAAACATCAACGACGTGGACGACGTAGAACATGCTCTCGAAGAGGTCGCGACTATGCTTGGTCGATCCGTCACGCTTGACGACGAGGATGTGAACCTGGATGAGCTATGGCTGTCTCGGCGCGAGCCTGAATTCGCCTCATGCGTGCGCAGGATTGCCGATCGCTGCCCCAAGCTTCGCGAATTCAATTGGTACGCCAGTGGTCACTGGCCGGGTGTATCGTGGGCCTGGAGGATCCGTCGCAAAAGGGGTGGTGGGGTGCAGGCTGTGTCAGGAAAGGCATCGTATGAGGGATCGTTGTGCGGAGAGCCCTTCCCTTTCTATGTTCTCGTAGGACAGGAGCTTCATGCTGCTAGGGAGGCTTGGCGTTGAAGGAAACGGGTCGGTCGTCTGCGACTCCAAATTCGTTGCTAGAGGCCCAGGAGAAACCACTTCAACCTGGCACGTGGGCGGCACGCTCACACTGATGAGTCACAAACCGGCTGAACGGTTCGGAGGTTCGCGCCTTCGCCTCCCGCTACAAGGCGCGAAGACATGTTCCACGTCCAAATCCGCCCTCTATCCGTGTGGCCATGGCAATCGGGTCCTGATGTTTCTGCTTATCAAGCTTGAGGACCAATACGACTGCCGCACCGCGTGAAGATGGCGAAAGATCCAACAAAACACCCGACATCGATTTCAGCGATCTTCGCTGAATTCGTCTGCGTACCTTTTCCCTTCCAGCTTCTTCACACCCACTACTATGGCTCCCATCCCTAACCCGCGTATCGTGTTTGCGAAGCCCATCCCGGAGGGCGCTTGGCCAGTCATTGGCGAGCATCTCGTTTACGATGACTCGCGAACCATCGATCCAGACACCGTACCTCTGAACGGCGGCTACTTGACTAAAGCGCTGTACTTCAGGCAAGGGCTTGTCGCTTCCCTTTCGATTTTGCATACTTACTACGTGGCATGGCAGCCCCGAGCCTTACATGCGCGTGCGAATGCGCGATGAAAACATCATCGACTACAGCAGCCCGATGAAGGTTGGCGCACCGTAGGTGTACATGATAATCTAGTGAAAGGTGATGACTGACGCTCGGACCTCCTTAGTGTCGTGAGCCTGTGTGTCCTGAAGGTCCTCCGCTCGGAGAAGGAAGGTATCGAGCCTGGTGACCTTTTGTACGGAGGCTCCCACTGGGAGCTTTACACCGTGCAGCCATATGTGGAAGGTGAATATCTCCCTTCTACCCTTGTTGTTCGCACTGAGATTGGAAACAGCGCGTCGGGAACGTGACCCTTCGTGGCCTCCCTGGACGATCCACATCGATGGGTTCATCGTCCACAACAAGGTCAGTCGCATTGTTTTCGACGATTTCTCGCAATCCTTAGGGCTCTGTAGGTCCCAGACCCGAAGGGCGCCTTCCCACTATACAAGTACTGCAGCCTTGGCGGCGCCCCTGGAATGACTGCATACGCAAGTTGGAAGAAGTACGCCCATGCTAAGAAGGTGTGCCCTGACTGGTTCTCCCATTGAGAACGTCTTGGCTTACGTATGAAGGGCGAGACTGTGTTCGTTTCCGCTGGCGCGTCTGCAGTCGGCAGGTGAGTGCACTCAGTGTATAGATGGAGTACCCACTGACCGCTTCTAGCATGATCATCCAATTCGCCAAGCTCGACGGGCAAGGAATATTTTCTTGCTAACACAGGACATCGCTGACTTTTTCTGGGTAGATTGAAGGTTATCGCGTCCGCAGGGTGAGAACGGTCGGAGACGCTCGTGCTTGACGTGCTTAAAGCAATATAGATCCGACGCAAAAGTGGAATACATGCGGTCGCTCGGCTGCGACGTCCCATTCAACTACAAGACGACGCCGTACAAAGATGTTCTTGCGAAGAATGGACCCATCGACATTTACTATGTTCGTGCATCGTCTATACCGAAGCCCGACTCTTCTGACTTCTCATAGGACAACGTCGGCGCCGAGGCATTCGCGGCTGCTCTCGACAACATGGCCCTCTTCGGTCGCATCATCATTTGCGGTCAGATTGCGGAGTACAATGTCGCTGCAGAGAACAAGTTTGGCATCAAGGTTGGCACCCGCAGCGTATCCAACACTTGCTTCTGACTGGACTACCCTTCTCAGAACACCGACATGATTTACAAGCTCAACTTGACCGTCAACGGGTTCCTCACGCCCTACCTCGCGGAAGAGTATGCCCCCAAGTTCTTCGTGGACGTGCCACCCATGATTGCGGAGGGCAAGCTGAAGAGCGAGGAGCGTATATACGACGGGATTGAGTCCGCGCCGCAGGCCTTCGTCGACATGCTGAAGGGTGGCTGGGATACCGCGAACGGCAAGGTGGTTGTCTCGCTGGTGAATCAGTGAAATCGCTATGCATATCTAGTTGCGCAAATGTACGTCTATAGGCTTCTTTCATCTTGGTTCATGGCCTCATGGGAGCAGGTTCGATCCTCTGGTAGTTGTGTGTCCATATTGATCCAGATCACCTGATGCTATTTGGTCGTGCTATTTTCCGAAATTCAACTTGACCAGGACGTGGACCGGCGCTCGACCCAGCCAACGACTCAGACAGCATCGCCAATGGTGCGGATCATTGAAAAAGATATCAAGCTTCCCTCGCTTAATTTGGCAGTGATAAGGCCACCGCCTGAGCGCCGTCGGCCTTGTCGTAAAAGTCAACAGCGACGCCGAAATCTTCAAACGCGGAACACAGGCGTCGAGCGCTTATGATCGCTACACCTACGCATTTTCCCGGCGGTCCTCGCGCCCCACAAGGCCTCCTGCGCCAGGCCGCCCCGATGTTCGACGCCGACGAAGCGCTATAAAAGTAGCTTCAGCGCAGCAAAGCTGACCCCTCTCTCCCCGTTGACTGGATGCTCGCCACAGTAGCCCTAGCCGCCTTCACCCTGGTACTCGCGCGCACCATATGGCGTGTTCTATCTCGCTACGTGCAGCGGAGTTCATTGGACAATATTCCGGGTCCGAAAGCCCCTTCTCTGCTGACAGGTCCGTTCCTGTTTTACTCGCTCAGTCCTCTCTGACGAAACGATCTTCTGTAGGTAACTTCTACCAGCTGTTCCATCCTAATGCCTGGGGCTTTCACGAGAAGCTCGCCGAGGAATGTGAGTGACGCTGGCGGACTGATGTCATGTAGGATTGCTGAATGATTCTGCAGACGGGGCTATCGTCCGCACGACTGGCTTGCTCGGCGTATGCTTGGTTTGTATCTCATCAAACATCGCATACTCAGAATCTTGCAGGAGAAGCAGCTGTATGTAGCTGATCCAAAGGCACTGCACAGTATAATCGTCAAGGTTCGATCGCCGAAGTGGCATCTTTCCGGCTTGCTAATCACCGCGAACAGGATCAGGATACCTATGAAGAACACCCCCAATTTACCTCGTACGTTCTTCGTCTTTGCCTACCGTGCAAATGTACCTAGCCTTTACAGTGCCAACCGTGTCCTACTCGGCGAAGGCCTCACAGCTACGCTAGGCAAGCCATCTCAATTTCGAAGCCACGCCTCGCATTCTCAGCCCCCATACGTAGGCGAGAAGCACAGGAAGCAGCGCAAGCTCATGAACCCCGTCTTTTCCATCGCACATATGCGGAACATGAGTACGCCTCTTCGTTGACTAGGACTAACATTTTCTAAGATCGTGACTAGTCCCTATGTTCCAGGAAGTAATTGGCAAGGTGTGTATCCGGCACCAGACGTCGATTCACGAAGACGAGTTGACTATCTGCTCCAGCTCCGGAATACGCTCGAAGAGATGACCGAAGATGGCCCTCGCGAGGTCGATGTATTGCACTGGATGAGCCGCACGGCTCTGGAGCTCATCGGTCGCAACGGCCTAGGCTATTCCTTCGATTCCCTGGCCGTGGACGATCCCGGGAACCCGTACTCCTCCAGCATCAAGGAGCTCGCGTACGATGTCGTCTTCTTCGTTGCTGTACCATCGTCCTAATATCCGCCGTCTCAGCCAAGCAGTTTTCAAGCTGATATTCTGGCGCACGTACGTCCTTCCGGAGGTGTACAAGCTTGGTCCTGCGTGGTTCCGACGCGGCGTCGTCGACTTAATCCCGTGGCGCAGCCTCCACGATATCCGAGACAAGGTCGACTTGATATGGAACTCCTCAAAGGAGGTGTACACGCAGAAGAAGGCCGCGTTGCTGGCTGGCGACGAGGCGGTCTCCCAGCAAATCAGCCAAGGGAAGGACATCATGAGCTTGCTGAGTGCGTACTATTGACTGTAGTTCTATGCCACCAAACTGACCTCTCCTGCTGTTAGTTCGCGCCAACATGAAGGCAGAAGACCCCTTGGATGAGGACGAGCTAGTCGGCCAGATGTCGTAAGTGGCTTTTCCTTGCGCTCACAAGCAGAGAGCTCACAGTTACGATTTCTAGCGTGCTGATCTTTGGCGCAACGGACACGACGTCCTCTGCGCTCTCGCGAATCCTATACCTCCTCGCAAAACACCCCGACATGCAAGACCGTCTTCGTCAAGAGATACGCGCGGCGAAGGAGACGTACGGAGTGTTGACGTACGACGAATCAGAATCTCTGCCGCTTCTCGATGCCATTTTGCGAGAGACGCTCCGACTGTTCGTCCTGCAATTATTCTTCATCTCGTCTCACACTAATATAAGTATCTTCAGATACCCGCCTGCTTCTCAGCTGCTGCGAAAGTACGCTTACGGTTCGGATTTTGTTATCACGAGCTCATCATGCACCAGGACCATCAAGGATGCCATCCTGCCCTTCGGCAAGCCCGTAGTGGGCGTCGACGGCCGTGAGCTCACGGAGATCTACGTCCCCGCCGGCACGCCTATCATCATCTCCATCATTAACGCCAATCGGAGCAAGGACATGTGGGGCGCGGACGCACTGGAGTGGAAGCCTGAGCGCTGGCTCGCGCCGCTCCCTCAGTCCGTCGCCGATGCTCATATGCCTGGTATGTCATCGTCAAGAGGAGTGTCTGCCCGACGCTGACTCTATTTCTCAGGTGTATATAGCAATCTGATGACCTTCCTCGGCGGTGGACGGGCATGCATTGGCTTCAAGTTTGCCCAGCTTGAGATGAGTGCGTTTCCGCCGTTCTTTGAGCCAGATTGGGTGCTAAAGACGCCCTTCAGAGGTGGCCCTTGTCGAGCTTCTCGACGCCTTCAAGCTTTTACCTAGCAATAGGATCGTGGGGTGGCGCATGTCGAACATCTCCTCAGCATACGTCGAAGATGCGCCGCAGAAGTCGCAGCTACCCATCGTACTGTCTCGGGCCAGATAGATCTTCTGACCTATCGTATGAGGTTTTTGTCACATATATGGCTGGTCTTTTACTCCAATACATGCCTGACATTGGATGTGTGTCCGCGGCGACTGGCAGCAACCAACTCTCTTCCTCGTTTGGAATAAACTTGAGCGTGAGAACCTTGCGGCTGCCCCTGATTTGTGGCGTATCACCCTCGTCGGCAAAGTCCGACATCAAACTCAACCGTGACCACCATGGCCCTTCGCACTCACGAGACACCCTCAGGTCAGGCGAACGTCTCGCTAAAGCTCTGTTGATCTAAGGCGATACCTCAGGCTTTCTTCTGCCATCAATACACTCGTTCCCGCCTTTCTACACGTTAGCCGTCTCCTTGCGGACTCACGTCACCTGCTGACGAGCGCGCAGGCAGCAACCAAACCCATCCTCGGAATCGGCAGTTACAGAACAATGGAGTAGGCTGATTCTGACATACGCAAGACATAGGAGGCTCTTTATACTGCGCGTCGAGGATGCAGAGGCCCCGGGCGGCGATTGGGATGAGATCCTGAGGAATGAACGCATCAACCGTAGGTTCGGTCTTACGACAGTCCCGCCGCCTCTGAATGTCAGAATCATAGGAAGATTACCGCCATCCCACCTAGAGAAAATCCTTGCTAGCATGGTCTCTCGAAATCAAGCCGCGTATGAGCCTGCAAAGCAGACACGTGCCGCGCTGATCTACTGGAGGACGCCTGAGGAGTGGGCTGAGGAGCTTCATCAATGGGTACTAGCTGAATATGTGTATCTTTACACTGGACATCAACGCTCATTCTCCACCAGGTCGCATCGACAGGCCAGCTCGGGACCATCATGACGTTCTACGAAATCATGGAACCGCCGGTCGAGTCGTCCTTGAGCGGGATACCCCTGCCCCTCCTCAAAAAGGCGATAAGCATATTGGCGAAGTCAGGGCGCGCGCAGCTCATCGCCGTAGCGGATGGCGAGGGTGTCAGGTTCTTCCAAGGGGCAAGTTGATCCCGTAGATGTCGAGTCCTTGAGGATCACTGGGACCGACCTCTTCATCTTGGTCCCACTCATTGGCACATACAATGTATACTGTAGCATAGATTGAGGATGGTGTATAGCACTAATGCGCTCACGTCCGCCCGCCAGGCTCCTGTATTCTCGGTCCGCGATTCCGGTCCTTCTCTTCGATCACGCGTGGCGCGACTGGACCTGACGGAAGCGCCAAGGAAACGCGCCACAGACCTCTTGAACGCGACCTTCACCTCGATTTCTGGTCTCCTCCGCCGCCGATGTCTGCATCCCTTCGCCTCCCTTATCTCGGCCTCACCAACCCACATCATGCTGCTCCGGCTCAGGTCCCATCTCGGTTGGTAATTGGTTAGCGTGCGGGCGGTTGGCGTGCTCCGTACGCTTTCTGTTACATCGCCTCCCTTGTCCTCTTCAATCATGCTCGCCCGTGCTCGTCTATCTACGCCCTTTGCGCGCTCTATTTTGCGCGTGACTCGCGCTGGAAGGACGGGCGTCCGCGAATACAGCGTCGCCCAACCGCGTAGTATCACGGACGCGTTCAAGGTGGATGCTCAGAAGGAATCGCTGGAGGGCAAGGTCATCTTGGTGACTGGCGGTACGTCTTACGTGCAGTCGAGGGAGAAGATGACTTAAGTGAAGTACAGGCGCGTCTGGACTTGGACATGGCATCGTCAAGCACTTCACGGACCTCGGTGCGCGCGTGGTCCTTGCCGATCTTAATTATGCAGCGGCAGAGCAGATCGCACAAGAAACAGGGTGCGTACTCGTACTCCTGTTAGAGCTGTATCTAACGTACTCACTACTCTACTCTTGTAGAGCGACTGCATATACCGCGGACGTCTCTGACTGGTCATCCACCTACTCCGTCTTCGAGCGCACCTGGGAGAAGTACGGCGCCCTCCATCATGTCTTCGCCATGGCTGGGGCCGTGGAGCCCAAGAACGTCTTCGACGATACCTTCGACTCGGAAGGCCGCTTGGAAGCCCCGAAATACGACGTGATTAATTCCCATGTTATCGGCTCGTTCAACACCGTCAAGGCCGCCCTCCACTACTTTCGGCGGCAACAAAATGGCGAGGGAACGGGCGCGCCGACGGAAAATCGGTCCATTACGCTGTGTGGCTCATACTACTCGTACTTCACGGATACTGGCGTCTACCAGTACTGCACGAGCAAGCACGGTATAGTCGGCCTGATGCGCGGTCTGTCGCAGTATACGCCGTCAATTGGCGTTCGTACAAATATGTTTGCGCCGTGGTTCGTTGGTGAGTGCTTCGCGGACGTTGCTTGGATGATATGTGACGCTAGACTCCAACTCTAGCGACGCCTTTCGTCCTCAACATGGCCAAGGCATATCCAGAAAACTGGGCGCATATCCCGATGACCCCAACCTCCCAAATCGGCCTTGTCGCAGGCGAGATGGCCACCAACGCGGATCGCAACGGTACGTACTCCCTTTCCTCGTGGTAGTCTTACCCCAACTCAAACGCGGCAAAGGCACCTCAATCTTCACGTACGACGACAAGTATATCGACGACGTCAACTCGGCCTTCACGAACCCAGAAATCCTTGAGGCTGCATTCGGCAAGGAACTGATGGCATTACGCGCGGACAGCTTCCGGGATGGAATGCAGAAGGCGGGTGAGGAGTAGGGTACATCCTGTCACGACTAGAAGAAGGAAACGAATACCACAGTGTAAACATTGCCTGCCCCTCGGGTAGTTACACGCGCGTATACGGCGTCGCAGTCACGGTCGCCTTGCTTTCCTTGTTGCGCAACGTGTCTTAAAGGTGCGTCTCCTCTTCCAAAACTGGTGAATCCTCCGCTAGCTACCATTGACAACGACCGCGCGTCGTCTTGTTTTGTGAGCCTGCAGACCCGTCAGTTCACTCGCCCGCGGAGCTCAACTCCTCACGTGACCCCGCTAATGTCCGCACTTCGGCCGACGCACCTTCCCGATTCAGCAAGCTAACGCCGCCCCATCATTTTTGTGAAGGCTTGGACGCTGGGCGCTGGGGCTGGGGAGCACTCGATGCCACCTTGCTAGCGACTTCCATCTGCCGGTCGTTCCCCACAGGTTGAATCGCATCGATCGGCGAAGAGGGAAAGCCTCGCAAGACCGGAAGAGGTTGACCATCACCTTCACGAGCCATTGAACGAGCTCGAGCTTCGAGCGCTTGCCACGATGTCGAAGATTATGAGTAGGTTGCAGGTCGGTATGGCTTTGAGAAGATGCGATAGGAAAGCTGATGACTGGCAGGTATCATCGGATTCCTCCACATACCAAAATGCGGATATCCTGCCATTGCCTCCCGCGCGCAGGACATGGAGCAAGAGGATCTTCGTCTTCTTCTGGATGGCTACCTGTAAGCGCGACTCGAGAAAAGTATTGGATGCATCAAACCAACCCTGACCGCCCTTGAGCTATCAATATCGCAGAGTGGGGCGCCGGGTCCTCGAGTTGTAAGGGAACTTCAATGACTCGAGCGTCCGGGATGCTGATCACACTCAGTGGCGTTGGGTCTGAGCGTTGGACAAGCGCTAGCAGGTAGGCTGACCTTAGATCGTCGTTCTCAGCCGCCTCTAACGAGTTCTTCGGACAGTTCACGCGGTCACAACGGTTCTGTAAGCTAGCACCCGATGTATCCGAATGCTGCGCTGACTCTTCATGACAGGGTCACATTGCTACTGGTCGCGAGCGGCCATGGTGGTGGCAAGTGGCATATCCCATTTGTGCGTCAGCCGATTGCCTCCAAATTGCCCTCGCTCATGATGATCAGGCTGTGATTAATCGTAGCTCTTGGGGGATGTATGTCTTCTCGTCTTCGCCCTCGATGCCGAATGCTCACTTCGCTCTTGTCAGACGAGGAGCTTGCGTCCCTCTCGTCGCCCGAATCATCCTCTCGTGCTGCTGGTATGGCGTACAGGGCTGGTACGGCGGGCAGATGATCAAAAACATGATTGGCGCAATTTGGCGTTCGTCAGCCAATTCCCCCCTGATGATAAAAGCTCACTTCAATCGACAGCAAGCTTTTATAACATGCGGAACACCTTCCCACCAAACATTGGTATGAAGACGCATGAGTTTGGTACGACTGAGCTGATTTATGGCGAGAAATCTGGCTGACCGTGCCGCACAGTCGCATACATCATCTTCTGGGTCCTGTGCTGCCCGATACTGCTGCTCAAACCAGAGAAGTACAGACCTATGTCCCTCTTCAGTGCGGCGATTCATCGACCGTAACGCAGATACCGCATCCCCGCCATGGTCTCTTCTATCATCGTGACCGTCGCCGCAATCTCCATCTTCATATGGGCGCTTGCCAAGCAAGGCGGACCAGGACCGCTGTACAACAACCCAGAGGCGGTGTACGGCGTCGGTCATCTGCAAGGTTCAGCTCTGGCGTGGACTGTTGTTCGTCTGATTGTCAGCCACATCGGCGCCTGGTCTGGAGGGGTACCGCTATCTCGATCTCGCTCGCTCGTGTTGTCGTTCTAATTCCTTCAATTCTCCTGCGACTAGATCCTCTATCAAAGTGGTAAGCGGTTGTCCTCAATGGCTCCCACGTATCGCTGACGCCGCATATAGATTTCTCCCGATACGCCGTCCGTCCAGGCGACCAAATGTGGGGCCAGCTCTTCGCCATCCCGCTCTGCCTCTTTGGCTCCAACGTGCTCGGTATATTCGCGACATCGTGCGCGAAGGGGTTCTTCCCGGATGAGAAGCCACTATGGTGCGCCTTCACTAGATCATTCGTGAGAGTGCGCTTGCCGACGCCGATTTCATAGGAAACTATACGATCTTCTGGAGGCTATTCAGCGGCACGGTGGTCCGGGCGCGCGAGCTGCGGTATTCTTCGCTGCGTTCGCGTTCTTCCTATCGCAGCTCTGCGTCAACGTGAGCGATGTCGAGGGCCCCCATTGTGTTGACCACTGACAGATGTATCCCACTCAGGTCGTCGCATGCGGCGTGGTCGGCGGCATGGACCTGGCTGCCTTGTTCCCTCGGTGAGTGAATTCTGCGCCTGAAAGATGGCCTCGTCCTGACAATACCACTCTGGTAGCTTCATCAACATCCGCCGCGGCTCCGTGCTTGTAGCTATCATCGGCATATGCATCAATCCATGGCGCATCCTCAACGTTTGTCTCCCTTTTTCCTTCGACTTGTAGCAGCAGTGAGGCTGACCAACCTTTGAAGACCGCCAACTCCTTTATATCAGCCATCTCTGCCTTTGGCGTCTTCCTGGGTCCGATGTCGGGGATTATGCTGGTGCGTCTTCGCTCCAGTAGCACAAGAGCCTCGTGGCTGACATCATGTAGGCCGATTACCACCTCCTTCGAGGCCGGCAGCTCAAACTGTCGCACCTCTTCCTGCCCGCAAAGGCAAGCGATTACTGGTGAGTGTCCCTTCATCCCTATAGAGTGCTCAAAATCAATGAACCTTAGGTTCTGGCACGGCCTGAACTGGCGAGCGCCCGTCGCTTGGGTTTTGGTACGTCCTTACTAACTAGCATCGCTTGCAGGTGCAAGACGACTCTCACGTACACCCTCAGGGCGTTTTCCCTAGTATGCCCGGCTTCTGCGCAGACGTGACCCCGGAGACGGTGGTCGTCAGTGAGTCCTGGACGTGCGTGCTTCCTAACCCTGCTTTACAAGGATTTACCCTCAGGCTCACACCCTCCAGACGCGTTTACTACCTTTCCTGGCTCCTCGGCTGCGCTATCAGCGGCTCTGTCCACCTCGCACTTAGCAAGATGTGGTCGCCACCGGGCATCGGGGAGGCAGATCTCGTCGATGTGTACGAAACGTACGAAGCGGGGGTGTTTAGCGGGAGCGGGAAGGAAGGAGTCAAGGGTTCGGACGAGGAGGAAATTGTGGGCTCGCCGGACGAAAAGGATAGCAAGATGCTGCAGTGGGCTGGCGATAGACAGGATTTTAGGGCACGATAGATGACTTGACGGTCGCATGATTAGACGATAGATTTAGACGAATAGATGTACGAATGAATTAGTTATATGCAAGAAGCAACGATGAAGGCTTGTGGGGAACCCGGCCGGAGACCCACTAGGCATACTCTCGAGTCACGCTCGCACTCACGGTTTTTCTTTTGCTCATATTTTACATACACTGTAGATTAGATTAGATACCTCGCAGGCTGCAAGGCAGCCTGCCGCATTAGGAAGAATCACCATCTCTACTCTTACCATTGTCTGCAGCTTGAATCAGCCTCCTATAGGAGAGGCTTTGAGCAGCAGGCACCGGAAGGGCCGCCTCCCGCCTCGTCGTTGAGTCTAACTCCGACGCGGGCATTCACATATTCGATCTCACGCGCGCGCGTCGTTACACGCGCACTACACGCTACCCGAGCGCTCCCGC